>LPNX010636283.1:1978-253301 GCA_001517045.1 Pseudotsuga menziesii
TTCTCTCTTACCGATCTAATTCTGGGCATACTCATCTATTTTGTGTTTACCCCCCTCTTTCTTCAGGACGAAGAAATGTTTTGTTTGTGGGGGAGATGTAGAAGGAGCAAGTCGACATAAGTCGACTTGAACGAAGACCGACTTAGTCGATCAGCCGACTAAGTCGAGGGACCGACTACGTCGGTCGGCCGAGTAAACACAGTAGTTAGTCTGTTAACTAATAGTCGTGTCGGTTCGGTGAACCGACAGGTAGTTATTGTAACTGTTTGTAACCTGTATATTAGGCTGTTGAGCCACACAAGAACATAGTACAGTTCAGTTCTTGGCTTTGTATGATCTATTGAGAATAATATAATCTGTTCTTGTCATCAGTTCTTGTCTCTTGCATCTGTGTATATTGTTATATGTATTATTGGTAACCTTATGTGATCTGTAGGATTACAACACTCTTCAATTCCTCCCCCTTCAATGTATCCAAAGGGTTCCTTATATAGTGCCTCAATGGGATAATGGAAGGTCGAATCCGAGTGATCTCAAGGAATATGGAAGGCCAAGAGACAAGTGAATCACCCCCACACCAAGGAAAACTCCAAAACTATTTGGCCTTTTTCACACATCCCAATGTACACAGGTTTAAGGGTCATATCCGCGTATATACACGAGAATAGGTTTAAAAGTCACATATGGAAAATAATGCTTGTTTTTATGGATGATATTGGAAACATCAAAGGTACCAAAATGGTCCATGGGGTCCAAAGAGTCTATAGAGGGACAGGGAAGGCCATAAATGTGTGATCCACCATATGTGGTAAAATCAATTGTAATAGGAATGCCTATCTCATTTGTATAAAAATAACACTTTAAGTTATATTTCCACCAACAATATTCCCCCTTAGGAAGGGTCTACTCATTCACCTATGTTTCCAATGCTTTGAAGATAAACAAACAGAACACACCAAGAAACAATTATGCATTATCAGATCTACAATACCCTCCTAACCTCATCCATCAGGGGTCATCTGCTATCATGAAAATATCACACACATGCAACATTTTCATAATTTGTATGATAAATCGTCATCAATATATAGCATGCATCCAACCAAAGACACCTTCACAAGACCTAAAGAGTAGCATGAGTCCACAAGTTCCCCAAGGAAGTCAAAATACATAACCACATGGGAAATACTGTGTTTATACATGCAAAAATGCATGCCACCAGTTTAATTCCCATGCAACAACATGTATATTCCTTTGATACCTACATGATTGATAGAAACGATGAGATATCACCCACCAACTACACATTAAAGGCTCATGAAATCTCCATTTACTCAAAGAACTCAATCTTTTCCCTTCACACTCTTATTTTCCATAAATGGCCTCTCTTATGTACCTTGGATCCACATCACGGATCATTGGGTTAACATTGGGATCTTGTTATTTATTGGCCACCTCTTGGCCTATAAAAGAAATAATTGGGCATGGTATAAGAGAACTCTTATAGCAATGCTAGGATATTGGATTTGTGATTGTGATCCCTTATAGCTCACCATTTCCATATTGTCTAGAATTCACCAAGATCTCTTTCCTCCTTCCTCAAAGGGGAAAATGTTATCCTCATTTTTTCTTCAATCCACTTGACATCTAGTGTGAAATAAGTAAACCTCCCTTAGGAGGATTTTTTTCCTCCATTTGGAGCTCACATTCTTAGAATTTTATACATTAACAAAGTTTATGTTAGATATTCAAATAAATTGCAACATAATACAATAACCATATATAATAATATCATCAATAGAAATACAAGCATAACAACACAACAACACAAATATTTTCCTCTGGGAAACCCTAATAGGGAAGAACACCCAACAAAATTATTCAGTAGATATTCCTCAATAAGTGTAATGTCTTCTAGTAAAACAAAATTTTAAATTATCGTCTAAACAAAGGTCCTAAGAATAAGACAAGATAGAAAACCCTAGAATAATATTTCTTCTCCAAGTAGCTATTCTTCTCTCCTAAGCAAGCCTTTAGTTCCTCTTATTCTCTCACTATTGAATTGCTTAAGTAAGTGATGTATCCAAATGAGAGGAGCTCATCCCCTATTTATACATGTTTTCAAGTGCCTTTCTACTTATGGGGCTGATTTATGAATCTTCTAGGTCCTACTTTAAAATATTACAATATAATATGTATTTCTTTCAAGGTACTTTACATGATTTATTAGAATAATAATATCCCAAAAGGGAGTACAATAATAACATGGCACATCAATAATATAAGAGGAATATATTCTAAATATACACAATCTTAAACACTCTGTATTAACAAGGAAGGTATGCTTTTACCATGATCATCATCATTAACATAGTTGTTGCAACTCTGTACTCAAACCATTTACTACTGACATCTCTCGAATCTATACATCAAAATGATTTGTACAGTGCAAGCCCTTTTTCATGATGGATGTAGATCCAACATATATCTACATTTCCAACCTTTTTGTGTTGGATGTATAACTCACATGTCTATGGAGTGCCAACCCTTTTTCATGCTGGATGCAAGTCTCACACATCTCTGCAGTGCCAACCATTTTACATGATGGATGCACATCTTTACATTTCTATCCCTTTTTCATGTTAGATGTAAAACTCATACATCTCTTTGTGTGCCAATACTTTTTCATTCTATATGCACATATTTACAGTGCTAACCCTTTTTATGTTGGATGTAAAGTACACACATCATTGTAGTGACAACCCTTTTTCATGCATGATGCACATATTTATAGTGCCAACCCTTTTTCATGTTGGATATGAAGTACACACATATTTGTATGTGCCAACCCTTTTTCATGCTGGATGCACATCTTTATAGTAATAGCCCTTTTTCATGCTAGATGTAAAATTCATGCATATTTGACAGTGTCATCCCTTTTTCATGCTAGATGTGAAGACAACTAGTCTGCATATGGGACTCATCACTCCATCTTACGATCATGGAAACCAATATGTACAACCCTTGGGACCCATCATCCTTGAAGTACTCAAAATTCACTCTCAATAGAGGCTTGGTTAAAAAATTGGTTATTTTCTTGTTCATTGCAATATACTGGAGCTTCATTGCTTCTCTCTGTACCATATCCCTAATATAGTGGTACCTAATTTCATTGTGCTTCAACTTGTCATGAAACATAGGGTTCTCAAACAATTTCACACAACTCTAGTTGTCGCAGAACACACAATTTTCCTCTAATTTGAGATCAAACAATCCTGCAAGTAACTTCTGAAGCTACAATCCCTCACAACTAGTTAAACAAGATTCCATGTATTATTCCTCATATGAACTCTGTTCCACACTCATATGCTTCTTGCTAAACCAGGAAATCATGACAGACCCCAAACTAAAGTAGCACCCTGAAGTGCTCTTCCTATCTATGACACTACCAACCCAATCTACATCAAGATAGCCTTCCAGGATAATCTTCTGATCCATCGCATATTTGATCCCATACTCAATTGTATGCTTAATTTACCTTAACACATGCTTTGTATAAATCAAGTGAACATGTCTACGCTATACCATGTACTAACACAATGTGTTCACTGCAAAGCATATATCCTACCTCGTGTTCATCAAGTAAATCAATGAAGCAATAATATACCTATATACAGTGGCATCACCTATATTTAAAGTAGTATCACATAGAAAATTCAATTTCAATTCCATTGGTGTGTTTATGGCCTTGCAACCCATCATGCTGAATCTCTTTAGGATCTCTGTTGCATATTTTCCTCGACTAAGGAAAATATCATCTGGATTCTGCAACACCTCAATACTTAAGAAGTAGTGCATCATACCCAGGTCTTTCATTTAGGACTCTGTGAAAAGATTCATTTTAAATTCTATAATGAGCTTCTCATCAGCTGTTAGGAATAGGTCATCTACATACAATAGTAGTATCACTGGTTTTCCATCTTCAAACTTGAAGTAAATTTTGGAATTTGCTGTACTCTTGGTAAATCCCAAGCTTGTCAAAAATCCATCTATCCTATCATACCATGTCCTGGGTGCTTGTTTCAAACCATTAATGGCCTTCTTTAATTTGTACACATGTGTCTCTCTATCATGTGTCTCAAATCCTAGAGGCTTATCCAAAGACACTTGCTCTTCTACTACACCATTTAGGAAGGAAGTATTCACATCCATATGGCATATCATCCACTTCATCACTGCAACTATTGCAAGTATAAGTCTAATTGAAGTGTATCTAGCTATAGGAGAAAATGTCTCCTCATAGTTTACGCCTTCTTTGTGGGAGAAGCCATGAGACACGAATATTTCCTTACATTTCTTGATACTTCCATCTATTGCATGCTTTATCTTGTATATCCATCTGGAAACACTACTAACTTTCATTTAGGTCTCATAACCACATCTCGAACATCATTCTTCATGATCAATGGGTACTCTTCGATCATAACATCCTTCCACTCTTCCTTCTCAGTTGCTTATTTATAGCTAGAAGTTTATGCATCAATGATGTCACATAACAATGCTACATAGCTAGAGTATGGTCAAGGTGTCTTTCTTTCTCTACAAGTCCCATCTGGAGCGCCATACTACTCTACATCTTGAATGATCTCTCATGCCCAAGATGGTCTTCTCTTGTGTCTGTTCACCTCTTAGGGTGGATCTATAGTTCTCTATGGCTCGGTCATATCATGGTATTCATGTTCTTATGGTATCATCTCTTTCATAACTATGTCTCTAACTCTAGGAGATTCAATTTCTTCTTCATTTTCTTCATTGAAGTGAATCTACCTCAATTTACTAAAATTCGTATCCTCATCGAAGGTAACATTTCTGGTAGTCTCGATTTTATTGAACCTCAGTATATAGACTCTGTATGCCTTTTATGTATCACTGTGTCTAAAGATGCACTTCTTTCCTGAAGGATCCAACTTTGTTGTCTTCTCTTTGCAAATATGTATGTATGCTGGGAAGCCAAATATTGTGAGATGGATGACTTTTGGTTTCTCTCTTGTGATCATCTCTTATGGTGTCTTGTTTTCTAGTACACAATGTGGTGTTTTGTTCTAAACATAAACTGTTGTTTTTTTTTCTTTGTCCCATAATCGCATCGAAAGATCTTCATCATGGATCATGGCTTTAGTTGCTTCCATTACTGTCTTGGTATTTCTTTATACAAAACCATTTTGTTATGGATTGTAGGGAGTGCTCATTTCCCATTAATACCATATTCTTTACTTAGATTTTTGAAACTTCCTGAACTAAATTCACTACCATTATCTGATCTCAAATTCTTTATTTTATTTTTAGTATGATTCTCTACAAGGGCTTTAATTTCTTTGAAATTTCTAAACACTTCATCTTTTTTCTTCAAAAAGTAAATCCAAGTTTTGCAGAAATAATCATATAAATGAAACATAATATGTATAACCTATTAGAGATTTGGATGACATAGGTATCCATACATCTGAGTGTACAATATCCAGTAGCTCCATCGCTTTACTATCACTTCTTGGAAATGAATTCTCCACATTCTTCCCTTATGCACATCCTTTACACATATCTTCATGTTTTGTCTGGAGCTCTGGTAGACCCATCACCACTTTGATTACAATCGATAATTATTTGTAGTGTATATGTGCAAGCCTTGTGTGCCATAGTTCTGTTAGGCTTATTAATCCTCCCTTGGTCAAATGTCTATTAGATTAATTATTTCCAAACTTAGGAACCTTAATTTAATTAAATGAGTCCTTTTTGCAATTGGGTGCAAATGGCCCAATGGGGCCACATGTACCAGTCATTGAAGTGTGGGGGACAATGATAGAGGTTAACTGCCACTTACTGAATGTTCATGCATCAGTGGGGGCGCCTCCTAGACCAATATCTACATTTTAGGAGCCACTGGGAGTCCTAAAACCAACCTACTTCAGTTAGTTGGAGTTAGCACTAGTTACCCACAGTCAGCCTTCAGTTACCTTCAGATGACTCACTATCAGTTAGCTAGTGCATGATTTTCATGGATAATGCATGCATGCATGTGGAGGACCGCTTTTGTTCACCTACCACGCTTAGTTTCACTAAGTTAACTAGTTTTTACTATCTGTTGGATTTATTGGTCATCGGACAGTTGATTTGTTGGACTCTGATATTGATTCGAAGACCTTGAGTTAGAGATTCAGATAGATACAGTCTTATCCACTTGGAGAATTCAAATTCATTCCTCATGCATTCAAATTCTACCTGTTTGTAATCTATTGTACACCATATATTATTATGATGAATATACTGTAAATTCCTGAGCAATACTTGTACGTTTCCTATGTGGTTTGTTTTTCTTAGTTTGTATGTTCATCCTCCATTCAATTGCTACAACATAATCAGAACTCTCTGCTTGAAGGTCATATGGAATTCAAATTCTAACATGGTATCAGAGCCTTCTCAGGAAAGTTTCATGCTTGTTTCTCCTCATCAAACATCAGAAGCAGCTGGGTTTCCACAGAAGTCCCCTATGAAAATTTGCTAGCTCTAGATTCATTCAGAGCAGTGAAGAGGGCGTGACGGACCCTGAAAACATGTTCATGTTTGGAGGAAAAGCATGAATCTAAAAATTCTTATGTTTTAGTGTTCATTGTATTTAAATTGACAGGTGCTACATAGCTTGAAATAAGTATTTATTGTCTCCTTGCTGGAGCAATTATGAGTTCTCAAACTCCTGAGCCATGGATCACCACAACTTACAATTAACTTGATTGGAGGATTGATATGCAGCTTTCCTTGTGCAAGCATGGCTACCATAGGATTATACATGGATGGAAGGGTGAACGTCATTAGTCGGTAGAGTGGAACAAGTTCCTAAACCGTTGTGATGAAGCATTCAGTTACTTATGTACTTATATTTCCAAAGATCTCCTCTTCCATCTGGAAGGATTGAGGACTCCCAGAGAAGCCTTGTAGAATCTTGATAGATTCTTTAACAAATAAGATGAGATTCGAGGACACATTCTAGAGAATGAGTTGGTATGTTTACATCCCAACAGTTTCAAGACCATTGAGCAATTCTTCTCCAAATTCAAGTCTCTAGTGCTACAATGTAGACAATGTGGGATAGAGTAGTAGGATGAGCAGAATGTACTTTCAATACTCAACAAACTAGGTCCTGAGTACCCTGTATATGTCTCTACATTTCATTCCAAGTGGGAAATCTTTCTTGATTGGAAACTACCTTCTCTAGATTCATTTTCCAAGTCTTTAATAAAAGAGAAAAATAAATTGATTCGAATGGGAGTCATCCGAACCTCCAAATATCAATCTCTCTTGGTTACTGACTCTTCCAAAGCGCAAGAAAATGGGAAATCAACGAAGAAGGAGCCAAAGGAAGATGATTCAAAGCCTAAACAAAATCAACAAGGTTCCAAAAGGGCCTTCGCCTCTAAGAAGAAGAAATTTGGGAAAACATTGTGTCCCTATTGTGGAAAAGGGTATCACCTTGAAGATCATTGTATGAGGAAGGAACGTGATGAAATGTATGCTCTTATCAAGTAACAAAACATTCAAAGAGAAAAATAGTCTGATAATGAGCATGAAATATGTCATGCTTTGAAAGTAGGACTACCTTGATCTACATCCTATTTAATTGATTCTGGAGCCTCCAATCACATGGTTTCCTCCAAGGATCTCTTCTCCTCTCTTAGTGTCAAAGAAGGGCCCACTATTCACATGGGAGATGATTCCCAAATCCCAGCAGTAGGGAAGGGCACCATTAGAGTGAAGCATGGTGTGTTCAGAGATGTCCTATATGTTCCCCCACTTCCAGCTAATTTGTTATCTATTTATCAGATAACCCATAATGGATTTCCAAAGCAAGTATTGCTTGGACCTAACTCAGTAGAGATCACCAATATCTCAACTGGGGAGATTGTAGTGAAAGGGATTATTGATCATGCCTCCAAGGCATACTATTTCTCTCACTTCATGCAATTATTATTTCCAACATCACACAACTTCCATTCAAAATCAATTAAGGTATAAACATTCCTTCACTTCCTATTGCAGTTTCAGTTTTAAATACTGATAGTTCTGATTCATATTCAGAAGAAGAGTCATCCTAGTTTGATCCAGATATTGAGCTTACAACTCAAAGGGATCTAGATCCAGATCCAGCATCTACCTCATTCCAGCAGCCTAAATGGACCAAGCAGCTCATAGAAGCAACTGGAGATGGTGCTATCTAGATGACAAAAGAAGAACAAGGTCCCAGTATCAGAAGGAGAGTGCAACATTGTCTTACAAATATCCTCTTCTTGCAGAGAGGTGTTTTATGATGCATGGGTAAGATCCTCAATCCTTCAGGGAGTCTTGCCATGATCCTAGATGGTAGGAAACCATGGATGAGGATTTTGATTCGCTACATGACAACCAGACTGGAAACTTGTCCCCTTACCTCTAGGAAGGAAGCTAGTATAGTGAAAATGGAACTACAAAACCAAAATAGCTACTGATGGGACCACAATCAAGTACAAGGATCGATTGGTGGAAAAAGGGTATTCTTAGGTCCAAGGCTTGGACTACAATGATACATTCGCTCCATTATCTAGAATGGGCTCTATCAGGCTAGTATTGGCCATTGTTGCTTCCAAGAGATGGTAAGTACACCACATGGATGTGAAGAGTGCCTTCCTCCATGGATATTTGGAGGAGGAGATCTATATGAAACAACTTGAGGGGTTTATTGATGATCCTTCATTATTCTGCAGACCAAGGAAATCACTGTATGGACTCAAACAAGCCCCAAGGGTATGGTACTCCAAGATGGATAATTTCCTCATCTCTCAAAAGTTTGAAAGGTGCAAATATGATTGCAATGTCTACATGAAGAATAAGGAGGGGTTCTTGCTTCTAGTCATATTATGTGTGAATGACTTGCTCATTACTAGTAGCTCTGCTACTGGATTGAGCAGCATCAAGTATGCTCTTAATAAATCATTTTCCATGTCTGACTTGGGGCTATTAAGATATTTCATTGGTCTCGAAGTAAGTTAGAAGACTTTAGGAATCATGATCTCACAGTCTAGGTATTCATCAGATATGCTTAAGAGGTTCCACATGGAGGATTGCAAGGAATCCCCCTACCCTTTCTTGTTAGGCTTCAGGCTTGAAGACGGTGGTTCCACCCCTTTGGTGGAAAAAAATCTCTATAGACAGCTCATTGGAAGCCTTCTGTATCTCACTCATTCGAGACCAGACATATCCTATGCTATGAGTGTTGCTGCCAGATATATGTAGTAGCCACATCAACTGCACTAGAAGGAAACAAAGAGGATCTTGCACTATGTGCAGGGTACTATTGATTATGGGATCCACTATGTTGTTGGAGGACAGCTAGATCTCACAAGATTTACAGAATCAGATTGGGTAGGAGATGGAAATGATAGGAAATACACCTCGGGTTATGTATTCATGATTGGATCTGAACCAATTTGTTGGTCCAGCAAAAAGCAAGCAGCCCTTTCACTTTCTTTAGCAAAAGCAGAATATTAGGGAGCTATGAATGTAGCTATTCAAGTAGTTTAGCTGCATGTCATCTTGATAGAGTTCAGGATTCAGACTTCATCTATAGTAGATATTTATTTTGGAAAACATAGTACAATCAAGATCTCCAGTGATCCTATTTAGAAGTAGAGGACAAAGCACATAGAAGTTCACATGCACTACATTTGGGAACTAGTGCATGACAGATCCATCACACTGCACTACTATGCGACAAATGATCAAATTGCATATATTTTTACCAAGTATTTTACTGAAAATATATTTGCCTTTCTCATGTGTCTTTTAGGCATTAAGGCTTGATTCTTAGTTCCTATCTTAAGGGGGTTTTCCCAAGAGGTTTTCCTACCTCATTTTTTTATCTTCTTATTGTATTTCAGTGACCTATGGTATTGCTACCATCACCCATAGTTTTCCAAGTTAGGATTCAGGGGGAGTGTTAGGATTATTAATCCTCCCTTGGTCAAATGTCTATTAGATTATTTGTTTCCTGACTTAGGAACCTTAATTTAATTAAATGAGTCCACTAGTGAAATTGGGTTCACATGGCCCAATGGGGCCACATGTACCAGTCATTGAAGTGTGGGGGACAATGCTAGAGGTTAAATACCATTTACTGCAGTGCATGCATCAATGGGGGTGCCTCCTATACCAATCCCTACATTTTAGGAGCCACTGGGAGTCCCGACACCAACCTATTTCAGTTAGTTGGAGTTAGCACTAGTTAGCCACAGTTAGCCTTCAGTTACCTTCATATGACTGACTATCAATTAACTAGTGCATTCTTTTCATGGATAATGCATGCATGCATGTGGAGGAGCACTTTTGTTCACCTACCACACTCAGTTTCACTGAGTAAACTAGTTGTTACTGTCTGTTGGAGTTATTGGTCATCAGAGAGTTGATTTGTTGGACTTCAATATTGATTAGGAGACCTTGAGTTAGAGATTCAGTTAGATACAGTCTTATCCACTTTGAGAATTTGAATTCGTTCCTCATACATTCGAATTATACCTATTTGTAATCTATTGTACACCAGATATTATTCTGATGAATATACTATAAATTCCTGAGCAATACTTGTTTGTTTCCTGTGTGGTTTGTTTTGCTTAGTTTGTATTTTCATCCTCCATTCAATTGCTGCAACATAATCAGAACTCTCTTATTGAAGATCATATGGAATTAAAATTCTAACAAGTTCAATGGTTCCATAGTCTCATGAACCAAATCTTGTTTTGGTTGTACTTTCAATTTTTATAATCCTCCCTCTTTCTCTCCAATTATTACTGCATCATCAAAAGTATTACATCCTGGCAACATGAATACTTGGACATCAAAAAATGCAACTCTAAATCCTTTTGCACCGAGACTTGATATGGAAAGGATATTATTCTTCAATCTTGGTACATAGAGAGAATATTTCATCTTGATAGTTTTTCTTGAGTCTCGCTTATAGGATGCTTCTCCTACCTTTCCTATGGGATATTAGTAATGATCTCCAAGTTTCACCTTGTGCGGGGCGTCTTCTTTTATCAAGTGAGTGAAAGAGTTATTGAAAAATGTCATATTCTTGGAATCGCCACTATCAATAAGCCAAACATTGCCTCCATGAGTAATCGTACCTGTGAGCACTGAAATCAAGACATACTCTTCATCATTGGAGGAGTCTTTTCTAACTCTTTTGTGAAGTGGTTCATCAGGTTTTCTACTATGAGGATGAAACCTATTATTCTTTCCTTCTTTTGCATGGGATTTTCTCTCAGGGAAATATATTGCAATATGTCCCTTGTCATCACAAGAGTAACATCTGAAATTTGAGTAGTCCTTCTTTCGGATTCTTCTAGGATTCTTGTGACCATGTTCTTATTTCTTGCTCTTTCCCTTATTGGTATGATTTGTTAGTACTTTATTGTAATATTCACCCATATTCTCTTATCTTTCTATCAAACTAGATTCTTATCATGTGCATTCTTCCCATAATCTATTGAATTTGGTGAGATTTATTCTACCACAAATTCCTTGAATGAATGATTCCCATGATCTTGGGAGGCCATTCAAAGTAGTCATCACCACTTTTGCTTCTTCAACATTGTCTCCAATAGATTCTTGTTGTTATTTTATTTGGGAGACCCTTGTGAAATAGGATTGTATACTTTCTCAATTCTACATATTCATAGCCTTGAGTTGATTTCTCAAGGTCATATTCCTATTGATGTTCTTTCCTTCATATAAGTTGGTCAATGCATCAAACATCTCCTTGGGAGTCTTCAAGGATGAAACATGTGGGATACAGTGATCCTTGATGGAGTCATCAATGATCCTCTCATTCTTGACCATATTTGTCTTGCGTTTAGATTTTCTTTAATCTCCCTTTGGCTTTGCAACTTCTTCTTTGACATAGTTTTCCAAATCATTTTCTTCTAGTATAAGAAGCACTCTACACTTACATTTCTGGATTTGTCATCTCCTTCAAACTTATTCTCAAAATTGGTATTTTTTTGTCTTGATAAAGTGAGAACCTCAAACAAAAATGAGGATAATAGTGCTTACCAATGAGAGTTCCCCAACCAAGTGCATGATTCAATGCCTTATAGAAAATTGCCTCTAGTTGATTCTAGGGTTTGATAGAGAAACCCTAATTTTCCAACTTTAAAATATTGCAAATTTGAGTAGACAAAGAGATGTGGTTGCTCAAGGAAAGTTGAGAAATGGTCTCCCTTTTCTGGATCTATGCGTAGAACTACAAAATATTTTGATGCCCTAGTTTTCTCGGCATTAGTGTTAGGGAAAACTTTCAAAATCATCGGAACTTGAATCTGCCTCCATAATAATATTCACCCTCCTAGGTTGAGTTGAGTGGACCTTATTTTTCAACAAATATGTGAAGGGAAGTGCTCAAAATAGGAAACCCTAGTTTCCAACTTTCGCTAGTTACAGCTGCACAATGGCTTCTTTCAGAGTGGCATTGATACCATGTTATAATTTTATACTTTAACAATGGTTATGTTATATATTCAAATAAATTGCAACATCATACAATAGCCATATTGAATAGGATCATTGAAAGAAATACATGCACATTAACACAAGAGTGCACAAATATTTTCATATGGCAAATCCTAATAGGGAAGAAAACCCCAAAAACTTCTTTAGTATAGATTCACCGTAAGTGCAATGTCTTATAGTACAGCCAATAGCTAAATTATATTCCACACAAATATCCCAAGAATAATACAAGTTAGAAAACTGAAGAATAAGATGTCTTCTCCAAGAAGCTAATCTTCTCTCCCAAGTGAACTTATTTCTCTTCTTCTTCTCTCATTAGTGAATTTCTTGAGTGAGTGATGTATCCAAATGAAGGGAGAGCCTCCCTTATTTATACAAGTTTTCAAAGTGAATTTTTCTTTATGGTTTCGACTTGCTAATCTAAGAGGGTCGACTTTACAATGGTACAATATAATATGTTATTTCAAGAATAATTTGGACCCATCCAACTGAAGGGGTTTACATTGATTATTTCAATGTACTTTACATGATTGATTACAATAGTAATATCCCACAAGGGAGTACAATTATAACATGACGGATCAATAATACAAGAGGAATATCTTCCAAAGTTACATAATATTAAACACACATCTCCAATTTGTTGTATGTGCTTTACCATTGGGAAATATAAGAAGTGGTTTGACATCTATTGGTTGTTGGAATTTGCATATCTTACCCCATCTTGCATTTTGTTTAAATTTGTTCCTTTTTCTTTTGTTATTTTCCATTTCTACTAAAAACCACTTGTAGAATGAATTTGAGCACTCACCCACACCCACAAGGGGCACATAATATTGAGGCCTTAACGCAACCTACACGGCCTTTCCCCTAACCAAGTGGGAAGAAATCACTATTATGCAATATTTTCCACAACATTCCTTATGCAGGACACCCATGATACTAGAGGAGTCTTACACCAATAAAGAGTTAGTATTTTTGTCCAAGTATGAAGAAATACATTTTATATTATGTAGCTAAGTGTCTAAAGTGTTAGAGAGTCAAGGTTGAGCATATAAAGCCATCATGATTGCTCCAATAACTGTCGATAATTGAGTGGAATGTGATATGGTGACCATTTACTTCATGACTATGTTTCCTAAGATAAGGAAGCAACATGATTCTATCATGATGATGGTGGATAAGTTGAAAAAAATGGCTCACTTTATACTAGTCAAGTCAATTCATAAGACACTGAATATACCAGATATTTGTATGAAAGAGATTGTTAGGTTGCATTGGATACCTGAGGTCATGGTTTCAGTCAGACATCCAAAATTCAATTCCAACTTTTTGGGCTTGTTCAAGGGATTTGGAATATATTTGAATCTAAGCACAACATATCATCTACAAACTGATGTTAAGGCTGAGAGAAAAATTTAGGTTATTGAAGATATGTTACGAATTTATGTGATGGATTAACCATGAAAATGGGAAGACTACTTGTATTTGGTTATATTTGCATATAATAATGGATATCATGCTTATATAAAGAAAATTACATTTGAATACTTGTATAGTAGGATGTTAAACACTCTAATTAGTTGTGATAATCTAGTTGACAGGGTAATAATTGGGCCAGAGTTACTTCGAGAAATGGAATAGTGGATGGTAAAAATCAAAAGAAAAAAAATTTGAAAATAAACTAGGAAAAACAAGAAATTTATGCATACAAAGGAAGAATTTTTAAATAATTTGAAGTTAGGGATCATGTATATTTGAATTTCAGGGCAAAGAAAAGTTCCCTGAAGTTGGGAATTTACCCAAAACTTGCATCTCTATTTTGTGGGCCATTTGAAATTTTGGATAAGATAGGATATGTAGCTTATGCATTAGCATTGATGGCTTGCCTATGTGTGCATAATGTGTTTCACATGTATTTATTAACTAAATATGTGCTTGATCCTAACCACATAATTGATTAGGACATGATTCAAGTGGAACTAGAAGAAGATATTCCAGTGCAACCACTGTGTATCCTAGATCAGAAAGTCATGCTGTAGATTAACAAAGTTAGTAGACAACTAAAGGTACAATGTACCCACTACAATCCTAAAAAAGTGACATGGGACTTAGAGGATGCAATGCGGGAGGAACACACACAATTATTTTTATTTTTTGTTCAAATTTTGGTAATGTACATAGTTCTAGTATGCACTGCGAATGATGCATAAAATAAGGGGGGGGGGGGAATGTAACATCTACAATTTGACCCCATAATTGTAAATTGTATATTTTTTATGAAAAAGATGAAATCCAATAAAAAATGGTCAGTATGACCAAGACAATGTAAGTAGGTACATATTTAATGTTAATATAAAATACTAGCTGGTTGCTGGGAAGGAGCAATGAAGATCAGACAGGGAGCTATGACTCCATAAGAGGGGAAGTTCTATGGGGGGTTTAAGGGGAAAGAAGACCATGTTAGGATAACTCCTTAATATTATCCCTTTCCATTAAAACTAGGTTCCTAAATATTGATGAGGGGATATTTTTTGGACAAGGAACATGGTAGACTTAAGTCATGCCTTGATTAATGTTGAATTATTTTAAATTTGAAGAATATTCTAAATATATTTTTGTGGTCCATAATGTTCCTATTCGGATAATTACTTATATTAATTTGTACCATGATGTTCCTACCAGGAGAATTACTAAAAGTCACGAGGAAGTCGCCTCCATTGTAAGTCGGGTCATTAGTACTCTAGTTGTGGTTACTCAAGGCTACATAACTGAGTCTAATATTAAGTGAATGGAAGAATATAAATAGAGGTTTGGTGCTCCTCATTTGAAACACACACACTCACTTGTGTAGCACATAAGAGAGAGAGAGAGAGAGAGAGAGAGAGAGAGAGAGAGAGAGCTCTAGCTGGAGAAGGAGGAGGATCGATCTTTTGGTTTTACCTTTTATCTTTTCGGGGCATCTATATTGAGGAAGCTTTTGCTGGGTTTTTCCCTTTAGGGTTTTCCCAAGATAAATCTCTGTTGTTATTATGATATTTTTTCTTTCAGTGATCCTGTCTATATGAATTTGTTATGAAATTGAAATTAAATGCTGATAATATAGCTTAGCATATGGAATTTTAACATGGTATCAGAGCTATCCTGAATAGGACAACTTTCACAAGGTGAAAAATACCTCTCTCTCTTCTTGGAAGAAATTAGGGTTTCAGGAAAAAAAATTATTTTCAGAAAACTGATTGCATAGAAAGTTGTACCCTCCTAGAGCACACCTATTGAGCCTGGAATCGAGGTTTTTGGGTGAGTGACTATTTGGGAAAGTCAAAACCTAGTTTGGCAGCTACACTAGAAAACTGTAGAACCAGAAAATAGCTGGAAGCTGCAGAAGCTGAATCTCACAATTCTGATTTGGAAGGTGAATACTTGAGATCTCTAGAAACCAAGCACACCATTAAACTTGCCTTAGTCAAGCGCATCTTCTAGTAACTTCAGTTTCTCATTCCACAGAATTTCATTTTTTGTGATTTTTTGACAAGACGACCCCAAGCACTAAGCTTGAGGACAAGCTAGAAGGCATAGATAATTTTTCAGCATGGAAATACAGGATTTGTCTCATTCTCCAATAGAATAATCTTGATAAGTATATCGAAGAGGAATTTGTAGAACCTAAATAAGCTGAAGTTAAGGAGAAGCATAAGAAGGATATGATTAGGGCACAAAGGATTATTACTGACTCTATCAAGGATCACTTGGTCCCTCAAGTGTCATCCAAGAAGACTCCAAAATAAATGAATGATGCCCTATCAAGAATGTATGAAGGAAGAAACATCAACATAAAGATGAATCTAAGAGCTCAACTGAAGAGCACCTATATGAGTCATGGAGAATCCATCCAAGACTACTTCACAAGGGTCTCCTAGATCAAATAACAACTATAAGCCATTGGAGACAAGCTTGATGAAAATGATATGGTTATGACTGCTCTCAATGGTCTCACTAGACCTTGGGAGTCATTCATCTAGATGATGTGGTCCAGGAAGGAAAGCATGAAGTTTGATGTGGCATGGGAAGATTTCATTCAAGAGGAGACTAGAGTGGCAAATAGAGAAACTTTACTGAAGGAAGATGATCAATCCCTAGCCACTCACACCAAGAGAAGAAGAATTCAATCTAATTTCAAGAGGAGAAACCTCAAGGAATCTCAACCTCCTAGAAGAATCCAAAGAACAAGGGAAAATCCTTCAGATAAAGACTACTCTGGTTTTCAATGTTTTCATTGTGATAAGATAGGACATTGAAATTTTCCTATGAAGAGACAATAATATAAGAAGAGGATCAACAAAAACAAAATACATCATGCTCATCTAGATGAATATGAGGAGGAAGAATAATAGGAGGAAGTAACCCCAAGAAATCAAGCAAGAGAAGAAGATGCAGAAGAATAGGTACTATTCTCTACACTCTATGGGTCTGTAACACCTGGAGAAGACACTTAGCTTATTGATAGTGGTGCTTCAAAGCACATGACGGGACAAAAAAAAAAAAAATTCCAAACTTGAAGAAAAGAACTCTCCTCAGAAAGTATCCCTAGGAGATGACTATAAATATCCGATCAAAGGAATTGGTGAAGCAAGATACAAGATTGATTCAGGAAATCCCCTGAAGATGAAGGAAGTATTGTATGTACCAGGTCTAAAGAAGAATCTACTTTCTATATCAGCCTTAGATAAGAAAGGATTCAGAGTGGCATTCATATATGGTCAAGTACTCATGGGGCCTAAAGGAAAGAAAATTGAATATGTAGTTGTTATCGGTGAAGAAGAAGGAGGTCTGTATAAACTCAAGGGACATTAAAAAAAAACCCTTATTCATGATTCCACTGATCCTAGTGAACAATGGAATAGAAGGCTTGCTCACATCAATTACAAATAACTACCTCATGTGAAAAAAGTAGTGATGGGATTACCAAACATGAAGATCAAACATGAAGGCATTTGCAAAGGATGTGCGAAAGGAAAGAACATCAAGAATCCATTTCCGAAGAGCAAAACAAAAACATAAGGTACATTGGAATTGATTCATTCGGATGTGTGTGGTACAATGTATTCCACATCCTTAAGTGGATTTGAATATTATATCACATTTATTGATGACTATTCAAGAAATACTTGGATATACTTCTTGAAAGCAAAGAGTGAAGTGTTTGAGAAATTCAAAGAATTCAAAGCCTTGATAGAGAATCTTTCAGACAATAAAATAAAGACACTCCAATCAGACAATGGCGAAGAATATATTTCAAAAGAGTTTTAAGCTTTTTGCAAAGATGTCAGAATCAAGAGGGAACTAACTACTCCCTACAATCCTCACCATAATGGGGTTGCAGAAATAAAGAACGAAACCATCATGGAGGAAGTGAAGACAATGATATATGATCAAGATATTCCAATGCATCTATGGTCAAAAGCAACAAGAATTGTTCTATATGTACATAATAGAATATCTCACAATGCTCTTGGATTCAAGACTCCAGAAGAGATGTTCACGGAAAAGAAGCTTGAGGTAAGTCACCTCAAAATATTTGGTTGTCTAGTATTTATTCATATACCAAAAGAGAAAAGAACCAAGTTGGACCCTTCTGGAAAGAATGGGATATTTGTTGGATACTGTGAAGTATCCAAGGCATTTAGAATTTACATTCCTGGATTCCATCACATTGAAATTAGTAGAGATGTTACCTTTGATGAAGAAGCAGCTCTCAAGAGATCCAGAAAATTCCAACATGAAGAAGTGTATGAGGAAGATGCACCTCCCAGAAATGTAGAGACTACATTCCTCCCTGAAGATGAAGCTCCTGAAGAACATGACATGACAAAACCACAAGAAACTCCTATGATGGAGATGTCATGAAAGATAAACCATGCTTGGGAAAGAGAGATTTTACAAGAAGCAGAAAGATATGGAGCTCCTAAAGGCTCCACAAGGGTAAGTAAGAAGACTAAGAATTTTTCCAACTATGTAGCTTTGATGTGTGATCTTGTAGATCAAGAACCTACAAAATACGAAGAAGCGGTAAAGAAGAAAGAATGGGTAGAAGCAATGACTGAAGAATACTAGTCAATAATGAAGAATGATGTATGGGATACAGTTCCCAAACCAGAAGGAAATATTTTAGTATCATCCAAATGGATCTACAAGATAAAGCATGTAGCTGACAGAAGTATCGAGAAGTATAAAGCAAGATTTTTGGCCAGAGGTTTCTCTCAGAAAGAGGGAATTGATTATGAAGAGAAATTTTCCCTAGTAGCATGGTATACTTCAATTAGAGATATCATGGCACTTGCATCCATGATGAAGTGGGACTTACACTAGATGTATGTGAAAACAGCCTTCTTGAATGGTGTGATTGAAGAAGAAGTATACATAGAGCAACCACAAGGATTTGAAGTTGAAGATAGACAAACTCATGTATGCATGTTGAAGAAGGCCCTGTATGGCCTAAAGAAAGCTCCTAGAGCTTGGTATGGAAGAATATATAGTTTCTTGACAAGCACGGGCTTTTCCAAGAGTAAAGCCGATCCTAACCTTTACATCAAGGTTATAGAAGATGAACCTATCATACTATTATTATATGTGGATGATCTATTTCTAAAAGGGAATGAGAAACAAATTTTAGAATGTAAGAAAAAGCTTGCTGAAGAATTTGAGATCAAAGACCTTGGTCTAATGCATTATTTCCTAGGTCTGGAAGTATGGAAGAACTCAAGAAGGAATCTTTCTCAATCAGGGAAAGTATGTAGTATAAATCCTGGAAATATTTGATATGTTGCAATGTAAAGCCATGGACACACCCATGGATTCCAACCTAAAGTTTTTAGTTGATGAGTCATCAGAGTTAGTGGATGTAACTCAATATAGACAGATTATTGGGTTGTTGATGTATCTAACAAATACCAGACCAGACATTTGTTTTGTTGTGAACACCTTGAGTCAATATCTAGTTCAACCTAGACGTGTTCACCTGGTAGCTGCAAAACATGTGATGAGATATCTGAAAGGGACTATACACTTTGGTCTACACTATGATGGAAACCATGACTACAGATTGTATGGCTATATAGATGCAGATTGGGATGGAAGTGTCTCAGATAGGAAAATCACATCAGGTGGATGATTTTGTTTGGGGTTTGCTATGATTTCATCGTTTAGCAAGAAACACTCTAGTATTTCTCTTAGCACGGCGGAAGCAGAATACATAGAAGCTTTCTCTACTAGTTGTGAATCCATATGGATTCAGAAGCTGATTTCAAGTCTATTTGACCTAGAGATGGATACTACTAAAATTCTATGTGATAACCAAAGTTACATAAAGATGTCAGAGAACCCGGTGTTCCATGATAGATTGAAGCACATAGAAATCTGGTACTTCTACATTTGAGATATGATACAGAAAGGAGCCATAAATCTCTAGTATGTGAGTACTGATAAGAAAGTTGCTGATGTGTTGACAAAGCCTCTGTCTCAGGTAAAGTTTGAACACTTTTGAGACAATCTTGGTGTTGTTTGGAAAGACCTTCCTCGAAAGGGGGAGAAGTGATGTTGCAATGGGATTGTATCATCCCTGGACACTTGTCCTAAAGTGATCCGGTGACTTTGGTTCTTGAGAATGAAGAGGGATTGTATCATCATGGGACATTTGTCCAAAAATGATTTGGTGACTTTGGTCCTCAAGAATGAAGAGGGATTGTATCATCCTAGAAAATTTTGTCCATAAATGATCCGGTGACTTCAATCCTCGAGAATGTTGTGTGATTGCATCATCCTTGAACTTTGGTTCATAAAGGTATCCAGAGGCTTCATTCCCCGAGAATGTGGTAGGATTGCATCATCCTTGAACTTTGGTTCAGAAAGGTATCTAGAGGCTTCAATCCCTGAAAATGTGGTAGGATTGCATCATCCTTGAACTTCGGTTCAGAAATGTATCTGGAGGCTTTGATCCCCGAGAATGTGCTAGGATTGCATCATCGTTGAACTTCGGTTGATAAAGGTATCCAGAGGCTTCAGTCCTCGAGAATGTGGTAGGATTGCATCATCCTCAAACTTTGGTTCAGAAAGGTATCTGAAGGCTTCGGTCCTCGAGAATGCGGTAGGATTGCATCATCCTCAAACTTCGGTTCAGAAAGGTATCCAGAGGCTTTGGTCCCCGAGACTGCGGTAGGATTGTATCATCCTTGATCTTCGGTTCAGAAAGGCATCCGGAGGCTTTAGTCCCTGGGAATATTGTAGGACTGTATCATACCTGAACTTAAGTTTAAAAGTGATCCGAAGACATTCGTCTTCGTATTGTGGATTGCAAGTTGTTGATGATGATGATGTTCTTGATTGAAAGACCAGAGTGTGGTGATGATGATGTTCCTGATCAAAAGATCAGAGTGTGATGATGATGATGTACTAATCAAAATATCAGAGTGTGATGATGATGATGTAATGATCGAAATATATGAGTATGATTATGATGATGATGTTGATAAAAATTTCAGAGTATGATGATGATGATGATGATGCTGATGCTAATCAAAATTTCAAAGTATTATGATGATGTTGCTAATCAAAATATCAGAGTATGATGATGATGATGTTTCTTATTGAAAAGGAAAAGTGCCGATGATGATTTTTGGTGATCAAAATTTCAAAGTGTTGATGATGATGTTGTTGATCGAAAGATGTTGTTTCTGATCGAAATGTCAAAGTGTTGATGATGATGTTTTCGATCAAGCGGTCAAAGTGTTGCTGCTACTAAATATTGAAGATGAAGACTATATGTTAAAGATGATGAAAATATTCCAATTATTTATAGATGTATCACCCTGATGATGTTGATGATTCCTTCTCTCTCCTACTTTTGTTGTTATTGATGTTATTGTAGAATACCCTTCTCATTAAGGGGGAGTGTTGAATTATTGTAACTTTGAATAATATTCTAAATATATTTTTGTGTTCCCCTATGTTCCTATCGAGAGAATTACTTGTATTACTTTGTACCCCGATGTTTCTATCGGGAGAATTACTAAAAGTCCATTAGAGGAAATTTGGGGTCTAAAATGGGCCTTATAAGAAAACGTGCCAAAATAAGTTTTTGTGAGTTGGAATTCAAGAACCAATAGAATTTCAATAAAATAAGTCAACCATAATGGTTGAATTGACATATTTGTCATTAAAAAAAACTACTTTTTTTGTTCGTATTTTCGACATATCTCATTGTGTTTTTACTCAAATTTCAATGGGGAGAGCTCGTTGGATGCAGAATTTGATTCTGCATCCAACGAGTACCCACACTGCATACTTTTGATAGACCTCACCAGCCCAAAAACAAGAAATACCTGAAAAAATGTGATGATGACATCATCATCACGTTTTTTTCAGGTATTTCTTGTTTTTGGGGTAGCGGGGTCCGTCAAAAGTATGCAGTGTGGGTACTCGTTGGATGTGAAATCAAATTCCACATCCAATGAGCTCTCTCGATCGAAATTTGAGTAAAAACATAGGGAGATATGTCGAAAATACGAACACAAAAAGTAGTTTTTTTCTTTCTTCCTCCAAAATTAATCAATATTATTTTATTATTTTAACTATTATTTTATTATTTTCCTTAGGAGGACCATTTTAGACCCCAAAATTCCTCTAATGATGAGGAAGTCCCCTCCGTTGTAATTCGGGTCATTATTACCTCAGTTGTGGTCACTCGAGCCTACATAACTGAGTTGAATATTAAGTGAACGAAAGAATATAAATAGATGTGTGGTGCTTCTCATTTGAAACACATACACTCACTTGTGTAGTGCATAAGAAAGAGAGAGAGAGAGAGAGCAGTATCTGGAGAAGGAGGAGGATCAGTGTTTTGGTTTTACCTTTTATCTTTTGGGGGCATCTATATTGAGGAAGCTTTTGCTGGGTTTTTCCCAGGATAAATCTATGTTTTTCTTGTGACAATGCTTCTTTCAATGATCCTGTCTATATGCTTTTGTTATGAAATTGAAATTAAATGCTAATAATCTAGCTTAGCATATGGAATTTTAACAATTAAAACACTTGGAATCCTTAAGCCATGCATATAAAAAGGGAGAGTTGAGTTGTGGAAGGTTTTCTGCATTTTGGGAATTCATTAAGGAATGAAAACGTTCCACAGAAGTGAGTTAAGACTTCAGGAGGAACAATATCATCTAATATTGGGAAGGGGTATCAAATGACCAAACTTGACTAAAATTGTTTTGAAAATTTCCCACACCAAAACCCTTGGAAAACTAGTCAGAATTAGGCCATGTCTCGAAGCTGCATGCCCTAGTGTCCCATTATGGAGACTTCATGTCTAACCTATAATGTAGTTCCAATAGGTGACTATAGGTCATTGAGGGAATGTTAGCTTAGAGAAGGGGATTTGGTCATGGCATTCTGCATGACTTATGGGGAAGCAGAAGTGAGAATTGTGATAGCTGTGGAAGGGGTTCTGCAATAGGGTAAGAGTAGATGTAGCACGGATTTCTCCTTGCTACAGGGTCAGGAATGGCTCCCTTCTATCTATAGGACATAAGGGTAGGTTCCTGCATGTGGAAAATACAGAAAGAAAATGGAATGGACAGAAAGCAAAGACCAAGAAATGGCCGTGAGCCCCTCTTCAAACACGGTTAGGGCTTCGCCTTGGCTACCTGCAAACAACTATTAGAGACAAAATACCTACAAAAATATGTTATAAACAAACCTGCAAACAAAAATGGGTTATAAAAAACTACAAAATACTAAATCAAATGCAAGAAACAACATTGGTATACCTTCTCTTTGATGGAATTGAGCCACCATGCCCTGGCTTGAAGAAGCACCTCTCTTGGATGGGGGAGCTATGGCTCAATGGATATCGAGGAGAGGGAGTGTGGGTGGCTTGAGAGATAAAGGGTCTCAAGGCATCGATGGGCAGCATAACAGTATGCAAGGGAGAAGTGTTTTGAGAGTGACCCCCACCCCTACTTTTATAGCTTTCTTGGGGACTTTTAGGGTTTTAAGCCCTTGGTCCAGGCTTTAGCCCCCTTTTTGGCCTTTTAGCACCTTTTAGCCTAGCTTTAGCTCCTTTTATCATTTTAGGATCCTTTGAGGGGTTTTATCCCCCTTTTGGAGGATTTATCCCTTAAGAGAGTTGTTTAGGCTCCTTTTTGGGTTTTTAAGCCCTTTTCTTCATTCTTAAGCCTTTTTGAGGGTGTGGGGGTCTAATGGGGTGTTACGAGGGTTGATCATGGGTGTCCTTGGGTGGTGTAGGCCATGTAGAGTTGAGTGAGGGATTTTTTGAGTTAATAGATTTCCCCCTGATGTGTGAGGATAGGAGCTCATCGTATGGCCGACGGACATCATAGGATTTGCTACATAGAGGTGGTGCTTCCGAGGCTGGGGCATGGTGGATTTTGGTTTTTGTATTAATACGGTTCCCATCAATGGGTGAGATTCAAATAATGTGTGACATGTATATGGACGAGGTGGGCATCCCCATGCTCATGACAATGTCAAAAGAATAATTTGATCTATTCTCTAAAATACAAGAGCCGATCATATACAACTGATGATACAATAATGGTTGCCTCAATGTGAGGCTGAATACAATACTGATCTGGTACATTGGACCCATGGAATTCTCATGGAATGCTATATCTTCATGAATAATGGCCTGTCGGATTTGGGATGGTACATAACTGTATGGACTCGCTGATTGAGAGTCAGAGTCTCTGTGGTACAAGTATGTTGCATCAATCATAAATCTACATAGAAGCACTGTTGGGGCTTCTGAACAATGTCTCCAACGCAACCTGGAAATCACAAGGGACATAACCTGTTTAGGTCCCTTTAATAGACTCATCAATGTGCTAGAGTCAAGTGACATATGGGGTCTTCGACCAAGTACTGTGCAGACCAAACCCTGTATGAATTTCAACTGTGCGATGATGTAGTTGGAGTTGATCACGTGAGAAACAACCATGTCGAGAGGCACTAAGGACTCCTCTCAAGTGGTCCAAGGAAATCATCAATGAGGTTAATGAAACTAGGATATAGGGACCTCTGGGTCTATCCACTAGAATATATGTGTTGTCTTCAACAGAGGGAGACTTTCCCCTAGTCAAGGAAATGATGTTTCCTTAACTAGGAGCATGAGGGAGATAACCGACAGGTGTGAGACCATCTGCGGACTGACCCACTGAATGGGGGGGAGGGGGAGGGATAGAATTGAAGACATGAAGGGGTAGTGTGGTAGACTCAAACTTCCTTTGTTCAGAGTATGACGGCAGATCAGACTAGGCAGCAAATGAAACTGACTCATGGGAATGGGATCATAGCTGTAATACCGGGAATGTCACTGCAAATGGGAAATACTTGGAGTAGGTAGATGCTTTTGATATTGATGGGATCTAAGAAAGACACATTGTAGAGTACTCTGAACAAAGGCAACCCAAAGGGGGAATGCTTCATGTTATCACCTAAGTTGTACTTAGTGGTTTTTATCAAGTGAGCCTGGTGAACCGGACAGGGTTAACTTGTTCGGACTGCAAAATACCTTTGGAAGTACTTATGGGAAGTGCTTGTTGTACCATATCACATGTTCATACCCCATGGGGGAATTGTAATAAATGTTCTAGCATGATAGTGTCTATAAAAGACTCGGTCTCTTAGACTTCATTTGTCAATCCGATCAGCCCAGGGTGTTTTTTCCCTTGGTTATTATTGGTTGTTGAACAAATACTAATAATTTCTGAGTCTTTCACTCCATACCTCTAAAGTTGGGGTGGTCGGCTTGGAATTTAGGCCTATTGAGGTTATTAGAGTCTATGTGTCAATGTATAAACATGATGGACATCATTTTGAGTCATATGAACATGTCTAAGTCCCCCTAGGTGTTTTTCAATTTTTCAATTTTTTAGTTTTTTCAGTGTTTTTTATTAAAAATTTAATTTTTCCAAAAATTAGGCTATTTTTTAATAGTTTAATTGGAAAATTTGATTTTGTAATAAAAATGGGCCAAATAATCAGTTTCAATCATGTAGGTGCTCATTTTCAAGCTAAGAGCACCATGTAAACCCATGGACCCACTATTTCCTAGTTTTGAGTGATTTTCCATCACTCAGATCAGAAAGCCCCAAAAATCAATTATTCATTATTTTAATTAATAAATTGATGAATAATGGAGCAAATCCAAAATCATAGATCAGTGGATTCTCAGCCGATTTGATTGAAATCAGTTAGATATGAAGTAGATTCACTGGATCTGACAAATCCTTGACTGAAGGAGGTGAACAAATCAGATCCAGAGTTGATCTTTAGCATCCTTTATGGGGAATTTCACCCTCCTTCTCTCCTCCACATATTTTTGGCTCATCTGGATGAGTTTTGTTGGATGCTTCAGTCAACAGGTTGAGGTGTCAGTCAGATCAGCCCCTCGATTGACAGTTGCACTCAGTGAAACTCAGATCTGGCTCAGCTAGACATAGATTAGGCATTGATGGACTCTCCATCAGCATATTTGGTCTATCTCCTTTGGATTTGTGCCCCCCTGGGCTGGATGGCCTATGTTTTCTATATATCCTTCTTGAGGATCCCTCTTTCAAGCTAGTTAGAGATGGACTGAAGGGCTTGCCATTGTAACTGTGTACCGATATTCATTTTTTGAAATAAAGAGAAGCTTTGGAGGCTCAATTGTGGAGTACCTTTCATGTGTGGATTGTGATTGTCATGCTGCATTCGAGGTGAAACTGCTATTTTTCCAATTTTTTGCACTTAACTATTGTCTGCGTGAATGGTTGTTGAGATCATAAGGATAGATCATTGTAAGTAAGATTAATTAATTCTATTTGATGCATATGTTTGAATGAGTTAATACCTATATGTTAAATAAGATTATTTGCATGCTGTATCATCCCCTTCTCATATGCATCTTCAGATTTGATAGTTCTGTTTGCAGGAGTTGTTTTGTAGCTTACAGGTTTGCCGTGATTGGAAGATCTATGGTTTAGGTTTGATTCCATTGATTTCCAGTAGAGATTGCTAAGATCATGCCCCTCGATGCTTCACTACAAATTTTTCTCTGCAGATCTACTTCAACATCAAGCACCTTTCTTCCCCTTTCTCTCCTTTAAAAAATCTTAAATTTTCCTCAAACTAGTTACTTTAAAGGTTTCTTATTACTCTGATCTATCTCATTAAGAAAAATACACATAGATATAATTAGTAAGATCCCTTCCAAATTCTATATCTTAGTTTTGTTTTGCACATAAAGTTCAATTTCAAGAGATCTAGCTAAAATTACCATATTGTCGCAAGCATTTTTAGTGAAAATTTGTAGCTTGCTGTTAAGGTAGTTTCATTTGCTGTATGATAAAATTTAATATTATGCAATATCAGTGCATATTAGTTGACTGCACAAACAGCAAGCCAAGATCCTAAGGAAAGCTTGCTTTCCTTGGTTCCTTTTTCGCCTGTTTAGCTAGTTTTAACTTCATTTTTTTTTAGATAAGGTAGACTGATCCAACGGTACTCTTAAAGTGATTTTTGGTGTATGTTATTATAAAATTATCACTATATTTTATCAGGTCTGACAGAAAATAAAGGAAGCTTCTGTCTGAAGTGGCCTCAGGAGCGTTCAAATCCCCCCAGGGGTCTCCCTTTTCACTAAAATCTTAAAATTTTTGCAAAGTTGTAAGGTCTTGGTTTCAGCCTGTATTAGGACCAAGAAGTTTCTGATATTTCAGTTCACTGATATTGTAACCAATAATAAATAAAATTATTTTTGGAATAGGCTCTTTCGAGCCCATTCCCCATCCCCCCTGGGGGGATTTGCGTCGGTGTCCTTTTCGTCACTTTCTGCTTATTTCTTGTTGGCTTGGGGTCACTTTCTCCTGTATATTTCTGCTGGACATACTCTCTATCGATAGAAAATCTGATCGCCATCAATCTCTTAATATCATCCCATGATGCGATATTCTCTTTATGTGCATACCACCATCTTGCAAGTGTGGCGCGTACTGCAAGGTCCATAGCTGCGATCCTCTGCTCGTGAGGAATTTGTTGTTCAAACTAATTGAGAAATTCCTTGATATCCATTAGACCATGAAATGATAGAATCTCATTGATCTCTGTGCCAATCCATCGCAGTGACTTAGTCAAGTACGCGCATCTGCGCGCTGAGACTTCGTGAAGTTTGTTCTGCCAGTTCTCTAGACCAACATCTGAATCTGATGTGCATGAACTGTCACATCACCAACTAATGCTCCCTTCTACAGTTGGATTTATGTAGTCGCTCTAGTTTGTGGTCATCTGATAGAGGCTCTCCATGTTACGTGCATCTTCCTCTGCTCGGATAGGTTCAATATCTCTAGGACCCTGAAAAGGATCCAACGGTGCGATGACCCAGATCTACGCATCCTCAAAGTTCATTTGTCTTCTCTTTAGGTTGATAATGGCCATGTTACCGATCACCCAGCCAATGCCTAGTAGTGTTGGATATGGTCTACTATCGCCAATGATTTCTATAACTTCAAAGTCCGCGAAGCTGCGAACTCCGTCAATGTCAACTGGCACTTGCGGTAATCGACCCAGGGGTGATACTCGCTACTGATTAGATAATCTCATATGAATAGGCGATCTGACTAACTTAGGGCTACCCATATATTCCCATGTCTTCTTAGTCAGAACATTTACGTCTGATCCTAGATCTAGGATCACCTCATCCATTTCGAATTCTCCAACCTGTGCTATGAGTCGCATCTCTCTTCTGGTTCTTGTATGTCCCGTAATATTATGAACAGCACACTATGTACTGCTCATGGAAGAAGATGGCTGATACTGATCTATGATGTGCTGAAGTTCTTCGATAGGTTGCTCATTTCTTACAAGTTTTAAGGAACTCCGCAGGAAGGAATGTATACTTCCTGTCATCTCATCCTCATTGCATGTGCCCGATGTGGTAGCCTGCGATATTTGTACAGGGATAATGCCACAAGGTGCTTGCTGTGGTACGCCCCTAGATGACAGTACCTATGATCCTGATTGCATAGGGTCATCAAGGAAATTCTTAGCTTCCTGCAATGTCTGTTTATTCTTCTGCAGGTCAAGTGGTGTTGCTTTGTTAGGAGCCCTGCGCACCCACTCCTGACTTGTGTTCTTTTCAGTATCCTACGATGTCTCACTAGTGGAAACACCGCTGCGAGTCACAATGTTGACTCTTGGTTCTAGCTCTTCCTACTCAGCAGCAATAAGCTGGATGTTCTGGTGTGCTGTTGGCTTAGGTTCCCTGATCTTAGCTATCAAGGTAGGACATTCCTCTATAGTGTGATCATAATATTTGCAATAGTTACATGTGGTGGTGGGACTCTGATAGTCTCTAGCATAATCTCCTACAAGTCCATAGTTGTAGCAAGTAACTGGTCCATGACCATGAACAAAGCCTCCTCCACATCCTCGTCCTCTGAATCCTCCTCCACGGCCACCAAAAGCTAGATCATGCTGTGGTCCTGCTGCTGGACCCTGTGTTTCTGATTGGACTCTGTACAAGTCTTACTTTGCTCCGACCATGAGATCATAGGCTCGACAATTGTGTTCATCATGGCCTATAGACTTGCAGAAGACGTAGTATAAGTTCTTAGGTGTCTGCACGTACTTCTGAAGTAGAGGGCACTGGTGAGGTAGATGTCCTCTTGTTTTGCATATTTCACACCACAGCCCGTGGGTCTGTGGTAAGGGGTTTGGAGCCCCTGTCACTAGATATTCTACAAATACTGGACATTTGTCTTTAGTATGGCCTTGTGCTTTACACCTTACGCACCATATGTCTTACGCAACCTCTTTTCCTTTCTTAAGCTCATGCAACTGTAATGTGAGATTAGCCAACTGGTTTTGTATATTTGTCATGCCTGTGCTGGTTTCCGCTAGAGGTGAAGCCTCTAGTTTCATTGCCATCTCCAACACATCATCCTATTTCTAGAGTTTCTACTGCATTAATGGCAGTCTGATGTGAGGGAGCAGCGTTGCAATAAACCATTCTTTATGCTGTTCTGGCACAAACTCAAAGCTGACTTGGTCTATAAGGGCTTTGAATTTCTGATCAAAGTCCCACACTGAATTTGTAGGTAGCTGTTTAATGTCTTTGAGCTCTGTAATGCACTGTGACTCAGACTTAGGTTTCTTAAACTCTTTAATCATGGCAGTCTTGATCTGGACAAGTGTTCTGGGTACTATGGTATACTTCATATACCATGCTAAGGCTCGATCTCTTAGTGTGGTGACCAACTGTACAAGTTTAATGTTATCGTCATTGATGGTTTTAATGGTAAACATGGATTCACATAGAAACCAATGCTGCTCTGGGTCCTATGCCCCTGTTCCCTTAAAGATAGGTAACTTCATATCATCCCCCCATTCTATTTCTATGCGGTGGATGTTGATTTTCTGCGTTACTACCACTTGGAGGTATAGGTGAAGGTGATGTAGCGGTGGTAGGTACTGTTTGCGAGCTACTGGATGGAGTTCCTATGGGATTGTTTTGAGGCTCAGTCTGTTTCTGTGGGGTGTAAGGGTGGTAAGGGATACCCCCCTCTGTTCTTTCTGTGGTACTATGACTCTGTTGTCTATTATTATCTGAACTGTCTTCAAATATGGGAGATCTGAAATCTACTTTATATTTATTTCCACTACGTGTACGTCCAATGTCATCAAAATATCTTTCAAACTCTTGTGACATTACTATATTTACTTATTCATCTAAAACTAGATCCATTGTTCCTTTTTCATGTAATAACATCTTAATGGACAAGTTTAAAGATTTTAGGTACTTACCGCGATATCCTTTGAAGAAGTAGTGCTCAGCCTCGCTGAAGCTTTTTCTCTGTTCAACTGTAAACTCTATGACGAAGCCTTCTAGCACACTCACAAGCCAGAAGTCTACTGTCCTTGTGAGGGTATTATCAAGGTTCTTCATGGTTTGAATCAGCTCTAGTGTCCAGACAATGTCTCTTTTCTTCTTGAATATGTTCGTATCAGTCAACTTTGATAACCAGTCGTAAATCTCATTCCCAAAGGTCGCAAAAAATATCGCATGCAGGTCTGTAACGATATGTTTTTGTAACCAGGCCTCTGTACTCAGTTTAGGACTCCTGTTCTCTCGTTCGGAAAACTCTTTTTGGTTAGACCAAACCCACTCATTGAGTTCATCTCTAGTAGGCCACCACCAGAACATCAATGCTCAGTTTGTTCAAAACTGGCAACAGAACCATTTGTTGGCTTGCATGGGCAGACCCGGGTTTACTGTATTTAACCAACAACACCCCTAGCTCACTGGCCCTTTTTACGACAGGCCGTAGAGCGGCCTGAAGTCTCACTCGAAGTGATTCTAATGGGTTGGCCAAGGACTCAAGTGTCTTGGACCAGGTTCTGTGGTAGCCTGGGTGTCTCGCAGCTCTTCTAGCCTGCAGGATCTCTTTCTGTCTGCGACACGCAATTTCCTCTTACTTGCGACGACTCTAGTCCTTATCGCATCACCGTGCCTCAGGCAATGCATAACTCCTTCCTACGCTAATTCTCAACCACAATGCACCACAGCCCCTCTGCTGGTGCGATATCACCTCCTTGCGATACCCTACCGCTGCGGCTCAGCGTACTCAGTGCTACTCATTCCGACTTATGGGACTCAATATACAAGGTTGCTTAACTCTGCGACTCTTAACTATCTGGGATGAAATGTAGATAAACTCTTACAAAAAATACTTATGGACTTCAACTTGCATTTATCTTCTATAGTGCTGTAAACTGAATAACACATACATACATTAAAATGTAAACAAGGCCTATGTGATAACTGATAGATGCAACAAATAAACACAACACATAAATCAATCACATAACACACGATTTTAATGTGGTTCACCTCCAGGATGGAAGTTACGTCCATAGAACTGTGTTTCTATTATAGCTCAGGGGAAGGTAAACACAGTTCTGTTGCACCGCATATGCAGCTTGAGATCTTTTGGGTAACTCCACACACAGCCTGGAGTCCTTCTCTCTTAGATCTCTTTTCTACTCTATATTGCACCTCTTACAATATACTCTTCCCTCTCTGTTGATCCCTGCGGATCATTACATGCATGCTCTATGAGCCAGCTACTGGTTACAGTAAGATAACTACAGTTAATAACAGAACCAGAGCTCAGCTTCTACAACTATCTAATAATCTACATGAACAACTAACAACTGAACGAACCCTTTTACAATGCAAAATATATCCCTTTATAGGCGGCTTGAAGGTCTCACCATTACAACACTGTGGGCCTATCCCAATAGTAACCCAAAACCCTAACTAGTGACAGTCGACATATCTGTACTTGAGGTAGCCACTTTCCATCACATCACAACTCTTTGCAGTCTTCCATGCTTCCCGGCGCTGACCATGGGTATTGTGCACCGCTTCCCTGCTTCTGTCCTTCGTCTTCAATACCTCGGCCTCGTTGCTCCTTTTCCTTTATGAGGGTAGCTGAGCCCTCCTATCTTCGTCGCTGCCTTCAATGCAGTGGGTGAGCTCTCTCTTATTGGTCGCTCAGGTACTGTCATCTTCCTTGACTTCTCTGCCCTAAAATTCATGGTTTCCAGCTCTGCTCTGCAGCTAGAAACATGCTACGGCGTCGTAGCTCTATCTTATCTCCTCTCCGCCAAAACTGTCTATCGGCTAAAATGGCAGCTTCTTCTGTAGCTGCGGGACCCTGCTCCAACATTTCTTTTTTAAAAATAGCATTGACTTAATTTGCAGGGTAGTATACTTGCTTTTAATTTCATATTCCACTTTTTGTTTTTTCAAAGTAATCATAATACTTACCCCACGATTTCCCAATTGACCCGAAAGGGGAAAGTGATTCATGGTAGGACTAATTAGAAAACTAGAATTGTGGATCTGTTTTATTTTTCAATCATTTCTTTTCAACTATCATAAAATTAACCCCTCCTCGATTCCCCAATTGAGATCCACTTGGATCGAAAGAGGTTCCTGGAGGGTTTTCTTTTAAACAAGAACATCCAGTTTAAAACTTACTAAAATTTACAAGACTCCAGTGTGTATGCTCTGCAGTTGGCTGTGGTTCGTCCGATCAGTCAAGCTATATCAAAAGCACTCGGGTGACTAGTATAATTAGGACTCACTCTCCCCAATTGACAAACCATTAGGTGAAAATCCAACACCTAGATCAAACCTTTTATGGTGGCAAAATACCCAAAGGAAGCGGGAACTTCTAAAAAGTGACCTCGGGGCGCCGATCTCTATCACACCCTAACGGGTGCATTACGAACAATAGCCCCAGAGACTCCATTTCAGCCCACATATTCCTTATGGGTAGCCATGAAGGTTTAATTTTGGACACACTCCAAGTACTCTCGGGTATATCTGGAGTCCCCCCTTTGCCTAATTTAATCAACTCGTACTTCACATTTAACTTAAAACATACCAAGAGGCAACCACAAAACATTCACTCCAAGCACATGCAAGCATATTGATTCTATTTTTGACTCCATTCTAAGGCACTGGTTAACTTCTTGCTTTATATATATATTGTGTCTCAGTATTGTGCTTTCGTGTGTTCATCTTTTACATCTTGCCATCTGTGATTATCTATAGTTAAATTGTAAACTCCTAAATAACTCAGTCAGTTTAAACATCACAACACTAAGTAATTATCCTTAGTAACTTAATAGGGTCTACCCTCCTTGGCTCCATTAGGATTTGATCCTAAACGGAGGATTCAAGAACAAGGTGATAGCCTTGACTTGAGACTTTCCCCCAAGGACACAACAAGTGGCTTGAAGATTTCTTCCGCGTGACCCAGGTGTGTGAAAGGCGGCAACAGTTTTTGGCGCCGTTGCCGGGGATAAATCTTTTTATTCCCGAGTACGACTTTTGCTTTCTTCCTTTTTGTTTTTTCTTTGTTTGATGAATTCTTAGAGTAGATCTTTAATTTTCATCTAGCGACTCCACTGACTTTTTTCCAGTTTTATTTTTACAAAGAAAAGCAAAAAATAATTTTTGTGAAAATATTTATAAATGCTTATTTTTCTTTTTCACATGGCGACTCCATTGAAGGGATAAAACCCTATTATCTCATAAACTTGTGAAGTTTGTTGTGTGTAGATGAGCCCATGCGACATGTTAAAACCTTTAAAGATCATCACTTGATAGCTCCACCTTTTCAGTACAAGGTTTAATCGTTATATCAAATGGATACTATGTTGGATAAATTAAAGGAGAAATATGGTGCCCAGTTAACCTTAATGTTTCAACCTATCGATTTCTCAAACATCCTGGGTTTTCCTAACTATGGTGATGGTTTGGGGGATGCATATAACTGGATTCCAACATTTCATGGAGATTGTGGTGACTTGACCATCTGGCATGTCAAATCTTTCCTTTAGTTGATTACTGACTTAAATATTCTTTATGAGGACAATATGATGGAAATGTTTGCTCTCACTTTTCAAGGTGAGGCTGGTTGTTGGTTCTATCAGGGCCTTCCTCATGAATGTATAACTTCTTTTCCAAGCTTCCTTTGGATGTTTTTAGAGCAGTGGAATGATGGTAGGGGTAGTATGAATGGTTTGAAAAAGTTCCTTGAAAAGATCTGTACCTTCTACCTATCTGGGACAGAGTATCACACAGAAACATATGATGGACCTTTTGCCATGATACAAAGTATTGAAGACTTGGAGTCACTTCTTAAACATTTAAGTGAAGAGGAGGTTCATGATACTCTGGTCAAAAGGCATCCTAGTAGTTATTTAAAAAAGGAAGCAATTAAGCATCTTTTTAAAGAATATGAGGTATCTCCCAATACACAGCAGGATTCCGAGGAAGGGAAAATCCAAGATGATCCTACTGAAGAGCTCCAAGAGGAGCCCATGATGGAACACATTGTTGAAGGCTCTCCTCATGTCACCATAGCTGAAGACATTGAAGATTTGGTGTATTCTCAAGTATGTTGCAATGCTGATATATTTCCAGAAAGCCTTCTAGAGAAACCCACTAGGCAACACATCCCAAGTGATCCCATTGAACATGTCCAAAAAATTTCCTCGATTGAAGATAATATTGAAGATTCTCTTCATGATATCATAACAAAGGCCTATAAAGAAACGTATGATAAGATCAGTATGGTGTGTAGTGACACTAGAACTTGTTCTCCTCATGTTGATGAAGGTTTGGAAAGTTTATTACCTTGTAATTTTTTTCTGAAGAAGATTGTTATGAATACAAGGAGGACATGGATAGGCAGGAGCATGATGCCATGGATGAAGAGTCCCCCACATATGACATGGATGGGAGTGATGACTATTGGAATTTCATAGATAATCCAACTTGTGAAAATCTTATGGAGAATCCCATCCATGATATGTCCGACAATGGGAGTGTCTATTCAAAAATTTGTGGAAGTCCAATCTACGATACATCCATAGAGGGAAGCACAGATGTGGATGCCTGGGAAAACCTTAGTATGGAAGAGGAGCATTCAGAATTTTCATGTGATCATTCAAAGTCATACCATGTAGAGCCACACAAGGGTATCAGTAATGAAGACATTGAGAAACAGTATTGTGAAAAGTCAGATGTAATGCAATCAGTGGAACATCAGTCTTAGCCATATTTTCCGCATATAGAGGTTCCTTGTGATTTGGAGCTACTTGGGGCTTATGCAACAAGTTATCATTTGATAAGCCTCGATGGTCAGTATGATGATGTAGTCAGTCTACCTCATCGTTCTGATTGCTATATCAGTCCTATCCAGTCATGGATAGAAGCAACCTGCATGAGCACATACAAGTTTGGGAATATTTTTTATGACACTGTTCATGCCTATGATCTCCCATCCATCCCGCCCATCCTGAATTATCACGCAGGTTTGCATTTTTTGAATAAGGTATCCTTACTTTGGTTGGTAACCAAAGACAAAGAAATTTTTTTATGTTAATAAAATGCTTAGGTGGTTACATTGGATTTCTGATTACACTTAACCCTTTTTATATCATGCTTAGAGTAGGAAAATAAGCTCCTTGAAAAAGAGCATTTACTTTCTGCATTTCTACTTAGTTGTAATAAAAATTTGCTTCTTTTAGTTAGTTACATTTATGTTGTGTAAATAAATCAACTTAATGGTTCATTTGGTTTTCTATAAAACTTGTGCTACTGAGGTTTTTCTTGTCAAGTTGAGATGTTTTTATAGGTATATAAAGCAGAGATTCTGGTGTTCTGATATCCTCTCCTTTCCTTAAAGACAAGATAGAGCACACGTCCCGCAGTTGGAGCCAGAATGTTACCACCTAAGTTGTACTTAGTGGTTTTTATCAAGTGAGCCTGGTGAAATGGACAGGGTTAACTTGTTCGGACTGCAAAATACCTTTGGAAGTACTTCTGGGAAGTGCATGTTGTACTGTATCACATGTTCATACCCCATGGGGGAATTGTAATAAATGTTCTAGCATGATAGTGTCTATAAAATACTTGGTCTCTTAGACTTCATTTGTCAATCCGATCAACCCATGGTGTTTTTTCCCTTGGTTATTATTGGTTGTTGAACAAACGACTGATAATTTCTGAGTTTTTCACTCCATACCTCAAAAGTTGGGGTGGTCGGCTTGGAATTTAGGCCTATTGAGGTTATTAGAGTCTATGTGTCAATGTATAAACATGCTAGACATCATTTTTGAGTCATATGAACATGTCTAAGTCCCCCTAGGTGTTTTTCAATTTTTCAAATTTTTAGTTTTTTCAGTGTTTTTTATTAAAAATTTAATTTTTCCAAAACTTAGGCTATTTCTTAATAGATTAATTCAAAAAAATGATTTTGAAATAAAAGTGGGCCAAATAATCAGTTTCAATCATGTAGGTGCTCATTTTCAAGCTAAGAGCACCATGTAAACCCATGGACCCACTATTTCCTAGTTTTGAGTGATTTTCCATCACTCAGATCAGAAAGCCCCAAAAATCAATTATTCATTATTTTAATTAATAAATTGATGAATAATGGAGCAAATCCAAAATCATAGATCAGTGGATTCTCAGCCGATTTGATTGAAATCAGTTAGATTTGAAGCAGATTCACTGGATCTGACAAATCCTTGACTGAAGGAGGTGAACAAATCAGATCCGGAGTTGATCTTCAGCATCCTTTATGGGGAATTTCACCCTCCTTCTCTCCTCCACACGTTTTTGGCTCATCTGGATGAGTTTTGGTGGATGCTTCAGTCAACAGGTTGAGGTGTTAGTCAGATCAGCCCCCCGATTGACAGTTGCACTCAATGAGACTCGGATCTGGCTCAGCTAGACACAGATTAGGCATTAAAGGACTCTTCATCAGCATATTTGGTCTATCTCCTTGGGATTTGTGCCCCCCCTAGGCTGGATGGCCTGTGTTTTGTATATATCCTTCTTGAGGATCCCTCTTCCAAGCTAGTTAGAGTTGTACTGAAGGGCTCGCCATTGTAACTGTGTACCGATATTCATTTGTTGAAATAAAGAGAAGATTTGGAGGCTCAATTGTGGAGTACCTTTCATGTGTGGATTGTCATTGTCATGCTGCATTCAAGGTGAAACTGCTATTTTTCCAATTTTTTGCACTTAACTATTGTCTACCTGAATGGTTGTTGAGATCATAAGGATAGATCATTGTAATTAAGCTTACTTACTTCTATTTGTTGCATATGTTTGAATGAGTTAACACCTATATGTTAAATAATATTATTTGCATGCTGTATCATCCCCTTCTCATATGCATCTTCAGATTTGATAGTTCTGTTTGCAGGAGTTGTTTTGTAGCTTACAGGTTTGCCGTGACTGGAAGATCTATGGTTCAGGTTTGATTCCATTGATTTCGAGCAGATATTGCTAATATCGTGCCCCTCGGTGCTTCACTACCAAGTTTTCTCTGCAAATCTACTTCAACAACAAGCACCTTTCTTCCCCTTTCTCTCCTTTAAAAAATCTTAAATTTTCCTCAAACTGGTTACTTTAAAGGTTTCTTGTTAATCTGATCTATCTCATTAAGAAAAACACACATAGATATAATTAGTAATATCCCTTCCAAATTCTAGATCTTAGTTTTGTTTTGCACATAAAGTTCAATTTCAAGAGATCTAGCTAAAATTACCATATTGTCGCAAGCATTTTTAGTGAAAATTTGTAGCTTGCTGTTAAGGTAGTTTCATTTGCTGTATGATAAAATTTAATATTCTGCAATATGAGTGCATATTTAATTGGCTGCACAAACAGCAAGCCAAGATCCCAAGGAAAGCTTGCTTTCCTTGGTTCCTTTTTCGCATGTTTAGCTAGTTTTAACTTCATTTTTTTTAGATAAGGTAGACTGATCCAAAGGTACTCTTTGAGTGATTTTGGGTGTATGTTATTCTAACATTATCACTTTATTTTAGTACGTCTGACAGAAAATAAAGGAAGCTGCTGTCCGAAGTGGCCTTAGGAGCGTTCAAATCCCCCCAGGGGTCTCCCTTTTCACTAAAATCTTAAAATTTTTGCAAAGTTGTAAGATCTTGGTTTCGTCTAATATAATGGCCAAGAAGTTTCTGATAATTCAGTTCTCTGATATTGTAACCAATAATAAATAAAATTATTTTTGGAATAGGCTCTTTCGAGCCCATTCCCCATCCCCCCTGCGGGGATTTGTGTCGGTGTCCTTTTCGTCGCTTTCTGCTTATTTATTTTTTTAAAATAGCATTGACCTAATTTGCAGGGTAGTATACTTGATTTTATTATTAATTTCATATTCCACTTTTTTTTTCAAAGTAATCATAATACTTACCCCACGATTTCTCGATTGACCCGAAAGGGGAAAGAGATTCGTGGTAGGACTAATTAGAAAACTAGAATTGTGGATCTGTTTTATTTTTCAATAATTTGTTTTCAGCTATCATAAAATTAACCCCTCCTCGATTCCCTGATTGAGATCCACTTGGATCGAAAGAGGTTCCTGGAGGGTTTTCTTTTAAACAAGAACATCCAGTTTAAAACTTACTAAAATTTACAAGAATCTAGTGTGTATGCTCTGCACTTGGCTGCGGTTCATCCGATCAGTTAAGCTGTATCAAAAGCACTTGGGTGACTAGTATAATTAGGACTCACTCTCCCCAACTGACAAACCATCAGGTGAAAATCCAACACCTAGATCAAACCTTTTACAGTGGCAAAATACCCAAACGAAGCGGGAACTTCTGAAAAGTGACATCGGGGTGCTGATCTCTGTCACACCCTAACGGGTGCGTTACAAAAAATAGCCCCAGAGACTCCATTTCAGCCCACATATTCCTTGTGGGTAGCAGTGAAGGTTTAGTTTTGGACACACTCCAAGTACTCTCGGGTATATCTAGAGTCCCCCCTTTGCCTAATTTAATCAACTCATACTTCACATTTAACTTAAAACATACCAAGAGGCAATCACAAAACATTCACTCCAAGCACATGCAAGCATATTGATTCTATTTTTGACTCCATTCTAAGTCACTGGTTAACTTCTTGCTTTATATATATATATATATTGTGTCTCAGTATTGTTCTTTTGTGTGTTCATCTTTTAAATCTTTCCATCTGTGATTATCTATAGTTAAATTGTAAACTCCTAAATAACTCGGTCAGTTTAAACATCACAACACTAAGTAATTCTCCTTAGTAACTTAATAGGTTCTACCCCCCTTGGCTCCTTTAGGAGTTGAGCCTAAACGGAGGAGTCAAGAACAAGGTGACAGCCTTGACTCGAGACTTACCCCCAAGGACACACCGAGTGGCTTGGAAATTTTTTCCACGTGACCCAGGTGTGTGAAAGGCAGCAACACTTCCAAACTATTTTTTGTGGGGTGGTGTCTAGGGACACCATTGTGGTACGATCTCATGGATTTTTGGTGAGCCTAAGAAGGTAAATGCTTGATGGTGCTTTCAATTTTAGAGAGTCTGAAAGAAAGAAGAAGACCCTAGTGGGGGATCTTTTTCATTGGTAGTCTCCTATTCCTGAAAAGGGATAAAATTATACATAGGAGAGCTCACCCATCCTGTAGGGGAGGAGAGACTTATTTACTGTTGGTAGTCCAATAAGGCCGAAAAAGGTTAAACCTATACTGACTGGATGGTCATCAGATACTTTTATGAGCATCAATGAAACCAAGTTTGCTTGGCAATCTCTTCTTGATGAGAAGTCTAGAAAATAGCTTAACGACAACCCGTGGTGAGATTTTTCGTAAAGTGTGGCCCCTCTGCCCGAGAAAGCATAAAATTATGCAAAGGGGTACGGTCTTGGATTGAATGTGCCAAGGGGGTCCTTTTCATTTGATGGTCTACTTGGTCCACAAAAGGAGGTAAATGAAATGATGTAGACACCATTTCCTATACTTTAGTGAGTAGGAAAGGAAGCAACTGCACTCGATTATCTTTTCATTGTTTTAAGGAGTCAGAAGAGAGCTTAAACAAAACTCCAGTATGGTCAATCGATTGCGGTGGTAGAGGTGGTGCCCCATGTCAGGATGGTGGACAGTGGTCCAAAATTCATCCATGCAGTATGGATGGAACAGAAGAATCTCAAACATACCAATACATGCATGGGATAGATCACGGCATAAGCTCGTGAGTCGGTGCGATAGAGGCATGCAAATTGAGGTGGCTATTGAACAGAGGTCAAGAGAGCGTGTGTGTGTTGCGGTGAACGAACTTGATTAAATGTGATGTGAGTGCAAGCCTGGGAGCAATTATATGCCAAATACATACAAGAAAAATAAATTATTTTTTGGACAATGGTCCAAAGGTCCGCGTAAGGTGCGGTGGATAAAGAAGACAACTATGTGTTAAAATACAAAACGAAAAGAAAAATGGTAACCCTTAACGGGCGGTGGCCCAATAACCCGCATGAGTAGCGGTAGGAAAAAGTGATACAAGTACAAGTCCACAGACACTTGCATCGCCATGCCGTGGCTTGTAAATCGAGGTGACTCATCGTAAATGGTCCCAAAATTAATTTATTAAACATGAGATGATGGTCTCATAAAGAGATATAGGGCGGAATTCTGAAACTAGTGGCACAAACGGTGCCTCAAACGGAGTCCGTATGGTGCTGTTATGTTGATCAGAAGAAATTAGGTCAAATGGGGCCTATATAAGGGTGGGGTCCACTTGGTGAGGTGTCATTGTCACTGTTCACTATGGAGTTGGAGAGGTGGGCTTTAAATCTTCATTTTCTGATTTCTCTTGATCTGACCAACGATTTCAAGTTCCACAACTTGTAGGTAAGAGTTCTCACTGAATCTCATCTTTTTGGTGGTTTACTTTCTAGATTTGATCACCCGGAGGCCCTCCATGAGGAGTTTGGGGTTTCATGGAGCCAAGTCACACCTTTCGAAGGGAAAGGTGTGACCTGGTCACATCTGTGGAGCCTGTTTGAGTGACCTGGTCACTTATTTGGCCCAAACAAGTGTGACTTAGCCTTTATTGGGTGTTTTTTGATGATAGTTGTGGCTAACTTCTGGGTTTTTGCTTGTGCAATATTGTCAAAAGCTAGGTCTCTCACTAGGATTTTCAAGAAGGCGCCACTCATGATATACCTCAAGGGTACATGCATATTAATCTTCCCGAATGTTGTTTTCAGTGTATGGCTCCAATCAAGATCACCAAAGGGCTTTTCTCAGATAAATAAGGTACCCTAGTGGGGTCTCCTGATATAATCAAGGTACGTGGGATCTTGAATCGGTAGTATTGCTATCTAATGCATAACCGCACACAAGGGGCCTTCTGATATACAATTGAGTACATGAAGTACCTTTCTATATACCTCAAGGGTATGTGAAATGTTGTTTGATATACCAATGGTACGTGGAAGAACCACGCAAGTCCCAGAATGTAATGCTGACAAATAACGATAGCTCCTACACTTAACGACGCCCAAACACGTCTCTAACCTACCATTCAAGTTACTATGTAAATTTTAACCTACAACTACCGTTAATTTTAACTTGTATGGTTAGGTGAATGCATGATGTTTTGACATAAAAGTAAAACCATGCAGTATGCTAGTGCAAAATGTTCACTGTACCGTTCAATATGCCTACTTACGAGAGGGAAAGAGAGTGTTTTCCTTTTGTTTCAAAAACCAAAAATACTTCCACACAACAATCATGAACATCAAACAAAGACAAGAAAACACTTTTCCAAACTGATTTCTTCTTTTCGAAAGAAAATGAGAAGGGGAAGAATCTCTTTTCCTAAAAGAAAAACAAGAAGCACACCTATACGCAAATGCACTCTATTTTTTCAAATTTCTCAAACATAAGCAAATCTAACTTAAAACTACCATTTTTTTATTTTGATCGAGATAGATCTAAGTTCATGAGAGATGAAAGATCATAAAGGTTCTAAATGCTCGTAAAGCCAATTAGAAAAACCAATGTCCAATGCTCAATGATGATATCCTAGTCTTAGTCAAAAAAATTCTTTTTTAAAGGAAGGAAAAAGAAGTTTACTATGCAAATAAGAAATGAAACCTAGAAGCTAATCTAGTGTTGTTCTTTTAGTCTATGTAGTAGAAACGAAAATATATTTTTAAATAACACCCTAAGCTTTTCAGACAACAAGAAATCCTTTTGTAAACAAAACCAACAAGCATAGAAGCAGATGAACAATCAAAAGACTTAATCAAACTTTTGAAATTCCACTCAAATAAATATTAAACCATAAAAACTCAAACCACAAGCATCAGATTCAGTAACACAAGTCTAACTAGAAGAACTGAAAGCAATCAAAATCCAATTTTTTGCAAAGAAAACTAAGGAAAAAGGGCTTTGGAATGATGCCTACCTGGCACCATGCTTCTCTAGTGTTGACAGAGTGTTTCCCAAATAGCACCGCTTCTTGTCAACAGGTTATAGGAGGTGGCACCGCATACTGTCCACTTTGTTTAGGCCATGGCACCACTTCTAGTACACAGTATAGGTGTGGTTCCCTGTAGATGACCAAAACACAAGAACGAAGGATCCATTCAGAAAAAGGTGAGATCAAGGAAAATATTGTTGAATCGAGTATGGAAATAGAGCATAAAAGACTGAAATGACTCAGATCTGAACAGATCTAGAGGTTTCAAACCCAAACAGAGTCAGTCAAAGAGTAGATCTGACTAAAGAGAGTTGAAGAAGGAGCCTGGATTTGGACAAGAGTTGCAGACTGAGGAAGATCAGAATGAGTGATACATAACTTCATTCCCCAGTGGAGTCGCCAGATTTGTTAGATGGAATATTTCACCTCCTACAGAGAGCAAGGTGTTCCACTGGTCTGTATGGTTCAGATCCAAACAAATAGAATATAGAGGTTGAATACTCTCCCTAGATGCCGTAGATACCTAGAATACAACGCTTTGATAGTCACCCTATGTACCTACAATAAGCTCGACATGAAATAGATCAAAGCAACCAAAACATGATCTACTAATCTATGCTAGTGACTAAGGAATCTAACAACATATATATAAAATAAAACATCAACAATATATGTGGGACAAGAAATAAACTTGCATTAAATAAATATGAATAAGTTTACAACCAAGCCTTAGTGTTGACATGCATCTCCATGAAACCAAGCATTCTCATCCGCATAAGCTTTGACTCTAGCTCTCTCTATGCTCTCCAATGATATGGACCAAGTGATCAATCCAACAACATAACAATGCCTTAAGAGTTCTCCCCCTCAACCATGGCCATAAGCTTGTATTTATAAGGCTAGATGGATAGGGTAGGTTGAGAGATTTGTGGGTGAGGTGGCCTCCAAGATCCTAGGATGGGGGATCTCGATCTCAACATACCCACAACAGTAGGGATAAAGGAGGACACAAGGCTTATCATCTAGGGGCCTAGAGAAACTTCTTTCTCCCTTTTTACCCAGTGTACCGTGTTTCTCCTTTAGTGACAGAGCGGTTCTGGTAATAACCACTTATGGGCTAAGGGCCATAAAAGGTGGCACCACTTATGGGAAATAGAGTATGGGTGGTGCGAACAAGGGTATCGCATATGGATAAAGGGTTAAGCGGGGTGCTGGGAATTTGCATGAAAAGATTGACAAATGATATGAGTTTCAACTCCAGAAGCTGGAATTCAGGGCAAGTAGGTATGTCAAATGTCTTATCATATGATGGTGACAGGATTTTGGTATAACATTGGCATGTCTACGAACTGGAGAAACTGAGTCCTCCACGTGGGCCTCCACGACTTCAATCCTCCATCTATCGATAGAAAGCTCACAAGCAAAGGAAATCTTGGGAAGAACACAAAGTGCTCCAAGGGACAAAGGGATGGAGGATCAAGTATAAGCTCTAACAATAATGGACTATAGTTTTCTTTCTCTTCAATTCCTCCCCCTTCAATGTATCCAAAGGGTTCCTTATATAGTGCCTCAATGTGGTAATGGAAGGTCGAATCCAAGTGATCTCAAGGAATATGGAAGGCCAAGAGACAAGTGACTTACCTCCACATCAAGGAAAACTACAAAACTATTTGGCCTTTTGCACACATCCCAATGTACACGGGTTTAAGGGTCATATCTGTGTATATACACGAGAATAGGTTTAAAAGTCGCATATGGAAAATAATGCATGTTTTTATGGATGATCTTGGAAACATCAAAGGTGAAAAAATGGTCGATGGGGTTCAAAGAGTCTACAGAGAGATAGAGAAGGCCATAAATGTGTGATCCACCATGTGTGGTAAAATCAGCTATAACAGGAATACCTACCTCATTTGTATAAAAATAACACTTTAAGTTATATTTCCACCAACAACCTTCCCCCTTAGGAAGGATCTACTCGTTCACCTATGTTTCCAATGATTTGACGATAAACAAAGAGAACACACCAAGAAACAATGATGCATTATCGGATCTACAATACCCTCCTAACCTCATCCATCAGGGATCATCTGTTATCATGAAAATATCACACACATGCAACATTTTCATAATTTGCATGATAAAGCGTCATGAATATATAGCATGCATCCAACCAAAGACACATTCACAAGACCCAAAGAGTAGCATGAGTCCACAAGTTCCCCAAGGAAGCCAAAATACATAACCACATGGGAAATATTGTGTTTATACATGCTAAATGCATGTCACCAGTTCAATTCCCATGCGAGAACATGTATATTCCTTTGATACCTACATGATTGATAGAAATGATGATATATCACCAACCAACTGTACATTGAAGGCTCATGAAATCTCCACTTACTCAAAGAACTCAAATTTTTTCTCTTCACACTCTTATTTTTCGTAAATGGACTCTCTTATGTACCTTGGATCGACATCACGGATCATTGGGTTCACATTGGGATCTTGTTATTTCTTGGCCACATCTTGTCCTATAAAAGAAATAATTAGGGATGGTAATTGTAAGATAACTCTTATAGAAATGCTAGGATATTGTATTTTTTATTGTGATCCCTTATAGCTCACCATTTCCATATTGTCTAGCATTCACCAAGTTCTCTTTCCTCCTTCCTCAAAGGGGAAAATGTTATCCTCATTTTTTCTTCAATCCACTTGACATCTAGTGTGGAATAAGTAAACCTCCCTTAGGAGGATTGTTTTCCTCCATTTGTAGCTCACATTCTTAGAATTTTATACATTAACAATGTTGATGTTAGATATTCAAATAAATTGCAACATAATACAATAACCATATATAATAGGATCATTAAGAGAAAGACAAGCATAACAACACAACAACAAAAATATTTTCCTTTGGGAAACCCTAATAGGGAAGAACACCCAACAAAATTCTTCAATAGAGATTCCTCAATAAGTGTAATTTCTTCTAGTACAACAAATTTTTAAATTATCTTCCACACAAAGGTCCTGAGAATAAGACAAGATAGAAAACCCTAGAATAAGATTTCTTCTCCAAGCAGCTATTCTTCTCTCCTAAGCAAGCATTTACTTCCTCTTATTCTCTCACTAGTGAATTGCTTAAGTGAGTGATGTATCCAAACGAGAGGAGCTCATCCCCTATTTATACATGTTTTCCAAGTGACTTTCTACTTATGGGGCTGATTTGTGAATTTTCTAGGTCCTACTTTACAATGTTACAATATAATATGTTCTTTCTTTCAAGGTACTTTACATGATTTCTTACAATAATAATATCCCAAAAGGAAGTAAAATAATAACATGACACATCAATAATATAAGAGGAATATATTCTAAATATACACAATCTTCAACACTCCCTATTAACAAGGAAGGTATGCTTTTACCACGATCATCATCATTAACATAGTTGTTGCAACTCTGTACTCAAACCATTTACTACTGACATCTCTCGAATCTATACATCAGAATGATTTATACGGTGCAAGCCCTTTTTCATGATGGATGTAGATCCAACATATATCTACATTTCCAACATTTTTTTGTGTTGGATGTATAACTTACATGTCTATGTAGTTCCAACCCTTTTTCATGCTGGATGCAAGTCTCACTCATCTGTGGAGTGCCAACCATTTTTCATGATGGATGCACATCTTTACAATTCTAGCCCTTTTTCATGTTAGATGTAAATCTCATACATCTCTATAGTGCCAATACTTTTTCATTCTATATGCACATCTTTACAGTGCTAACCCTTTTAATGTTGGATGTAAAGTACACACATCTTTGCAGTGCCAACCCTTTTTCATGCATGATGCACATATTTATAGTGCAAACCCTTTTTCATGTTGGATCTGAAGTACACACATATTTTTATTTGCTAACCCTTTTTCATTCTAGATGGACATCTTTATAGTACTAGCCCTTTTTCATGCTAGATGTAAAATTCATGCATATTTGACAGTGTCATCCCTTTTTCATGCTAGATGTGAAGACCACTAGTCTGCATATGGGACTCATCACTTCATCTTACGATCATGGAAACCAATATGTACAACCCTTGGGACCCATCATCCTTAAAGTACTCACAATTCATTCTCAATAGAGGCTTGGTTAACAAATTGGTTATTTTCTTGCTCATTGCAATATACTGGAGCTTCATTGCTTCTCTCTGCACCATATCCCTAATATAGTGGTACCTGATCTCATTGTGCTTCAACTTGTCATGAAACATAGGGTTCTCAAACAATTTCACACAACTCTAGTTGTTGCAGAACACACAAGTTTCCTCTAATTCAAGATCAAACAATCCTGCAAGTAACTTATGAAGCTGCAATCCCTCACAACTAGTTAAAAAAGATGCCATGTATTATTCCTCATATTTACTCAGTTCCACACTCATATGCTTCTTGCTAAACCAGGAAATCATGACAGACCCCAAACTAAAGTAGCACCCTAAAGTGCTCTTCCTATCTGTGACACTACCAACCCAATCTACATCAACATAGCCTTTCAAGATAATCTTCTAATCCATCGCATATTTGATCCCATACTCAATCATACGCTTAATGTGCATTAACACATGCTTTGTATAAATCAAGTGAACATGTCTACGCTATACCATGTACTAACACAATGTGTTCACCGCAAATCATATATCCTACCTCGTGTTCATCAAGTACATCAATGAACCAATAATATACCTAGATACAGTGGCATCACCTATCTTTAAAGTAGTATCACATAGAAAATTCAATTTCAGTTCCATTGGTGTGTCTATGTCCTTGCAACCCATCATGCATAATCTCTTTAGGATATCTATTGCATATTTTCCTCGACTAAGGAAAATATCATATGGATTCTGCTACACCTCAAAACTTAAGAAGTAGTGCATCATACCCAGGTATTTCATTTTGAACTCTGCGACAAGATTCCTTTAAAATTATTTAATGAGATTCTCATCAGCTGTTAGGAATAGGTCATCTACATACAATAGTAGTATCACTGGTTTTCCATCTTCAACCTTGAAGTAAATTTTGGAATTTGCTGTACTCTTGGTAAATCCCAAGCTCATCGGAAATCTATCTATCCTATCATACCATGTACTCGGTGCTTGTTTCAAACCATTAATGGCCTTCTTTAATTTGTACACATGTGTCTCTCTATCATGTGTCTCAAATCCTAGTGGCTTATCCAAAGACACTTCCTCTTCTACTACACCATTTAGGAAGGAAGTATTCACATCCCTATGGCATATCGTCCACTTCATCACTGCAACTATTGAAAGTATAACTCTGATTGAAGTGTATCTAGCTATAAGAGAAAATGTCTCCTCATAGTTTACGCCTTCTTTGTGGGAGAAACCATGAGACACAAATATTTCCTTGTATTTCTTGATACTACCATCTGTTGCATGCTTTATCTTGTAGATCCATTTGGAAACACTACTAACTTTCCTTTAGGTCTCATAACCACATCCCAAACATCATTTTTCATGATCAATGGGTACTCTTCGATCATAACATCCTTCCACTCTTCCTTCTGAGTTGCTTATTCATAGCTAGAAGGTTATGCATCAATGATGTCACATAACAATGATACATAGCTGGAGTATGGTCAAGGTCTCTTTATTTCTCTACAAGTCCCATCTGGAGCACCATACTACTCTACATCTTGAATGATCTCTCATGCCCAAGATGGTATTCTCTTGTGTCCGTTCACCTCTTAGGGTGGATCTATAGGTCTCCATGGCTCGGTCATATCATGGTCTTCATGTTCTTATGGAATCATCTCTTTCATAACTATGTCTATAACTCTGGGAGATTCAAGTTCTTCTTCATTTTCTTCATTGAAGTGAATCTACCTCGATTTACTAAAATTTGTATCCTCATTGAAGGTAACATTTCTGGTAGTCTCGATTTTATTGAACCTCGGTATATAGACTCTATATGCTTTTTATGTATCACTGTATCTAAAGATGCACTTCTTTCCTGAAGGATCCAACTTTGTTTTCTTCTCTTTGCGAATATGTATGTATACTGGGAAGCCAAATATTGTGAGATGGATGACTTTTGGTTTCTCTCTTGTGAACATCTCTTATGGTGTCTTGTTTTCTAGTACACGATGTGGTGTTTTGTTCTAAACATAAACTGTTGTTCTTTTTTCTTTGGCCCATAATCGCATCGAAAGATCTTCATCATGGATCATGGCTTTAGTTACTTCCATTACTGTCTTGGTCTTTCTTTATACAAAACCATTTTGTTATGGATCGTAGGGAGTGCTCAACTACCATTAATCCCATATTCTTTACTTAGAGTTTTGAAACTTCCTGAACTAAATTCACTACCATTATCTGATCTCAAATTCTTTATTTTATTTTTAGTATGATTCTCTACAAGGGTTTTAATTTCTTTGAAATTCCTAAACACTTCATCTTTTGTCTTCAAAAAGTAAATCTAGGTTTTGTAGAAATAACCATATAAAAGAAACATAATATGCATACCCTATTAGAGATTTGGATGACATAGGTATCCATACATCTAAGTGTACAATATCCAGGAGCTCCATCGCTTTACTATCACTTCTTGGAAATGAATTCTTCACATTCTTCCCTTATGAACATCCTTTACACATATCTTCATGTTTTGTCTGGAGCTTTGGTAGACCCATCACCACTTTGATTACACTCGATAATTCTTTGTAGTGTATATGTGCAAGCCTTGTGTGCCATAGTTCTGTTAGGATTATTAATCCTCCCTTGGTCAAATGTCTATTAGATTAATTATTTCCTAACTTAGGAACCTTAATTTAATTAAATGAGTCCACTAGTGCAATTGGGTCCACATGGTCCAATGGGGCCACATGTACTAGTCATTGAAGTGTGGGGGACAATTCTAGAGGTTAATTTCCACTTACTGCATGTTCATGCATCAGTGGGGGTGCCTCCTAGACCAATATCTACATTTTAGGAGCCATTGGGAGTCCCAAAACCAACCTACTTCAGTTAGTTGGAGTTAGCACTAGTTATCCACAGTCATCCTTCAATTACCTTCATATTACTCACTATCAGCTAGATAGTGCATGCTTTTCATGGATAATTCCTGCATGTATGTGGAGGATCTCTTCTGTTCACCTACCACACTCAGTTGCACTAAGTTAACTAGTTGTTATTGTCTGTTGGATTTTTTGGTCATCAGATAGTTGATTTGTTGGACTCTGATATTGATTGGGAGACCTTGAGTTAGAGATTCAGATAGATACAATCTTATCCACTTGGAGAATTCAAATTCATTCCTCATGCATTCGAATTATACCTATTTGTAATCTATTGTACACCAGATATTATTATGATGAATATACTGTAAGTTCCTGAGCAATACTTGTACGTTACCTGTGTGGTTTGTTTTTCTTAGTTTGTATGTTCATCCTCCATTCAATTGCTACAACATAATCAGAAATTTTTTCTTGAAGGTCATATGGAATTCAAATTCTAACATGGTATCAGAGCCTTCTCAGGAAATTTTCATGCTTGTTTCTCCTCATCAAACATCAGAAGCAGCTGGGTTTCCATAGAAGTCCCCTACGAAAATTTGCTAGCTCTGGATTCATTCAGAGCAGCGGAGAGGGTGTGACGGATCCTGGAAACATGTTCATGTCTAGAGGAAAATCATGATTCTAAAAATTCTTATGTTTTAGTGTTATTTGTAGTGAAATTGACAGGTGCTATGTAGCTTGAAAGAAGTATTTGTTGTCTCCCTGCTGGAGCAATTATGAGTTCTCAAACTCTTGAGCCATGGATCATCACAACTTCCAATTAACTTGATTGGAGGATTGATATGCAGATTTCCTTGTGCAAGCATGGCTACCATAGAATTATAAATGGATGGCAGGTTGAACCTCATCATCCAGTAGAGCAGAACAAGTTCCTAAACCGTTGTGATGAAGCATTTAGGTACTTATGTACTTATATTTCTGGAGATCTCCTCTTCCATCAGGAAGGATTGAGGACTCCTAGTGAACCCTGGTAGAATCTTGATAGTTTTTTTAACAAATAATATGAGCTTTGAGGACATATTCTAGATAATGAGTTTGTATCTTTACATCCCAACAGTTTCGAGACCATTGAGCAATTCTTCTCCGAATTCAAGTCTATAGTGCTACAATGTAGGCAATGTGGGATAGAGTGGAAGGATGAGTAGAATGTACTTTCAATACTCAATAAACTAGGTCCTGAGTACTCTATCTATGTATTTATGTTTCATTCCAAGTGGGAAATATTTCCTTATTGGAAACTACCTTCTCTAGATTCATTTTCCAAGTCCTTAATCAAAGAGAAAAATAAATTGATTCGAATGGGAGTCATCCAGACCTCCAAAAATAAATCTCTCTTGGATACTGACTCTTCCAAAGTGCAAGAAAATGGAAAATCAAAGAAGAAGGAGCGAAAGGAAGCTGATTCGAAGCCTAAACAAAATCAACAAGGTTCCAAAAGGGCCTTCACCTCTAAGAAGAAGAAATTTGGGAAAACATTGTGTCCCTATTGTGGAAAAGGGTATCACCTTGAAGATCATTGTATGAGGAAGGAACGTGATGAAATGTATTCTCTTATCAAGTAACACAACATTCAAAGAGAAAAATAGTCTGATAATGGACATGAAAGATGTCATGCTTTGAAAGTAGGACTACCTCGGTCTATAACCTATTTAATTGATTCTGGAGCCTCCAATCACATGGTTTCCTCCAAGGATCTCTTCTCCTCTCTTAGTGTCAAGGAAGGGCCCACTATTCACATGGGAGATGATTCCCAAATCCTAATAGTAGGGAAGGGCACCATTAGAGTGAAGCATGGTGTGTTCAGAGATGTCTTATATGTTCCCTCACTTGCAGCTAATCTGTTATCTATTTATCAGATGACCTGTAATGGATTTCCAAAGCAAGTATTGATTGGACCTAACTCAATAGAGATCACCAATATCTCAACTGGGGAGATTGTAGTGAAAGGGATTACTGATCATGCCTCCAAGGAATACTATTTCTCTCACTTCATGGAATTCTCAGTTCCAACATCATCACAACTTCCATTCAAAGTTGATTAAGGTAAAAGCATTCCTTCACTTCCTATTGCAGTTTCAGTTTTAAATCCTGACAGTTTTGATTCAGATTCAGAAGAGGATTCATACTAGTTTAATCTAGATCCAACATCTACCTCATTCCAGCAGCCTAAACGGACCAAGCAGCTCATATAAGTAGCTAGAGATGGTGCTGGGGATCCAGATGAAAAAATAAGAACAAGGTCCCAGTATCAGAAGGAGAGTGCAACATTATCTCACACAGATCCTCTTCTTACTGAGAAGTGTTTTATGATGCATGGGTCATATCCTCAATCCTTCAGGGAGGATCTCCATGAACCTAGATGGTAGGAAACCATGGATGAGGATTTTGATTCACTACATGACAACCAGACCTGGGAACTTGTCCTCTTACCTTGAGGAAGGAAGCTGGTATAGTGAAAGTGGAACTACAAAACTAAAATAGCTATTGATGGGACCACAATAAAGTACAAGGCTTGGTTGGTGGAAAAAGGGTATTCTCAGGTCCAAGGCTTGGTCTACAATGATACATTCGCTCCAGTAGCTAGAATGGACTCTATCAGGCTGGTATTGGCCATTGTTGCTTCCAAGAGATGGGAAGTACACAAAATGAATGTGAAGAGTGCCTTCCTCCATGGATATTTGGAGGAGGATATCTATATGAAAAAAATTTAGGGGTTTATTGATGATCCTTCCTTAGTTTGCAAACCGAGGAAATCACTGTATGGACTCAAAAAAGCCCCAAGGGCATGGTACTCCAGGATGGATAATTTCCTCATCTCTCGGAAGTTTGAAAGGTGCAAATATGATTGAAATGTCTACATGAATAAGAAGGAGGGGTTCTTGCTTCTATTTATATTGTATATGTATGAATTGCTCATTACTAGCAACTCTATTACTGGATTAAGCAGCATCAAGTATGCTCTTAATAAATCATTTTCCATGTCTGACTTGGGGCTGTTAAGACAGTTCATTGGTCTCGAAGTAAGTCAGAATACTTTGGGAATCACGATCTCACAGTCCAGGTATTCATCAAATATGCTTAAAAGGTTCCACATGGAGGATTGCAAGGAAGCCCCCTGCCCTTTCTTGTCAGGCATCAGACTTGAAGAGGGTGGTTCCACACCTTTGGTGGACAACACTCTCTATAGACAGCTCATGGGAAGCCTTCTGTATCTCACTCATTCGAGACCATACATATCCTATGCTATGAGTGCTGCTGCCAGATATATGCATTAGCCACATCAGCTACACTGGAAGGAAACAAAGAGGATATTGCACTATGTGTAGGGTACTATTGATTATGGGATCCACTATGTTGCTAGAGTGCAACTAGATCTCACAGTCTTTACAGACTCAGATTGGGTAGGAGATGGAAATGATAGGAAATCCACCTCGGGTTATGTATTCATGATTGGATCTGGACCAATTTGTTGGTCCAGCAAGAAGCAAGCAACCCTTGCACTTTCTTCAACAAAAGAAGAGTATCAGGGAGCTGTGAATGTAGCTATTCAGGTAGTTTGGCTTCATGTCATCTTGACAGAGTTCAGGATTTAGACTTCATCTATAGTAGATATTTATTGTGAAAACCACAGTACAATCAAGATCTCCAGTGAGCCTATTCAGAAGCAGAGGACAAAGCACATAGAAGTTCACATGCACTACATTCGGGAACTAGTGCATGACAGAACCATCACACTGCACTATTGTCCGATAGAGGATCAAATTGCAGATATTTTTACCAAGTATTTTACTGAAAAGAGATTTGCCTTTCTCAGGTGTCTTTTAGGAATTGAGGCTTGATTCTTGGTTCCTATCTTGAGGGGGTTTTCCTGAGAGGTTTTCCTACCTCATTTTTTTTATCTTCAAGATTGTATTTCATTGACCTATGGTATTGTTACCATGGCCCATAGTTTTACAAGTTATGATTCATGGGGGGTTTTAGGATTATTAATCCTCTCTTGGTCAAATGTCTATTAGATTAATTATTTCCTAACTTAGGAACCTTAATTTAATTAAATGATTCCACTAGTGAAATTGGGTTCACATGGTCCAATGGGGCCACATGTACCAGTCATTGAAGTGTGGTGGACAATGATAGAGGTTAACTGCCACTTATTTCATGTGCAAGCATCAGTGGGGGCACCTCCTATACCAATCCCTACATTTTAGGAGCCACTGGGAGTCCCGACACCAACCTACTTCGGTTAGTTGGAGTTAGCACTAGTTAGCCACAGTTAGCCTTCAGTTACCTTCATATGAATGACTATCAGTTAACTAGTGCATGCTTTGCATGGATAATGCATGCATGCATGTGGAGGAGCACTTTTGTTCACCTACCACACTCAGTTGCACTGAATAAACTAGTTGTTACTATCTGTTGGAGTTATTAGTCATCGGAGAGTTGATTTGTTGGACTTCAATATTGATTGGGAGACCTTGTGTTAGAGATTCAGTTAGATACAGTCTTATCCACTTTGAGAATTCAAATTCATTCCTCATGCATTGGAATTATACCTATTTGTAATCTGTTGTACACCATGTATTATTACGATGAATATACTGTAAATTCCTGAGCAATACTTGTTTGTTTCTTGTGTGGTTTGTTTTGCTTAGTTTGTATGTTCATCCCCCATTCAATTGCTGCAACATAATCAGAACTCTCTTCATGAAGATCATATGGAATTAAAATTCTAACAAGTTCAATGGTTCCATAGTCTCATGAACCAAATCTTGTTCTAGTTGTACTTTCAATTTGTATAATCCTCCCTCTTTCTCTCCAATTATTACTGCATCATCAAAAGTCTTACATCCTGGCCACATGAATACTTGGACATCAAAAAATGCAATTCTGAATCCTTTTTGCATTGAGACTTGATATGGAAAGGATATTATTCTTCAATCTTGGTACATAGAGAGAATATTTCATCTTGATATTTTTTCTTGAGTCTCTCTTATAGGATGCTTCTCCTACCTTTCTTATGGGATATTAGTAATGATCTCCAAGTTTCACCTTGTGTGGGGTGTCTTCTTCTATCAAGCGGGTGAAATAGTTATTGAAACATGTCATATTCTTGGAATCACCACTATGAACAAGCCAAACATTGCCTCCATGAGTAATCGTACCTGTGAGTGCTGAAATCAAGACATACTCTTCATCATTGGAGGAGTCTTTTCTAACTCTTTTGTGAAGTGGTTCATCATGTTTTCTACTATGAGAATGCAACCTATTATTCTTTCCTTTGTTTGCATGGAATTTTCTCTCAGGGAAATATATTGCAATATGTCCCTTATCATCACAAGAGTAACATCTGAAATTTGAGTAGTCCTTCATTTGGAATCTTCTAGGATTCTTGTGACCATGTTCTTATTTATTTCTCTTTCCTTTATTGGTATGATTTTTTAGTCCTTGATTGTAATATTCACCCATATTATCTTATCTTTCTATCAAACTAGATTCTTATCATGTGCATTCTTCCCATAATCTATTGAATTTGGTGATATTTATTCTACCACAAATTCCTTGAATGAATGATTCCCATGATCTTGGGAGGCCATTCAAAGTAGTCATCACCACTTTTTCTTCTTCAACATTGTCTCCAATAGATTCTTGTTGTTATTTTATTTGGGAAACCCTTGTGAAATAGGATTCTATACTTTCTAAATTATGCATCTTCACACCCTTGAGTTGAGTTCTCAAGGCCATCTTCCTATTGATGTTTTTTCCTTCATATAAGTTGGTCAACGCTTCAAACATCTCCTTGGGAGTCTTCAAGGATGAAACATGTGGGATATAGTGATCCTTGATGGAGTCATCAATGATCCTTTCATTCTTGACCAGAGTTTTCTTGCATTTAGATTTTCTTTAATCTCCCTTTGGCTTTGCAACTTCTTCTTTGACATAGTTGTCCAAATCATGTTCTTCTAGTATAAGAAGCACTCTACACTTACATTTCTAGAATTTATCATATTCTTCAAACGTATCCTCAAACTTGGTATTTTTTATCTTGATAAAGTGAGAACCTCAAACAAAAATAAGGATAATAGTGCTTACCAATGAGATTTCTCCAACCAAGTGCATGATTCAATGCCTTCTGGAAAATTGCTTCTACTTGATTCTAGGGTTTGATAGAGAAACCCTAATTTTCCAACTTTAAAATATTGCAAATTCAATTAGATAGAGAGATGTGGTTTCTCAAGGAAAGTTGAGAAATAGTCTTCTTTTTCTAGATCTATGCACAGAACTAAAAAATATTTGATGTCCTAGTTTTCTCGGCATTAGTGTTAGGGAAAATTTTCAAAATCATCAGAACTTGAATATGCCTCCATAATAAGATTCACCCTCCTAGGTTGAGTTGAGTGGACCTTATTTTTCAACAAATATGTGGTTCCAACTTGCTAATCTACGAGGGTTAACTTTACAATGGTACAATATAATATGTTATTTCAAGAATATTTTGGACCCATCCAACTGAAGGGGTTTACATTGATTATTTCAATGTACTTTACATGATTGATTACAATATTAATATCCCACAAGGGAGTACAATTATAACATGATGAATCAATAATACAATAGGAATATCTTCCAAAGTTACATAATATTAAACACACATCTCCAATTTGTGGTATGTGCTTTACCATTGGGAAATATAAGAAGTGGTTTGGCATCTATTGGTTGTTGGAGTTTGCATATCTTACCCCATCTTGCATTTTGTTTAAATTTGTTCCTTTTTATTTTTTTATTTTCCATTTCTACTAAAAACCACTTGTAGAATGACTTTGAGCACTCACCCACACCCACAAGGGGCACATAATACTGAGGCCTTGATGCAACCTACATGGCCTTTCCCCTAACCAAGTGGGAAGAAAGCACTATTGTGCAATATTTTCCACAACATTCCTTATGTAGGAAACCCATGATACTAGAGGAGTCTTACACCAATAAAGAGTTAGTATTTTTGTCCAAGTATGAAGAAAGACATTGTATATTATGTAGCTAAGTGTCTAGAGTGTTAGAGAGTCAAGGTTGAGCATATAAATCGATCATGATTGCTCCAATAATTGTCGATAATTGAGTGGAATGTGATATGGTGACCACTTACTTCATAACTATGTTTCCTAAGACAAGGAAGCAACATGATTCTATCATGATGATGGTGGATAATTTGAAAAAAATGTCTCACTTTATACTAGTCAATTCAATTCATAAGACACTGAATATACCAGATATTTGTATGAAAGAGATTGTTAGGTTGCATTGGATACCTGAGGTCATGGTTTCAGTCAGACATCCAAAATTCAATTCCAATTTTTTGGGCTTGTTCAAGGGATTTGGAATATATTTGAATCTAAGCACAACATATCATCCACAAAGTGGTGTTGAGGCTAAAAGAAAAAATTAGGTTATTGAATATATGTTACGAATTTATGTGATGGATTAACCATGAAAATGGGAAGACTACCTGTATTTGGTTATATTTTCATATAATAATGGATATCATGCTTATATAAAGAAAAAAATTACATTTGAATACTTGTATAGTAGGATGTGAAACACTCCAATTATTTGTGATAATCTAGTTGACAGGGTAATAATTGGGCCAAAGGTACTTCGGGAAACGCAAGAGTGGATGGTAAAAATCAGAAGAAAAAAAATTTGAAAATAAACTAGGAAAAACAACAAATTTATGCATACAAAGGAAGAATTTTTAAATAATTTGAAGTTAGGGATCATGTATATTTGAATTTCAGGACAAAGAAAAGTTCCCTGAAGTTGGGAATTTACCCAAAACTTGCATCTCTGTTTTGTGGGCCATTTGAAATTTTGGATAAGATAGGATATGTAGCTTATGCATTAGCATTGATGGCTTGTCTATGTGTGCATAATGTGTTTCACATGTATTTATTACTAAATATGTGCTTGATCCTAACCACATAATTGATTAGGACATGATTCAAGTGGAACTAGAAGAAGATATTCCAGTGCAACCACTGTATATCCTAGATCAGAAAGTCATGTTACAGATTAACAAAGTCAGTAGATAACTAAAGGTACAATGGACCCACTACAATCCTAAATAAGTGACATGGGACTTAGAGGATGCAATGAGGTAGGCACACACACAATTATTTTTATTTTATATTCAAATTTTGGTAATGTACATAGTTCTAGTATGCACCGCGAATGATGCATAAAATAAGGGGGAGGGGAATGTAACATCCACAATTTGACCCCATAATTGTAAATTGTATATTTTTTATGAAAAATATGAAATCCAATAAAAAGTGGTCAGTATGACCAAGATAATGTAAGTAGGAACATATTTAATGTTAATATAAAATCATAGTTGGTTGCAGGGAAGGAGGGATGAAGATCAGACAGGGAGCTATGACTCTATAAGAGGGGAAGTTCTATGGAGGGTTTAAAGGGAAAGAAGACCATGTTAGGATAACTCCTTAATATTATCCCTTTCCATTAAAACTAGGTTCCTAAATATTGATGAGGGGATATTTTTTGGACAAGGAACATGGTAGCCTTAAGCCATGCATTGATTAATGTTGAATTATTTTAACTTCGAAGAATATTCTAAATATATTTTTTTGGTCCCCGATGTTCCTATCAGAAGAATTACTTGTATTACTTTGTACGACAATGTTCCTACTAGGAGAATTACTAAAACTCATGAGGACGTCCCCTCCATTGTAAGTCGGGTCATTAGTACCCTAGTTGTGGTTACTCGAGCCTACATAGCTGAATTAGGATTACTCGAGCCTACATAACTAAGTCTAATATTAAGCGAACAAAAGAATATAAATAGAGGTGTGGCGCTCCTCATTTGAAACAAACACACTCACTTGTGTAGCACATAAGAGAGAGAGAGAGAGAGAGAGAGAGAGAGAGAGAGAGAGAGAGAGAGCTGTAGCTGGAGAAGGAGGGGGATTAGTCTTTTGGTTTTACCTTTTATATTTTTGGGGCATCTATATTGAGGAAGCTTTTGCTAGGTTTTTCCCTTTAGGGTTTTCCCAAGATAAATCTATGTTGTTCTTGTGATATTGTTTCGTTCAGTGATCCTGTCTATATGATTTTGTTATGAAATTGAAATTAAAGGCTGATAATCTAGCTTAGAATATAGAATTTTAACATGGTATCAGAGCTATCCTGAATAGGACAACTTTCAGAAGGTGAAAAATCCCTCTCTCTCTCCCCGGAAGAAATTAGGGTTTCGAGAAAATTTTTGATTTTCAGAAAACTGATTGCATAGAAATTTGTGCCCTCCTAGAGCACATCTATTGAGCATGGAATCGAGGTTTTTGGGTGAGTGAGTCTCTGGGAAAGTCAAAACCTAGTTTGACAGTTGCACTAGAAAACTGCAGAACCAGAAAATAGCTGGAATCTAAAGAAGTTGAATCTCGCAATTCTGATTTGGAAGGTGAATACTTGAGATCTCCATAAACCAAGCACACCGTTAAACTCGCCTTAGTCAAGCGCATCTCCTGGTAACTTCAGTTTTTCATTGCACAGAATTTCATTTTTTGCTATTTTCTGACAAGAAGGCCCCAAGCACTAAGCTTGAGGACAAGCCAGAAGGCATAGATAATTTCTAAGCATGGAAATACAGGATTTATCTCATTCTCCAAGAGAATAATCTTGATAATTATATCAAAGAGGAAGTTGTAGAACCTAAAGAAGATGAAGCTAAGGAGAAGCATAAGAAGGATATGATTAGGGTAGAAAGGATTATTGTTGACTCTATCAATGATCACTTGATCCCTCAAGTGTCATCCAAGAAGACTCCAAAATAAATGAATGATGCCCTATGAAGAATGTATGAAGGAAAAAACATCAACATAAAGATGAATCTAAGAGCTCAACTGAAGAGCACCAAGATGAGTCATGGAGAATCCATCCAAGACTACTTCACAATGGTCTCCTATATCAAATAACAACTATAATCCATTGGAGACAATCTTGATGAAAATGAGATGGTTATGGCTGCTCTCAATGGTCTCACTAGACCCTGGGAGTCATTCATCCATATGATGTGTGATAGGAAGGAAAAGATGAAGTTTGATCTGGTATGGGAATATTTCATTCAAGAGGATACTAGAGTGGAAAATAGAGAAGCTTTCCTGAAGGAAGATGATCAATCCCTAGCCACTCACACCAGAAGAAGAAGAATTCAATCTAATTTCAAGAGGAGAAACCTCAAGGAATCTCAACCTCCTAGAAGAATCCAAAGAACAAGGGAAAATCCTCCAGATAAAGACTACTCTGGTTTTCAATGTTTTCATTGTGATAAGTTAGGACACATTTCCTGAAATTTTCCTATGAAGAGACAATAATATAAGAAGAGGATCAACAACAAAAAAATACATCATGCTCATCTAGATGAAGAGGAGGATGAATAAGAAGAGGAGTAAGTACCCCCAAGAAATCAAGCAAGAGAATAACATGCATAATAATATGTACTATTCTCTGCACTCTATGGGTCTGTAACACCTGGAGAAGACACTTGGCTTATTGATATTGGCGCTTCAAAGCACATGATGGGACAAAATAAAACTTTGTCCAAACTTGAAGAAAAGAAATCTCCTCAGAAAGTATCCCTAGGAGATGACTATCAATATCCGATCAAAGGAATTGGTGAAGCAAGCTACAAGCTTGATTCAGGAAATCCCCTGAAGATGAAGGAAGTATTGTATGTACCAGGTCTAAAGAAGAATCTACTTTCTATCTCAGCCTTAGATAAGAAGGGATTCATAGTGGCATTCATATATGGTCAAGTACTCATGGGGTCCAAAGGAAACAAAATTGAAGATGTAGTTGTTATTGGTGAAGAAGAAGGAGGTATGTATAAACTCAAGGGACATTAAAAAACAACCCTTATTCATGAGTCCACTGACCCTAGTGAACTATGGCATAGAATGCTTGCTCACATCAATTACAAAGCACTACCTCATGTGAACAAAGTAGTGATGGGATTACCAAACATGAAGATCAAACATGAAGGCATTTTCAAAGGATGTGCGAAAGGAAAGAACATCAAGAATCCATTTCTGAAGAGCAAAACAAAAACAAAAGGTATGATGGAATTCATTCATTCGGATGTGTGTGGTCCAATGTATTCCACATCCTTAAGTGGATTTGAATATTATATCACATTTAATGATGACTATTCATGAAATACTTGGATATACTTCTTGAAAGCAAAGAGTGAAGTGTTTGAGAAATTCAAAGAATTCAAAGCCTTGATAAAGAATCTTTCAGACAAGAAAATAAAGACACTCCGATCAGACAATGGCGGAGAATATATTTCAAAAGAGTTTGAATCCTTTTACAAAGATGCAAAAATAAAGAGGGATCTAACTACTCCCTACAATCCTCAACATAATGGGGTTGTGGAAAGAAATAATAGAACCATCATGGAGGAAGTGAAGACAATGATATATGATCAAGATATTCCAATGCATCTATGGGCAGAAGAAACAAGAAATGTTCTATATGTACATAATAGAATATCTCACAGTGCTCTTGGATTCAACACTCCAGAAGAGATGTTCACGGGAAAGAAGCTTGAGGCAAGTCACCTCAAAATATTTGGTTGTCCAGTATATATTCATATACCAAAAGAGAAAAGAACCAGGTTGGACCCTTCTAGAAAGAAGGGGATATTTGTTGGATACTGTGAAGTATCCAAGGCATTTAGTATTTACATTCATAGATTCCATCACATGGAAACTAGTAGAGATGTTACCTTCGATGAAGAAGCAATTCTCAAGAGATCCAGAAAATTCCAACATGAAGAAGTGTATGAGGAAGATGTACCTCCCAGAAATGTAGAGACTACATTCCTCCCTGAAGATGAAGCTCCTGAAGAACATGACATGACAGAACCACAAGAACCTCCTACAATGGAGATATCATGAAAAAGAAAGCCTACTTTGGCAAGAGAGATTATACAAGAAGCAAAAAGATATGGAGCTCCTGAAGGCTCCATAAGGGTAAGTAAGAAGCCTAAGACTTTTTCCAACTATGTAGCTTTGATGTGTGATCTTGTAGATCAAGAACCTACAAACTACAAAGAAGTAGTATGGAAGAAATAATTGGTAGAGGAAATGACTGAAGAATACTAGTCAATAATGAAGAATGGTGTATGGGATATGGTTCCCAAACCAGAAGGAAAGATTTTAGTATTGTCCAAATGGATCTACAAGATAAAGCATGCAGCTGACGGAAGTATCAAGAAGTATAAAGCAAGATTTTTGGCCAAAGGTTTCTCTTAGAAAGAGGGAATTGATTATGAAGAGACATTTTCCCTAGTAGCACGATATACTTCAATTAGAGATATCACGGCACTTGCATCCATGATGAAGTGGGAATTACACTAGATGGATGTGAAAACAACCTTCCTCTATGGTGTGATTGAAGAAGAAGTATACATAGAGAAACCACAAGGATTTGAAGTTGAAGACAGACAAACTCATGTATACAAGTTGAAGAAGGCCCTGTATGGCCTAAAGAAAGCTCCCAGAGCTTGGTATGGAAGAATAGATAGTTTCCTGACAAGCATGGGCTTTTCCAAGAGTAAAGTCGATCCTAACCTTTACTTCAAGTTTATAGAAGATGAACCTATCATACTATTATTATATGTGGATGATCTATTTCTGAAAGGGAATGAGAAACAAATTTTAGAACGTAAGAAGAAGCTTGCTGAATAATTTGAGATGAAAGACCTTGGTCTAATGCTTTATTTCCTAGGTCAGGAAGTATGGAAGAACTCAGAAGGAATCTTTCTCAATTAGGGAAAGTATGTAGTAGAAATCCTGGAAATATTTGATATGTTGCAATGTAAATCCATGGCCACACCCATGATTTCCAGCGTGAAGTTGTTAGTTGATGAGTCATAAGAGTTAGTGGATGCAACTCAATACAAATAGATTATTGGGTTGTTGATGTATCTAACAAATACCAGACCAGACATTTGTTTTGCTGTGAACACCTTAAGTCAATGTCCAATTCAACCTAGACGTGTTCACTTGGTAGCTACAAAACATGTGATGAGATATCTGAAAGGAACTATACACTTTGGTCTACACTATGATGGAAAGCATGACTATAGATTGTATGGCTATACAAATGTAGATTGAGCTGGAAGTTTCTCAGATAGGGAAAAGCACATAAAGTGGATGATTTTGTCTGAGTTCTGCTATGATTTCATGGTTTAGCAAGAAACACTCCAGTATTGCTCTTAGCACGGTGGAAGCATAATACATAGAAGCTTTCTCTAATAGTTGTGAATCCATGTGGATTTAGAAGCTAATGTCAGGTCTATTTTACCTAGAGATGGATACTACTAATATTCTATGTGATAACAAAAGTTACATAAATATGTCGAAGAACCCAGTGTTCCATGATAGAGCGAAGGAAATAGAAATCATGTACTTCTACATTCGAGATATGATACAGAAAGGAGCCATAAATCTCTATTATGTGAGCACTGATGAGAAAGTTGCTGATGTGTTGACAAAGCCTCTGTCTCGGGTAAAGTTTGAACACTTTCGAGACAATCTTGGTGTTATTCAGAAAGACCTTCCTCAAAAGGGGGAGAAGTGATGTTGCAATGGGATTGTATCATCCTTGGACACTTGTCCTAAAGTGATTCGGTGACTTTGGTCCTCAGGAATGAAGAGGGATTGTATTATCACAGGACATTTGTCCAGAAATGATCCGGTGACTTTGGTCCTCGAGAATGAAGAGGGATTGTATCATCCTAGGACATTTTGTCCATAAATGATCCGGTGACTTTGGTCCTCGAGAATGTTGTGGGATTGCATCATCCCTGAACTTTGGTTCATAAAGGTATCTGGAGGCTTCAGTCCCTGAGAAGGTGGTAGGATTGCATCATCCTTGAACCTTGGTTCAGAAAGGTATCCATAGGCTTCGGTCCCTAAGAATGTGGTAGGATTGCATCATCCTTGAAATTTCGTTCAGAAATGTATCTGAAGGCTTCGGTCCCTGAGAATTTGGTAGGATTGCATCATCCTTGAACTTCGGTTCATAAAGGTATCCAGAGGCTTTGGTCCTCGAGAATTTGCTAGGATTGCATCATCCTTGAACTTTGGTTCAGAAAGGTATCCAAAGGATTCGGTCCCTGAGAATGTGGTAGGATTGTATCATCCTTGAACTTTGGTTCAGAAAGGTATCCAGAGGCTTTGGTCACCGAGAATGTTGTAGGATTGTATCATACCTGAACTTAAGTCCAAAAGTGATCCGAAGACATTTGCCTTCGTATTGTGGATTGCAGGTTGTTGATGATGATGATTTTCTTGATTGAAAGATCGGAGTGTGGTGATGATGATGTTCTTGATCAAAATATCAGTGTGATGATGATGATGTACTGATCAAAAGATCAGAGTGTGATGATGATGATGTATGGATCAAAATATCAGAGTATGATTATGATGATGATGATTCTGATCAAAATTTCAAAGTATGATGAGGATGTTGCTGATCAAAAGATCAGAGTATGATGATGATGATGTTGGTGATTGAAAAGTCAAAGTGCCAATGATGATTTTTTCTGATCGAAATTTCAAAGTGTTGATGATGATGTTGTTGATCGAAAGATGTTGTTTCTGACCGAAATGTCAAAGTGTTGATGATGATTTTGTCAATCGAGCAGTCAAAGTGTTGCTGCTGCTAAAGATTGAAGATGAAGACTATATGTTAAAGATGATGAAAAGCTTCCAATTATTTATAGATGTATCACCCTGATGATGTTGATGATTCCTTCTATCTCCTACTGTTGTTGTTATTGATGTTATTGTAGAATACCCTTCTCGTTAAGGGGGAGTGTTGAATTATTGTAACTTCGAATAATATTCTAAATATATTTTTGTGTTCCCCTATGTTCCTATCGAGATAATTACTTGTATTACTTTGTACCCCAATGTTCCTATCGGGAGAATTAGTAAAATTCATGAGGAAGTCCCCTCCATTGTAATTTGGGTCATTAGTACCCCAGTTGTGGTTACTCGAGCCTACATAAATGAATTAGGACTACTCAAGCCTACATAACTGAGTCAAATATTAAGTGAATGAAATAATATAAATAGAGGTGTGGCGCTCCTCATTCAAGACACATACACTCACTTGTGTAGAACATAAGAAAGAGAGAGAGAAAGAGATGTAGCTGGAGAAGGAGGAGGATTAGTATTTTGGTTTTACCTTTTATCTTTTTGGGGCATCTATATTGAGGAAGCTTCTGCTGGTTTTTCCCAGGATAAATCTATGTTGTTCTTGTGACACTGTTTCTTGCAATGATCCTGTCTATATGATTTTGTTATGAAATTTAAACTAAATCCTAATAATCTAGCTTAGCATATGGAATTTTAACAATTAAAACACCTGGAATCCTTAAGCCATGCATATAAAAAGGCAGAGTTGAGTTATGGAAGGTTTTCTACATTTTGGGAATTCATTAAGGCATGCAAATGTTCCACAGAAGTGAGTTAAGACTTCAGGAGGAACAATATCAGCTAATATTGGGAAGGGGTATCAAATGACCAAACTTGACTAAAATTGTTTTGAAAATTTCCCACACCAAAACGCTTGGAAAACTAGTCAGAATTAGGCCATGTCTTGAAGCTGCGTGCCCTAGTGTCCCATTATGGAGACTTCATGTCCAACCTATAATGCAGTTCCAATAGGTGACTATAGGTCATTGAGGGAATGTTAGCTCAACGAAGGGGATTTAGTCATTGCATTCGAGAGGACTTATGGGGAAGGAGAAGTGAGAATTGTGATAGTTGTGGAACGGGTTTTGCATTAGGGTAAGAGTAGATGTAGTAGGGAGTTCTCCTTGCTACAGCGGCAAGAATGGCTCCCTTCTGTCTATAGGATAGAAGGGTAGGTTCCTGCTTGTGGAAAATACAGAAAGAAAACAAAATGGACATAAAGCAAAGAGCAAGGAATAAAATTGGTCGTGAGCCCCTCTATAAACATGGTTAGGGCTTCGCCTTGGTTACCTGCAAAGAACTATTAGAGACAAAATACCTACAAAAATATGTTATAAACAAACCTACAAACAAAAATGGGCTATAGAAAACTACAAAATACTAAAGCAAATGCAAGAAACAACATTGGTATACCTTCTGTTTAATGGAATTGGGCCACCATGCCTTGGCTTGAAGAAGCACCTCTCTTGGATGGGGGAGCTATGACTCAATGGAGATGGAGGAGAGGGAGTGTGGGTTTCTTGAGAGACAAAGGGTCTCAAGGAATCCACGGGTAGCATAACAATATGCAAGGGAGAAATTTTTTGAGAGTGACCCCCACCCCTCCTTTTATAGCTTTCTTGGGGACTTTTAGGGTTTTAAGCCCTTGGTCTGGGCTTTAGCCCCTTTTTTGGGATTTTAGCCCCTTTCGCCCTAACTTTAGCTCCTTTTAGGGTTTTAGGCTCCTTTGAGGGGTTTTAGCCCCTTTTTGGAGGCTTTAGCCCTGAGGAGAGTTGTTTAGGCTCCTTTTCGTGGTTTTTAACACCTTTTCTTCATTCTTAATCCTTGTTGAGGGTGTGGGGGTCTAATGGGGTGTTACGAGGGTCGATCATGGGTGTCCTTGGGTGGTGTAGGCCATGTAGAGTTGAGTGAGGGATCTTTTGGGTTAACATATTTCCCCCTGATGTGTGAGGACAGGAGCTCATCGTATGGCTGACGGACATCATAGGATTTGCTGCGTAGAGGTGGTGCTTCCGGGGCTGGGGCATGGTGGATTTTGGTTTTTGTATTAATATGGTTCCCATCAATGGGTGAGATAAAAATAATGTGTGACATGTATATGGATGAGGCGGGCATCCCCATGCTCATGACAATGTCAAAAGAATAATTTGATCTATGCTCTAAAATACAAGAGCCGATCATATACAACTGATGATACAATAATGGTTGCCTCAATGTGAGGTTGAATAAAATATTGATCTGGTACATTGGACCCGTGGAATTCTCATGGAATGCTATATCTTCATGACTGATGGCCTGCTGGATCTAGGATGGTACATAGTTGTATGGACTCGCTGATTGAGAGTCAGAGTGTTTGTGGTACAAGTATGCTACATCAATCATAAATCTATATAGAAGCACTGCTGAGGCTTCTTAACATTGTCTCCAACACAACCCAGAAATCACAAGGGTCATAACTTGTTTAGGTCTCTTGAATAGACTCATTAGTGTGCTAGAATTAGGTGACATCCGAGGTCTTCGACCAAGTATTGTGCATACCAAACCTTGTACGAATTTCAATGATGTGATGATGTAGTTGGAGTTGAGCACATGAGAAACAACCATCTCGAGAGGCACTAAGGACTCCTATCAAGTGGTCCAAGGAACTCATCAATGAGGTTAATGAAACTAGGATACAGGGACCTCTGGGTCTATCCTCTGAAATATATGTGTTGTCGTCGACAGAGGGAGACCTGCCCCTAGTTAACGAAATGATGTTTCCTTAACTAGGAACGCAAGGGAGATAACCGGCAGGTGTGAGAAAATTTGCGGACTGACCACTGAATGCGGGGGGGGAAGGGGAGGGAAATAATTGAAGAGGGGAAGGGGAAGTGTGGTAGACTCAAACTTCCTTTATTCAGAGTATGATGGTAGGGTGTACCAGGAAGAAAATGAAACTGATTCATGGGAATGCGATCATAGCTGTAATACCGGGAATGTCACTGCAAATGGGAAATACTTGGAGGAGGTAGATGCTTTTGATATTGATGGGATCCAAGGAAGAGACATTGCAGAGTACTCTAAACAAAGGTGACCCAAAGGGGGAATGCTTCCAAACTATTTTTTGTGGGGTGGTGTCTAGGGACACCATTGTCATACGATCTCGTGGATTTTTGGCGAGCCCGAGAAGGTAAATGATCGATGGTGCTTTCAATTTTAGAGAGTCTGAAAGCAAGAAGAAGACTCCAGTGGGGGCTCTTTTTCATTGGTAGTCTCTTGTGCCTAAAAAAGGATAAAAGTATACATAGGAGAGCTCACCCATCCTGTAGGGGATGAGAAATTTCTTTACCATTGGTAGTGCACTAAGGCTGAAAAAGGTTGAACCTATACTGACTGGACATTCATTCAGATACTTTTACGAGCATGAATGAAACCAAGTTTGCTTGGCAATCTTTTCTTGATGAGAAGGCTGGAAAAGAGCTTAACGACAACCCGTGGTGAGATTTTTCATAAAGTGCGGCCCCTCTTCCTGAGAAAGCATAAAAGTATGCAGAGGGGAACGGTCTTGGCTTGAATGTGCCAAGGAGGTCCTTTTCATTTGATGGTCTAGATTGTCCGCAAAAGGAGGTAAACAAGATGATGTAGACGCCCTTTCCTATACTTTAGCAAGAGGGAAAGGAAGCAACTATGCTCGGATATCTTTTCATTGTTTTAAGGAGTTAGAAAAGAGCTTAAAAAAAACTCCAGTATGGTCAACTGATTGTAGTGGCAAATGCGGTGCCCCATGTCGGGATGGTGGACAGTGGTCCAAAATTCATCCATGTAGTATGGATGAAGCTGAAGGCTCTCAAACATACCAATACATGTTTGGGATAGATCGTGGCAGAAGCTCATGAGTCAGTGCGGTAGAGGCACGCAAACCATGGTGGCTCTCGGACAGAGGTCAAGAGAGCGTGTGTGTGTGTTGCGGTGAATGGAATTGATTACATCTGATGTGAGTGCAAGTCTGTCGGCAATTATATGCCAAATACGTACAAGAAAAATAAATTATTTTTTGGACAATGGTCGCAAGGTCCACGTAAGGTGCGGTGGATAAAGAAGACAACTATGTGTTAAAATATGAAATGAAAAGAAAAAATGGTAACCCTTAACGGGCGATGGCTTGATAACCCGCATGAGTAGTGGTAGGAAAGAGTGATACAAGTACAGGTTCGCAAACACTTGCATCGTCATGCTGTGGCTTGTAAATCAAGATGAATCATGGGAAATGGTACCAAAATTAATTTATTAAACATGAGACAATGGTCTCATAAAGAGATATAGGGTGGAATTCTAAAACCAGTGGCACAAACAACACCTAAAACGTAGTCCGTATGTTGTTGTTATGTTGATCAGAAGAAATTAGGTCAAATGGGGCCTATATAAAGGTGGGGTCCACTTGGTGAGGTGTCATTGTCACTGTTCATTGTGGAGTTGGAGAGGTGGGCCCTAAATCTTCATTTGCTAATTTCTCTTGATCTGACCGACGGTTTCAAGTGTCATGACTTGCAGGTAAGATTTCTCGTTGAATCTCATCTTTTTGGTGTTTTACTTTCTGGATTTGATCACCCGGAGGCCCTCCATGAGAAGTTTGGGGTTTCATGGAGCCAAGTCACACCTTTTGAAGGGAAAGGTGCAACCTGGTCGCATCTGTCGGGCCTATTTGAGCAACCTAGTTGCTTATTTGGCCCAAATGGGTGCGACTTGGTCTTTATTGGGTGTTTTTTTATGATAGCTGTGGCTGACTTCTGGGTTTTTGCTTTTGCAGGATGGTTGAGATCAAGTGGTGAAAGAGAGACTGCAAATACCTTCAGAAGGTATCATTATGAGATGATAAAGTGAGAGATACACTGGCCCATTGCGGATTGCTGAAGTTCATGAGGATACCCCTCATGAAGAGCTTGGGTTTGCTGCTGTAAACATTGGTGAGTTTTTAGGATGTTGATGAGGAGGAATTCCTCTTTCAGGGACATCGTATCGAGATTATGCTGGAAGATGTGTACTTCCTTATTGGGCTCCCTATGTTGGGAGTGGTTGGTGATTTGGCTCCTGTGTTGTCTCGGGGGGAAACATTGGAGGAGCTGTGTGATAGGAATTGTTACGCTACGGCGTATGTGCATGGCTCCTATATCCTAATGTGTGACATCAAAGATTTGTCGACACGGGTGGCGGTAACACTATTGCTGCATATCTTGGGTTCCACAAGGAGCCACAAGATCTCTGGAGGGAAGCTTCAGCTAGTAGAGCATGCTATAGGGGGCATGTACTATGGAGGGGGCTAGATGTACCTTCAAGTTGTTCAACGTCAGCTAAACAAGTCGAAGACATCTGGGGAAAGATTTTGTTTTGGCTCCTTCCTGTGTGCTTTCTTTTTTGAGAAATTACCTACACTGCATCCGCACCGGGCTGTGCAGGATAGTGGTCCATGGGAGACCTAGATGTATCGGTGGTGTTAGATGATGATCTGAGAGGGTGGCGCCAGAGTGGGATGATTTTTTACTGAGGAGCTATTAGAGCAATGGTGATAGATTCTAGTGGTGATCAAGGAGTACTCGTATGCGGGTATGGACTATCAGGGGGACCCCAATATGCCCTGACCTCCCGGCCAGGCATGGGGACCAACTGGTATGTATGTGTGATGTTTTTGTGTTCCTCTTTATACATAGTGTAGTTTGAGCTAGTAGATAGTTGTATGTGTGGACTGATGGTGTCCTTATTTGTGTGTGCAGATATTGGTCCTCTCCCACCGCCTGGGCATCGGAGGCATGTAGTTACCATAGATCCTGCGACGGTTCTTACTGGGAACCCTCGCAGGAGATGACGAGAGATGGATGACTTGCTGCTGCATCTGGAGAGGATTGCTGTTGGGATCTCTGATGATGGATGGAAGCATCTGAGCAGCGATTTGATCGCTTCTATTCATAGTTTTCCTCCCGAGTGGACTGTTGTCATGAGGAGGATGGCTATGGCCTGTGAGCAAGTTCGTCGGGCGGGGCAATGTGATATTCCTGCGGGGGATGAGTCTTCTGGGGAAGATGATGAATCTGAGTCAGATGATGATTCTTAGTCAGATTAGCAGCCTAGTGGGGCTTCCCCTAGTGTGTTGGTGCACTTAGGAGTTTTTGTTTTGTTATGTGTATCCTGCTGAGAAAGCATATTTGTCTTCTCATTTTGTATTGGACGTGTTGTAGACATGCGACTTATCTATCTATATATATTTTTGACACACGTGGATGCGCTTTTATGGTTTTAATAAGTGAGTCTTTTAATGATGCTGTGGAATGCAAATTCCTATGTGATGTATTATTACAATGTGTGTGTATTTTTTAATATGATTATGCATAATGTTGTGGTTGTATGTTTCCTATATGCGATTGTGAATGTGCCAATTTAGAATATCATTAGCCATTTGAACTGCGACACTATCGAGGTTTCTGGGAACATGTGTGAATGTGATAGACTCAAATTCTCTAACCATCTGTTTAGTGTGCAGGAATTTTCTAAAGAGGCAAGGATCACGTACCCAATAGTAGTTATTCAACTGAGAAATAAGTAGGTAGGAGTCTAAGAAGACATCGAGATGGTGAACCCCTAATTGAAGAGTGATGGCCAAGAGGCTATTGACACCATCATATTCAGTCTGGTTGTTAGTTGCAGCGCCCATGCATATTCCATCAATATGGATCAACTCGTGCGATGGGGAGTAGATGACCCATGCAGCCGAGGCAAGGTTTGGAGACCATTTGCTTGCTCCATCAACAAATCTCATATACTGGTTTGAGGTGTAATCCATCTGGAGCAATGAGGGGAAACGATATATAAGACTCACTTTTGAAAAATGTGTAAAATCAAAAAGGAGAAAGACAATAATACAAGTTGTACTGCCGTCACTCAAATGGGTGATGTTAGAGGGAAAGTCATTTGGATTTTCTAGGGATCAGCGATCATTCCTTTGTGTGACATGATGAATCCTTGTAGATGGCTTGTTGAGACATAGAAAACAAACTTGAAAGGGTTCAAGCAGATTCCGTACTTGTGGCAATGTAGGAAGACTTGTCGCAGGTTGTCTATGTGTTGTGTTTGCTTCTGCGACCACACAATGAGGTTGTATAGACAAACCAACATGATGTGAACGATTCATGGAAGCAGTGTATCATGGTGCGTTGGAAGCTGGCTCTAGCATTTTTCAGGCCAAAGGGCATGACTCGATATGCAAATGTGCCCCATGGGGTTGTGAATGCGGTATTATAATGGTCTTATTTCCCGATTTGGATTTGGTTATAGCCGGAAAATCTGTCCATGAAGGAAAAGGCATCTTATCCAGTGCATGCATCGATGATCTGATCGATGAAGCGCATTGGGAAGTTGTCATTGGGACATGCCCCATTGAGGTCATGGAAGTATGTGCAAATACGAATGGTACCCTATTTTTTATTCATGAGAACATGATTAGAAACCCAAGTGGTGTATGCAATGGGGCAGATGAAGCCGGCAGTGCGTAGCTTTTCTATCTCGGCTTTCACCGCGACCACTTTGGAAGGGTGAATAGGCTGTTGCTTTTGGTGTACGGGTGACACATTGGGCCATGTGTTGATGTGGTGTTCCACGATGGATGGATCTAAGCCAGGCATTTCAGTGTACGACCAGGTGAAGATGTCGTGGAATTCTTGGAAGAAATATTTGTAGGCAGTGACCTCTTCTGGGGAACAAGATGCCCCCAGCATGATTTATTAAAAAATCTCAGAATTGGTTGAGATGTCGATTTTGATGGTGGGTGAAATGTTGGCCATGTTCCCTTATTTGAAGGCATCAGGTGTCGGGATGGGTTTCTTGAACAAGTCGACTTTCCCATGGATGAAATCTTTGGTCTCCATGGAAAACTGGTCAGACTGCGACACAAGTTCTTCAGGGAGGAAGAATGAGCGATGGTGCATGTCGTCCCATGGGTATTCTGGGGCGGTTAAAGATTCAAGTATCTCCTCATCGTTGTGGAAGCAACAAAGAGACAGGTCTGATGTACCGTCATTGGAGGTGGAGATAAGCGGGTCAGTTGAACTAGACATCATGTAAATGGACATGGTGTCTGAAGAAGGCGGTGTGGGATGAACTTCTTCGATCAAGGTGATTTCAGACTCTAGGGAATGTTGATGGAGGTCAGCTAGAGCCATTGAAAATTTGTGCAAGTCTTGACAATGGTGACAGTAATGTCCATACAAACCGCATAGGGCGTAAGCATGGTTTGTTCTCAATGCCTTGTTTCTGGCTATCGGCGCGGTTGGGAGTTCAACCACGGGGATGTTTTTGTTTGTGTCCATGGCATCCAAATGTGCACAAATCACTAGGATTTTAGGGAAATTCTAAGTTGGGTGGCCCTATTTTTCGTAGACGGAGTAAGGCAGAACTTGTCGTGGCTCTGCGGTAGTTTTTGCATTCTTGCCCCTAGCCCTTATTGGGTGGGGCGGTGCGGGTGCAGGTGCAGCGGTTGGCTTTTACGGGCCAGGTGGGGGGTGATACTCCACCGTAATGGGTTGCACAGGTGTTAAGACTACCTGGGGTATCAATGGTTGAGCTGGTGGATTGAGGTACCACATCGGAATGCCCAATGTAAAGTTGGGTAGGTTGAGGGTGGCTATTACTCGCTTGCTCATGACACCAAGTGGGGAAAGAGGAAGGGAATTGTATGGACTGGTGATGATCCCAGATAAATCCCTACTGGTTACATGTGGGGATGTGGTTTTGGTTGTGTCTGCGCATAATGTTGCGGCTGCAGGTGATGTTACGGCTATTGTTGATGTTGTGGCTGCAAATGGTGTTGCAGTTGCGGTTGGGGCTGCAGCTGTGCTTGTTGTTTGGGTGCAGCGGTGCTAGATGAGACCATGCACAAGTCCATAGTCTCATTTTTTGTTGGTGGTGGTGACACTAAGGGGAAATGAGCCATCATGGTGGTTTCAGCAAACAACCCAGGGCCCACATTCAACAATGGGAAGGCCGGTGTGTTGTCAACCATGGTGTTGATTGCAGAGACAACATTGGCGTGTGTGGTCATCCCTGGTGGATTAATGGTGGTGATGGTAAGGATAACATTGGCAGGTGTTGTTAACCCTTGTGGATCATGATAAGTGATTTGATCAACCGTCATGATCTTCCCTTCGTGGGGGAACATCATGAGACAGAAGCAGTTGATGCAACCGCTCTCATGGCATACATATAACTTCTTCCCAGGAGAAGGTTATAGTCCATTTGAGTGTTGATGACCTTTATGTTGATCAGCACTATCTTCCCGACTAATGTGATGGGGAAATGAGGGAGGAATCCTTGGGCTTTAGTGGGATGGCCATCATAAGCCCACAGAGTTGTGGAGGATGGTTACAGAATTGGTGATCCTAGTTTCTGCAAAACCAAGGTAGACATAATGCACGTAGATGCCCCCTCATCTACTATGCATTGCTGCACAACCAAGTTCCGGATAGATACCTGGATTTGGAAGGCGATGGTCGATGGCATGCATGGTTCTCCATTCTCCATGTTGAATGTCATCAACTTGGAGTCAAAGGGGTCTATGACCCCAAGGGTAGCTAGTAATTATTTCTGCTGCATTGGGCATGTTTTGAGTACCTCCAGAGTGGACATGGCTGTTGGTGTTTGGGCCAATTCATCCACAATGCTATAGCTGACAACAGCTCTAGCTGTGGCATTGTTGGACACTTGGCGTATGGGGGGACGGGGTAACGGGGGTAACTGAAGAGGTAGGTTAACTGTTTTGGATGTAGATGCCATTGATGTGTCAGCGGGTTCGGTGGTAGTATTGTACTGATTTCATCTAGTTTGTAAGTTGACCTCTTCAGTCATCACGGCTAGTAGGTGGTGAACACATGTGTCAGTCATGGGAGGTGCCCCCAGAGCATTGGGATTGGCCTAGAGAGGGGGAGCAGTTTCCACCAACCCTTGGATAGGTAGTGGGTTCTGGAACACCATAGGAGGAGGTCCTTATGGTGTGGGGTTGGGTTGGGCTTGGTTCCTAGCGTTGGCAGCCTATTGGGCCTCATTCTAAATGACCTGATTAGTGTGATCCATGAGGGGACACTCGAATGTGTAGTTCCCATAGATGTCGCAGAGTGTGCAGGGTTGGTTTGTGTGCAACAGGGCGTTGCGTCTTGGTGCATTTTGTCGTTGGGGGTTTTGGACGGGTCGATTTGCCATGGCATTGGTGGGAGGGTTTGGTTGTTGACTGCCTCCCTGCAATTGGTTATTGGCTTGGCTGTGGGGTCGATTATTGCAGGATTTTCCTTGTTGATTGTTGGGGGCAGGCTGGTTGGGACGATTTTATTGTGCAAACACTTGTCCCAACGGAGTGGGTGGAGCGGGGGCGGGGGCTTGGAATGCTTGCACTGGTGGTGCATAGTAGATTTGAGTGGGCTATGGTGCCAAAAATGTGGGCATCTGCCCCGTGCACTACTGTGTTGGCCATGCCATGGCCTGATCCTACTGCAGTGGGACAGGTTTTGCATAGGAAGTTGTTTCTCCAGACTGGGACATCATTCTAGCATAGTCCAGAGTTTGGTTTTGGTAAGCAACACTAGAAGTGTTGCTTAGTTGTGGTGTAATGACTAGTGGTGTTGAACAATGTTGTGGCTATTGGGAGACCGAGCCTATGATGCCATTCGCAACATGGGATGCCCCTGGTGCATCTCGGTAGGGGGTACCCGGACAAGGAGCATCTGGAATGATGGTGTATAGATATCCAGACTGAGCACATATCAGGTCAAGCTATTGGGATTTTAGTATGGCCTCTTCTTCGGATTGGGGATGTTTGGATGCCATGCCATTTTCTATGGGCAGGAGCAAGGTCTTGAGGAACCAATCCAAGAAGATCCTATCATCAAGTTGGATTTTACATAAGTTGTGACGTCGCCGCCACTCATGGATGTGGTTGGTTATATGTGTCGCAGTGCTTTGGCGACAGGATAACAGGATCTCCACCCCCTCGTCATATTTGACGGGGAGGTGGAAATACTACAGGAACATGAAAGCTAAGGAGTTGAAATCCGAGTACTTGGCCTGCGGTAGCTCAATATACCATTTGGCCACAACACCTGTAAGGGCGTGTTGGAATAACCTCATCCTGATGGAATCGTCTACGATACTATTAGACGAGCACCATAGATGGAATGCCATAATGTGGTTTTGGGGACATTCCCCTACCTTTCCTTCAAACTTGGGGATGTTTGATGGCAGCTTAGTTGGCATTCGAGGCCAAAAATCTTGATGGAAAATGGGGTCGTTTGTCAATCTATCCAAATCCGACAATTTAAGACGAGCCATGAAAGGAATATTTGACCCCAGGTTGATGTGGGATGGGGGAGGTATGGTGGTGGGGTTTGCAGGTGCATAATGCACTTGCATGGTTGGGGGAACTTGTGGTGGCACCATTGTAGATGAGCTAATGCCCGCAAGTGTGGTGGGGTGGACAGTGTGAGTTGACAGGCCACTACCCCCCAGTATGATGTGAGGGATAGTGTGAATGGAGGGGACATTTCCCCCATGTATGATAGTAGGGGTGATGCAAGTGGAAGGTGCAATGCCCTCATGTGTAGCAGGAGGGGCAGTGTGTGTGGAAGGGCCACTGCCCCCATGTGTTGGTCACTATGGGTGGTGGCAACTGACTGATGACAGTTTGCATGACTGTGCTTGGGCCACCTACAAGGTTGTTGGTGACCTGTTGTGGTGTGGACATGGGTCCACTTGCTATGGCTATCCCCAAAAATGGATCCATATTTGCACCAGCCATGGGGATTGATGGTGTAGTATGGAGGTCTGGTTCAGACTGGTATGGGTCTGAATCTAAATCAGAGGATATGTGGCCTTCTGATGGTGTGGGAGATCGTTGAGAATGGTTTCGACGATGTCAGTTTAATGTCTCGAATGGTGGTGGTTCACCTTTTAGGCGTGAGCAATAGCGTGGGGGATCAATTGTGTTAGATGTTTATCAAACTAACGGGAATGAGTTTTGGACCCTGGTTTCAATGGCTTCCTATTGGCTATAGGTGGTCACTCAGCCACCATGACTACTAGAAGACAACGCTTGTCTTTTTCATCATGGGCGTTTCTACTCAATCAGTGGGGGTCGTTGTCCATTTCGCTCAGAAATTCCTCTCAGCGGCCAACTACTTTGGGGTTCCTGTGGTACTCCTCACAATGAGTTTCTGGGCTGAGCCCAAGTACTTCCCATGGTTGAAGTAGTTAGGGACTTATGTCCTCAAAGACTACAAATTTGTTTGAACTTAGCATAAATTGATAAATTTTAAGGGTCTCTCAGTGTCATGAACCGAGTTGGGTTGATTACTTGGTATGGTGTATTTGTTTTTATGTATTTCTAGTATCAAGTGGCTACAAATGGTTTATGAATTCATCATATTGTTGCATAGTTCATATCATTGTTGTGTAAGTAGTGAATAATAAAAAATTTGTAAACAGATACATTTTTAACCCTAAATGTGACAGCCTAACTAGGTGACTACCTTACACCTATATTCCTCTTAGACTAAGAGAAGGTGTTGGGATCTCAACACAATGGGACTAGGCCCATCTATAGATCCATAGGTCACCTCCTGGATGCAAGGTTGGTCAACAGGGAGGACATTTAGCGTCGTGAGAAGCACTCCTTCTCTACCCCCTATACCTTCCAGGTCATTCGTTTTTAATGGTTTAGAACAATATTCAGTGAAGGGACTAGGACTATATGAGCTATGCCCTTCGTCATATCCCAGAATACCCCAAAGGGTGTTGAATGGGTAGAGGAGGAAGGGTAAGAAATATTTTTAATTTTATGTTAATTTTAGTTAAGTTACATTCATTGATTAAGCCATTAAAATTTATTTTGAATTTACACTTTGTTTGTTGATGCAATTACAGTAAATTGAAACAGAAACAAAAATTAAACTATTGTGCTTGTATAGAGGCACCTGAGCCACACTGATAGTCCCTATTAAACTGAAAATGAAGTACTGATTGACAGACCACACGTTTCGGGTCAATTTCAATGAGGGGGTCACGAAATTTTTTCAGAAACAGGCGAGGGGGTCACACATATTTCATAGACAGATGTGGTCTGCCTGTCTAAGTGAAGTTGCACCTTTCAGGGGGAAAGGGTGACCTGGTCGTGCCTATGAGGCCTAAAAGAGTGACCTCATCCCTTGTTCAGGCTCAATAAGTGCGACCTACCCCGGATTTGGGGTTTTTTTGATCCTGAGTCAGATCCGGCCGAGAGTAACCTGTACTGTGGCCAAACTGAATCAGATTTGTCTTGCAGAGGCTTTGGCAGCAATAAAAACATGAAATAAACTAGATCTAAGCTAGATTTGTCAAAAAATTTCTAAAACTAGGGCATAAATTGAAAAAAACTTGAAATTTTAAAAAACTGAACCAGGGATCCTGTGGGATCGACCTGCTATGGTCGCCAGTTCTATAGCAGGGATTTCTCCTTTCTACAGGGGTAGGAATGGCTCCCTTCTGTCTATAGGATAGAAGGGTAGATTCCTGCATGTAGAAAATACAGAAAGAAAACAAAATGGACAAAAAGCAAAGAGCAAGAAAGAAAAATGGTTGTGAGCCCCTCTGCAAACACGATTAGGGATTCGCCTTGGCTACCTGCAGACAACTATTCGAGACAAAATACCTACAAAAACATGTTATAAACAAACCTACAAACAAAAATGGGTTAGAAAAAACTACAAAATATTAAAGCAAATGCAAGAAACAACATTGGTATACCTTCTCTTTGATGGAATTGGGCCACCATGCCCTAGCTTGAAGAATCACCTCTCTTGGATGGGGGAGCTATGGCTCAATGGAGATTGAGGAGAGGGAGTGTGGGTGGCTTGAGAGACAAAGGGTCTCAAGGCATCCATGGGCAGCATAACAGTATGCAAGGGAGAAGTGTTTTGAGAGTGACCCCCACCCCTCCTTTTTTAGATTTCTTGGGAACTTTTAGGGTTTTAAGCCCTTGGTCCAGGATTTAGCCCATTTTTTGGGCTTTTATCCCCTTCCACCCTATCTTTAGCTCCTTTTTGGATCCTTTAGCCCTTAGGAGAGTTTTTTAAGCTCCTTTTTGTGGTTTTTAAGCCCTTTTCTTCATTCTTAATCCTTTTTGATGGTGTGGGGTTCTAATGGGGTGTTACAAGGGTCGATAATGGGTGTCCTTGGGTGGTGTAGGCCATGTAGAGTTGAGTGAGGGATTTATTGGGTTAACAGTAGAGATGAGAACAATTTGAGATGTGAATAAATTATAAGAAGAGCTTATCCCTTATGGATTGATAGTTCCCACTTGGTGGTGTTTCTATTAAAGGAAGATATTGGTTGACATAATCTATGAATGGGAGAAATGTCCTTCACCTACAACCAATCAGACTCCTTGTTAAGAAAAGTAGCATATTCTTTTGTATGTTATGTTTATGATTATGTTTTCATGGATTATTTCTATACTGAAATGTGTCTATTTTCCAGTTTATGATATGTGAAAATGTATAGCTATTTGTAATTTCCTATAACATTTTTGTAGAATTTAGTATGAGTAATTTTGTTGAATGAATGGTATGATAAATTGATAAGAAATTGGGTGACCATGCATATTTTTTATTTTGATGTGTAAATCATTGTTGTATGGTAATTCTGTTGTAATGTCTAGATGTAATTATCTACAAGAAATTTTCATTTTTTTTTAATTATCCCTTTCATGGACAGATATGTTGGGATTCCCAATCCTTCCATATATGAAGTTTGTAATTGAAATTTAGCATATTTTAAAGAGGAAGAATTCCAACAAATTTTATGGCTTTGTTTTCAGTTGGAAGGGTTTACATGGTTAGCTACAAGAATGGACTATGTTTTCAAGTATCGGTATATGTTTTTTCTTTAACAACCCTTGGCCCAAATGGAGGGTGTGGTATTCAACGGAATTATAAATTGTTATCATAGGAATACATTTGATAGAGAGTAGTAGGGAAAGTTCCCTGTCATCCCAAAAAGTGCTACTAGGTTGGCCATGGATGTTCCTTCATATATCAAAGAAAACTTATCTAGAATAAATATCTAAGGAATTAGTTGTGTAAGTTTCATTTTATACCCAATCATAGGTACTCTATATAAGATATTCTATTTTTTTCGAGAGTCCACTCACAAGTCAGGCTATGAGTCCACCAAGGTGAAACAAAATGCGTACAAGTCTCTATCTCTCAACCCATAACCAATTCTACTTTCCATTCTTATCCAAATTCTCATGCATAGCTCTATAGTAGTCTCACTCAACTAGCATACCCTTGGCTCCATAATAATTTCCCTAGACAACCACTTTTAGGCTTAGGAATCCCCTTCACCAATATGAGCCCCTTGAGCTATCCATCTTGCAAAGTGCTTCAAGTGTGTGCATGGAAAGAGTCCAACCAGTTGCATATTGCTAGAGATATACCTATATATTTCACTCATGGATTCTCATGCATGGAAGAGAAGCATAAATCATAAGGTTGTTATTATTCCTCAAGGCTCACTTACAAACAACCCTCTCTCTCCTTAGTATACAAAACAAGATAACGGTTCAGGTTCAAGGTGAAACATAATATATGGTGGTCGATACATGCAATGAAATTAGTGAAGGAGGTATCCATGTAAGTTAGGGTTTGGTAACAATGGTACATTTATGTGTCCATGAAGGTGATTTTATGCATTATTTATGGTTTTCACAAGTATGAAATGAAGGGATGGTGCCCACGATGGTGGTCTGGATGCAGGGTAACTAAGTTTGAATGTGAAGGTAAACAATATAAAACAAGGGTAAATGATTTTAACACAATGCTAACAAATATAAACACAAGGCTAAACAATCTATCCCACCCAACACCCTTCAATGCTCAAGCATTCCATTCACCAATATGGGTTCTTCAGGTGATCTGTATTGCCAAGTGCTTTGAGGATGTGTGCGATTTCAGTGTAGGTAAAAATGGGAATGTCAATCATGAGGAGAAAGAAATGTATATGTGTAAAACCAAGGTTTTCATGTGATATGGTTGATGTCTAAAAGAATGAGTCTCAGTGGTGTGTGTAAGTCTCGGTGTAAGGGTCAATGCAGTAATAGCACTATCTGTATGAAAAAATCTTTCATGAGATGAGGCTCTAGACCTTACCTTTAGTGATACTCCGGGTGTGATGTAGTTGCATCCTGATATTGGTGTCTCTAAATATTCTTTGGATTCTTCTACTCCTTCAGAAATCAGGCTATAGTCCTCTTCTTCGTCGCATGACCCTTTGTCCAACTGCGACTGGATTTTGTGCTCACTTTATTCTAACAAACTAGGATTTTGTCAACCCTCCTGTCTCTTTCTTCTTTTCCCTGATCTGAATCTCCTTCCACTTCTTAGGACTCCAGCTTCTAGTTCAGGTTTTGTACTTCCTAGCAACATCTCAGCTCACCATTTCCATTTTTTTGTGGAGATCGTCCATGAGATATCCCCTCTCCTTGGATATGTGTCTCAACTACTCAACTGCAATATTCCCTTCTCATAAACTAGCATCCTTATCCATGTGCTTATAGATAATAAGTACCTTATTCGTGGTCCTTGGAAAAAAATTCCTTCAGCCTCACTATATGAGGTTATAGTCTCTATTGCAAACTCAGTAATATACCCTTGCAAAATAATGTTGACCCAAAAATAAATATCTCTAGAGATGGTGTTACTTACACTAGTTATCTCATGAACCAACTGATCACTCCACTCAACCGCTTCCTTTCTTTAGAAATTTGTCTGTCTAGTCACCAATATTGACAACCACTTGTGCAACACAATAGGAAACTTTGCAAATAATATCTCATTAATATTAGTGTAGATGTACTAGTTTAACCAGTTTTCTGCACTCGACCATGATCTTGCGCAAAGGTTAGCATCTTAGACTCTAGCAAATCCTCTATTTCCTCCTTTGTTGAATGCCACAACATTTACCTTGACTCAAATGATTAACAATCCCAACAACGGAACCATTTGTTGGCCTAATATTCCTTGTCTCGAAATGAGGTTTAACAACAACACAATACAAACAAAACACCAAAAGACATCGGCCCGATGGAGGAAGATCAGTTGGAAACACCTGCAAGGAAAGTGTAGTTTCACCCAAGATATCTTAATGTGTAACTACCATAACCATGTTTCCATAGTTGGAGAGGGATTATAGTCCCTTGTCACATGGCCAAGGTGCTCGATAGAGATGGAGGGATGGAATCTATTACTATGTGACAGAAGTGCAACTGTGTGCCACAACTGACGTGTGACACAACCTTTTCCTTAAACCACTTAACCACTTGCACAACTGTGTGGCATAGCTGATTCCTTACTTATAATGAACAATGTGCAACTTATATTGTAACTTAGTATATTAACCATGAAATCATACACAACAGGTTGTCAAGGATTTAAACATTCATTCATTCATTTACTCATTCGTAATATTGAAACATACATTCAACATCAACTGTTAGAAATACAAAGTAAGAAAACATCCACATAAACCTTCAATATTCAACATTGACAGCTAAACATCCAACCATTCAACATACATCAACAAAAGAAATAATGTGGAAACCCATCTAGGAAAAAATAGAAAGGTGCTCTTCATCTGGCATGAGAAGTATAGGTAGCACCTTGCAGTCTGTGACTTGCAAACTGATCTTAAGATATGTCTATCTAGCTCAATATTCTTTCTCTCATGCTTTATAATTTATTTTATTCTATCTAATCCTACTGATCCACATATAGCCTAGATCGACTCTTATACTCTTCTGTATGTGCACTCAGTTGCAGATCCGCTGGTCAACAGCCTTCTACTTCTACTACACTCCTCTTCTGAGTCAACAATCAACTTCCTACAATCCTTCTGAAACTACATGCTAACTGAATCTAACGGACTATAACCCTTATACAGAGTGGGTTCCTCCTATTTATAGTGTTTACAAGACCACACAGGGTCAATTGAGTACAACTTAGTTATTACAGACACAAGTAACTACAAAATATCTTTTATTACATAAATTCCAGGCCATACTTAGCCACAAAAGTCTTGCATTACATTAAGCACATCCATAACTAGCCACGGAAACATCTTTCAACCTGTATATAGAAGTCATAACTAGCCACAAAAATTTTCCTTTAGCCTTTCATTGGTTCGTCCTTCTGCAGTCTTCCTTGAATTTCACTTATCCAGCCTTTACTCTTATACCTTCTTCTTCCACCGACTTGGATCTGTCTTTCCTTGTCATAGTGATCTTCGTCGTAACTTCCTTTATTCTATGCTCATGCTTCTTTCTTCACCTTCTTTTCTTCATCATGCACCCATTTTTCCTCTTGTACTTGCGCATCAAATTCTTCCTTATGCACTTTTATTGGCCCAATGGGCCCCCAACACTCACATGTGGCTCATCCCGAGCCATTAAGCAAAAAATGATGCCTCTGCAAAATTTAGTGTTCTACACAACTCTTTCCTCTGGCATAGGCTATGCCATAGGACCAACCTTGTTCTAAAACTCCTGGAAAATTTGCTGCACCCAGGAAACATTCATGCTGACCTCCTTAGCTTGCTTAGCCAACTGATCCATACGGCCAGAACTAATATGTTCTGACGGTCCTGCTTCTAATTCCTGCATGATGTGTTGAAGCTTATGTTGTACAGGATGAATAATCCCTATAACCCATGCTACTTCTAATTGGTGTGCTACTACTTCATCATTCCTAGCCCACTCTTGGTCATGGAGAGCTTGGGTTTCCTGATGGAGTTGATGTACCTCGACGATATTTGTGAACTTCTCCTTAAGCGACATCTTTTTCAGTGACATCATTTTCATCTCTTCCTTTACCACGGTGATCTTCTCATTTTCATCTCTTTCTTGATCTTCTCCACAATCTCATCCTCCAAAAGTCTTCCCACATTGCAGAAACAACTTCAACTACCTTAGTGCAAAGTTGTTCTCCTTGGATTATCCTCGCAATAGCCTCAGACGTTGTTTTGTTGCACTCTTCAAGCACCTCAGGAGGTGTGCTTGGTGTCTGTCATGCTTGTAACTCCTCGACCTATTTTCTCAGGTCTGCAGCATTACAAAATAGGTGTGCTACCTTTGCAATTATGTCTACATCTTCTTGGCCTTCATCCAAAGGAAACTCTGTGACTACTTCCTTAATGGATTCAACAAGTGTAAGCCGAATCTATTCTTGGGCCTCAATTTCTTGCTATTTTTATCTAAGGAGGCCCTTGTACTCTTTTTCCTTCCTTTTCTTCTTGGTTTATTGATATTCCACTACATTTTCTTTGATCCACAACTTTGTTGCGAACGCATACTAAAGGGAGTATACATCGCCCGATGGGAGCTTTGAAAAATCCAACGTTAGTGCCCCCATTGCCTTGAGCATAGTGTCATGCTCTTCAGCACCTGACTATAGTGCTTGTCCTAGAAATTCTATCTTGAGAGGCAGCAACAACAATGGTACAACTAAAGTATCTTTGGGGTCCATGCAATACGTCTCAGCCTTGACATTGGTTTTTACTTTGATAATGGCCTATGTGAGCTAATTGAGGTGCTTAGCATCTTGATCGACTACTTGTTCCTGCTTCCTACTTAGTCCTTCGAGGCTATTTTTGGCAACTTTGGCTACAACATCTGCTAGCAAGTGAATATCATCCTCAGACAATGTGTCTGCATTAGCCATTTTTCTAGATTTCCTGCTCTTGCATGGTGGCTCGTGCTTTTGTTGTTGTTCTTGCTGGCGGTTGAAGATATTCTTATCAGTAGGTGTTTCATTTCCATCGCCTCGATTGGAGCCCCCATCACCACCATATTTATCTTTTCCTTCTCCCTCCTGTGACTGATCTTCTTGATCATCACCTCCATCATTTCCTTGGCCATTATCTTGGTCATTTCCCTCATTGTCCCCTGCACTAGCATTTCCACCTTGGTTAGCTGGTGGGTCTTCTTCTTCATCCATCTTCTCCCCAACCGGGCTGCACCATTCTTCTGTCCAATCATGAATGATTGTGTCCACATCCACATTGTTGATCATAAACCCTGCCGGGTGTGCCTACATGGCTGGGTCATCCTTTGGCTCTAGATTAATGTTATGTATGCCGACCTAAAAATTTATAAACGTGGAATACCTTTTCACTGTTGTTGTCCTTATTCTATACTATCTCTTTACAACATCATGCAATGCATTGCCATGTAGGAAGAACTCAATATTGTATTCCTTCTGTTGGATTGCATCGTTCTTGTTCTCCTAGCGGTTCTGGTACTTTTCTCCCTAGAAAAGTATGGGGATATCATGCGCCTGGTAATTTGGTGGGTCTGACCATAGAATTAAAGAGATCAAAATCAGAAACTAGGAGTGGTGGAATTTAACCTTACCATCCACTTGGGATTGCTTTGCATCATCTATCAATTTGTTCAACAAAAATTGTGACCAATTGAACTTTCCTCTTGTAGCACATTGCTTTGCAAGTTCAATAGCCCCAATGGTACATTCTCTAGCCCGCATCTTGCATAAAAAATTGCAAGATAAAATATTTCCAGTGAAATACACCGTGTTGTCCTCTATAGGAGCAATGAGGAATCCCCTACCTGTGCGCTAAATTTTATATTTCTTCTTCATCTTAAAGGTATCTCTATTTTGGTGCAGGTAAGGCGCAGGGTCATCTCCTTGGCGTGGAAGACCCGTGATCAGTGAAAATATGTCAAATTCCATAGAATATGGGTGGTCAATACATAAGTATTCACCATGAAAACACACCAGAAGTTGTCGTGCATAGGTTATTACCTACGTGTTTTGACCAAAGTGCGACATTAGTAGCAGGTCAAGTAGACCCACGTTATCGACACCTTCAGTCCATTGCATTGGAAAAACCAATATTGGGTCAGAAGGCTCAGTGGTTTTTTTGACCATATAATTCTTTCTCTTTAAGTTCGACTGCTAGAGGGTATCCTAATCCTCAAACTGAAGCTTGACCAACTTCAGGATTATGTTCATTAGAAGTGGTACTGACTCAGGGATCTGTGATGAGACCAAGGAAGAGTGTACTCTCAGCAAAAGTTTCACCTCATGCACCTCGGCTATTCTTGGTAGAACATATGGTGGCAGCAAGTTCTCTTCCTCAATGTTGGAATTTGCATCCCTATGTGGTGGCGACTCTGGTTCTTCCTCCATAGGTATTTATTTGTTAACCTTACACTTGTTCTTTGAAGGCTTTGACACCCTTCCCGATGGTGCAAAAGTGCTTGGAATGTCCCTTTCCTAGACAAAAGGTGTTGGTCCTACAACTGGGGCGGTAGTAGGTGGATTCTGGACTAGGGCCACTGTTGGGGTTGAACCAGTGGGCAGTGTAGGGCCTGAAATGACCACAGGAACTGTTTGGGGATTGGGTCTCACCATGGTTTCAAATTATTCTTCTTATTGTTATGAGTCAGGTGAGTCAATATCTTGTACAATTGGGTAGGATGATCCATCAGTTACATCTGATAGTTTACTGGCATTGGAAATATCTATGACCATGGGTTTCGGCTCCCTCTTCTATAGGCTTCGTCTTTGTTAACTATCTACTTTGGTTCTCTATTCTTCTTTGGGTGAAAGTAAACTAATACTTGATGTTGAAGCTCATTTTTATAGGAGTCATCCCATCCTACAGTCATCCTTCGATGGGAGATTGAGTTCTTGTCAATCATGTGGGATTCCCATTCAAATCATTTCATCATTAATGAATTTACTCGAGTGTTGATCTATACTTTCCCACGAAGTTATGGAAGTTATGAAGAGGATGGCTGATGGGACTAAAAAGAACATTGTCATTCTCCTCATATCTCATCAAGTTAATGATGCTTTGTTTTCATAGCCATCTATCACCAGGTTTTAATGATGACCATTTGTCACTCCTGCTCTTCTCTGGGATTTACCTGTTTCTGTCACAGACGTGCGACATAACAATTTACTTTCTCCCTTCACTCTTTTTTTTTCATGCGAAATGACCTTACCTAGGAATGTTGCAACCATCATAGTAAGGTTTTAGGCAACTTCCATTTTCCATACCTATGACATATGTTCCATCGATCTTCTGCAATTTTATTGCACCTACGTCAGTGATGTGCGCGATCAAATATGGCCCTAGACAATGCGTTTTTAACTTTCTTGGATGTTTGATTTTTTTTTTGCTATACAGCAATAGAATTCATCTGAATTTGAGTGGATTAATCCTGATATGATGATCATGCCATGTTTTCTGCCTCTACTTCTCGACAGTCTGATGGAATCCTGTGACAAAGCATTCCTCTTCCATGTGAACGAGCTGTGACAAGATTTGATCGATAGCATCTCTGTTGGTCATTTCCGTCAGCACAACAATCCGTAGGCAAATCACAATTTACTCCATTGGTACAACAAATTCCTGGCCATACACCAGTCTGAATGGGGTGTGTCCTGTTAGTCTCTTTCAAGTTGTGTGACACGCCCATAGCATAGCTAAAACTTTCTTGATCCCAATCATCTTGGCACACATTTTATACTTTGGTTAATGCATTCTCCAAAATCTTGTTGAAGGCTTTAACCATTCCATTCACCTAAGGATGAGAGGGTGTTGTATTTTTATGCTAGATCTGGAACTCTACAGTAATCTCAACAATCATTTTTTTAACAAAATGCATACCTTGGTCGTTTAGTATAATTTTTGGACAGCCAAATCTGGTCACCGTATTTTCAAATAAAAACTTCACTGCAGCCACGACAGTGTAATCTTTAACATGTGCAGCTTCAACCCATCTGGTTAGGTAGTCTGTCAGAGTGATAATGTAGTGCGTGCTAGTCCTCTTCCATGGTGGATTGATAGATCCAATGAAATCAACAACCCATTTGTCAAATGATTGAACTATTATCTATGGCGCAAGCGACATCTCATCGCGACGTGACAATTTTCCTATTCTCTGGAAGATATCACAGCGTCGGCAGAAAATATTAGTGTCCATATGTATGGTTGGCCACCATAAGCCTACTTGAAATATATTGCGCATTGTTTCCTTTCCAGCATAGTGTCCTCTCGTAACACTGCCATGTGCTTCACTCATTACCCATTGTTTCTCATATTTAAAGACACACCGTCATAATATCTCATTTGCACCCATCTTGTATAGATGTCCCACAATCAACATATAATCAGCAACTCTGACAACCAGATGTTTCTTCTGGTTAGTGGATAATACTTCAGGTGCATAGCATGTGCTCAAGAAGTTGTTGATGGCGATAAATTCCTTATTCTAATCATCCATCATGGTTACTGTGAACAACTGTGCGTCAAGAAAGTTATCCTCCAGAATAGTTGGTTCTTCACTGCTTTCTATCCTCAAAAATGTGTTCAGGTCCGACATTCAGTGGACTAGGTTTAACAACGAATTCAAAGTTGAATTCTTGAAATAGGAGGAGCCATCGATTGATATTCCCCCCCAACACTGGATTGTTTACTAAATATTTTAAATCTGATTGATCAGTGTACATTTTGAAATGTCCACCCAACAAGTAATGTTGGAATTTATGCAATGCATATACCATGGTGAATCCTTCTCTTTCTATCATCGTGTAATTATTCTCTGTCATCGATAGTTTTCTTCTAGCAAAAGAAATAGGGTGGTCAAGCGCACCCTAACCTGGTTGTGTGAAGATGATGCCAAGCATGACAGACGACATGTCAACATGAACGTGGAACTCCTTCTTCCAATATAGGAATACAAGTATTGGCACAATGGCCATCTTGTTTTTTAATTTATCCAATCTTTCTTGACAAGGTTCCATCCACTGAAACTTTGCATCTTTCTTTAACAATTTCTTCATAGGTGCAGTTGTCTTTGCACATCCTTTAATAAAATTCCTGTAGTCGCATGTGTGTCCTAGCATCAATATGAGTTGTGTGACTGATGTAGGTGGTGGTAATTCAAGGATAATCACAAATTTTGATGGGTTGACCAAAATACCATCGTGACACATGACATGACCCAATAGCACACCAAATGGTGTGCAAAAAATACATTTCTGGGAATTAAGTATGATTTGATACTGGCGACATCATCCCAACATCATGCGTAAACTCTCAATAATTGTCTCTTACTAGACCAAATACAGTCCAATCATTAAAGTAGACCTCAAGAAACTTATGAATATAATCTTTAAAAGAAGAAACTATTATTCTAGAAAAAATAATAGATGCATTCTTGATTCCAAATGGCATTACCATATACTAGTAGCATCCCCATTCTATGACGAAGTTTGCTTTGTGGTGATCCTCCTTCATGATTCTTACTTGATGATAGCCAGAGAAGCCATAGGTGAATGAATACATCTCTTGTCCTCCGATTCTTTCCCATACTTCATCTGTGAACAGTGTTGGGAATGGATCGTGCAGGCATGCATAATTCAATTTCCTTAGGTCGACGTAGGTCCTGAATTCACCTTTGGTTTTCTTATCCTGGATCACTATAGGGCTAATCCATTCTGATTCCTCAATAGGTTCAATGATTCCTATGTCAAGCATGTGATCCAATTCATATTTAACTTTTTCTTTATACCTTTGATTCAACTTATAAGGTCATTGTTTGACTGGCTTAGCATATGGTTTCAAGGGTATTTTCATCTCCCCTAGCTTACCGACTATTCCCTTCATCTCTGAAAAGTTGGTAGGGAATGGATCCTGAAATTCATGCAGAAAGTCTGTGATCTTTGTGATTGTCTCATCATCCCAATAATCTCCTATATTGACGAACTTCAGGTTCTCTAGCGACCCAATGTTTACTTTCTTGAGTTTTAGCGGCTTAAGGAACTGATCGTTTGAAATACCACTTCCTTAGACTGTGCGCCTACCCTCTAATTCTGGTATGTTTATGTTAGTCGGGTCATCATATGGGTCTCTAGTCAGATTGTAACAAGCCATCCATTGCTATATGGTCACACTGCACTGCTGAGAATTTGCCTATTCAACAGGGATTTCAACAAATATTTTTTTCTTTATTGTTTGAAGCGCAACATCAACTGTAGGTTTCTCATCAGTAAATTCAAATGTGTGCACGAACTGTTTAGCTACTACCTCTTCCCAATCCTGAGTTCTTTGTTGCAACTCCAAGGTTCGGGGTGTCATTCCCAATGTGTGAATGAAATCATGGGCCCATTCCTGCCGCGGGTATTCTACAAATACGATACGGCATGTAGATTTTAGTACATGTTCTAAAGCAGACAAGTGTTACGACTACGTTATGAGTCCTTCAAACTCACTTAAGAAGGTCACAATGTTAGGTAAACCATCATAGGTGGGAAACTCTCGTAACTCATTCTCCACCCATCACACAGATGTTGTAATTCTGATGCACCTCCTCATAGAGACCTCATGCAACCGGTTTTTCCAATTCTTTAAGCCCTCTCCTGAGTCGGATGTACATGAACCAGCATTCCTCTAGCTCAAGTTTCAATCTGTTGTCGGATTTATGTAGTATTATTGTAGGGTAGTGACATTGTAGATCTGGTCCAGACAATCACCATGTTCCTCGTTGTAGACAGGCTTGACATATATTTGTCCCTCTGATGGATCAATGGGCGATACTACCCTCCAGGGATGATTTTAAGGAACCATACTTATTAAAAAGTGTATAAATGTTGGCGAATATTACCAATTCTTAAAACGCCAACTATAAAATGATTGGTGATATTTTTCAAAACATTTTTTAATTTCCAAGGATTTTATATCGTTTATATAATAATTTGGTGAGTTTTAGGGTGAAAAATTTTTACCCCATCAAAATTGGGCGAAATAGGGCTTCAAAAAATGAAAAATGGCGAATCTTTTCTGGGAGAAAAACATGGAAAAATAGCCCACTGGGATAAAATTCGCCCCTAAAATTATCCCTGCTACCCTCAACTCATTATCCTCGAATGAGAGTATCATTTTCTTGAAATTGATAATGGTATGATTATATATGGCCCAATATATCCCAAGTAGCATGGGATATGGATTTGTGTCATCGACAATGTTAATAAATTCAAAGTCTGCAAATGTGCACAACCCTTCAATGTCAATAGGGACTTGACTCAACCTACCAATTGGTAGGACCTTTTCTTGATTTGCAAGTTGCAACTGGACAGGGGACCAGTCCAAGCGCGACTTTCCCATACTCTCCCAGGTGTGTCGCTTCAAAATATTGATGTCCAACCCCAGATTTAAAACAATGTAATCCATGTCATATTCTCCTATCTGCGTAGTTATTCTTAACCCGCACCCAGTTTTGAATTTCTTTCTGACCTGGTTAACTCTCCTTTGTGATTGCGGTTCTTCTAGGTTTTCTTCTATTAGTGCTTGTAGTTCTACAATAAAATATTTATCATGTAGTAATGCTAATCAACCTGACAGAAATGACTTGAGCTTACCAACCTTATGTGGGACCTTCTTTTGGAATATCTGTTGAAATTGTTCAGGCATCTCCCTTACTTCAGTTGAAGACGATGGTTGTTATGGGTCCACAAACTCTAGTCGTACATCCAAAAATATTTTCTTATTTTTTTGGACATCAAATCACACTTTCTTCTGCTCCATGGTTCACACCTATGGTTGCAGTTGTTCTTGCAATACATCCTGATCAGCTCTGGTCACAACACCTCCTCACATTACGACAACAATGCTTGGCTCTCTTGGCTCAACATAAATCATATGAACATTCAGGTTAGGATTTGGATTTGGGTTTGGATTCCGTCTAGGGTTAGGGCCTATAATGGTCCTAGCTTTCCACTTTGCAATCAAGTGGGGACACTTCTCTAAATTATGGTGTTGCGCTTTACAATATAAACATGTCTTTGCAGGTTCCTGACAATCTCTATCATAATGGCTTGGTTTTCCATAATTATAGCATGTAAATTTACCTCCTCCTCCTCTACCTCTGAAGTTGCCACCACCGCTTCCATGAGGGTGTGGTTGCTGTGGGGGGTATAGATTCTGTTGGTATTGTGCCTGATATTGATTCTATGGTGCATATTGATTTTGTGGCAAATACTGATGCTGATATTGGTTTTGATACTGATTGGGTGGGAAATGCGTGGGAAGATAGGATGCTTGTTGTTTTAGCATGAGGTTTCCCATCATTATTCATCAAGTAGGTTTCAACCATCTTTTCCTTCAAGAGTTGGTATGCTCTACAATCCTTCTCTTCATGGCCCACTGGCTTACAAAATTTACAGAAAAGGCTTGCTGGGGTACTTACAATATTTTGCAAGTATAAGAAGTCCTCGTCACAATGTCCTCTAGTATGGAATATACAACACCAAGGTCGTCCGTGGGAACTCAATGGGTTTGGAGCACCCGATGAGACATAGGTCATGTAGGTTGGACAATTCTCCTTGGTGTGTCCATCTATTCTACATTTCGTACACCATAAATATTCTTGGGATTCCTTTCCCTTCTTGATATCCTAAATTTGTATCGTCAAATTAGCTAGATGCAACTGAATATATACCATTCATGTGGTGCCATCGCTGATTGGTGAGGCTTCCAGCTTCATTGCCAATTCTAGCACTTATGTTTGTGATTCAATATTTTGTTGCATTAATGGGCCTCAAATGTGCAGTAATAGTGCAACAATAAACCACTCTTTATGCTGCATGTCCGACACTTGGAAACTTACTTTGGAAATCAAATTTTTAAACCATTGGTCAAAGTCCCATACATAATCTACTAATTATTGTTTTATCTCCTTGATCTCGGTGATGCACTATGACTCAGATTTAGTTTTTCTGAACTCATAAATCATTCTGATTCATATTTCTTCAAGGGTCTTTTGTGGTGTTCCTAGAGGTACTACATAGAACTTCAAAAACCAGGACAACACACGACCCCTCAGAGTTGTGATCATCTGTGATTTCTTTAAGTCAACGTTATGAACCAAGTGAACCATCAAAATAGCTTCACAAAGGAACCAATGCTTCTCTGGATCCTTTGCTCCATTCCTATTAAATGTGGGTAACTGAATATCATTCCCAGCCATTGAGTTGGCATTGGCGTCATCTAATGAATAATTTAATGGAGGTGTACCCTCCTGTGCTCTAGTTGTAGTACTAGAACTATCAGTGTGAACAACTCTTTCAGGAGATGAGGCTCTAGAACTTACCTCTAGCGATACCCCGAGTGTGATGTAGTTGTGTCCTAATATTGGTCTCTCTACAAATTCTTCAGATTCTTCTGCTCTTTCATATATCGGGCTATAGTCCTCCTCTTCATCGCAAGACCCTTCGTGTAGCTGTGACTAAAGTTCATGCTCACTTTCTTTGAACAATCTAGGAGTTCACTGACCCTCCTATGTCTTTCTTCTTTTCCCTGATCCAAATATATTTCCACTTCTTAGGACTCCATCTTCTATTTCAAGTTCTTTACTTCCTGGGAACATCTTATCTCACCATTTCCCATTTTCTCTGTAGATCATCCGTGACATATCCCCTCTCCTTACATATGTGGCTCAACTACTCAACTGCAATATGCCCTTCTCATAAAGTAGGATCTTTATCCATGTGCTGATATATAATAAGTACCTTCTTCGTGGTCATTGGAAAACATTTATTTCAGCCTCACTATATGAGGTTATAGTCTCTACTACAAACTCAGTAATATACCCTTGCAAAATATTGTCGACCCAAAAATCAACAAATATAGAGATGGTGTTACTTACACTGGTTGTTTCGCGAATCGACTGATCACTCCACTCAACCACTTCCATTCTCTGGAAATTTTTCTGCCTAGTCGCCAATATTGACAACCACTCATGCATCAAAATAAGAAACTCTGCAAATAATATCTCATGAATATCAGTGTAGATATACTGGTCTAACAACTTTTCTGCACTCAACCGTTATCCTTCTCTCTCTTCTTGCGCAAAGGTTAGCATCTTAGACTCCATCCAATCCTTTATTTCCTTCTTTGTTGGATGCCACAACATTTCCCTCAACTCAAATGATTAACGGTCTCGACAATGGAACCATTTGTTGGACTAATACACCTTCTTGTCTCGACTCGAGGTTCAACAACAACACAATACCAACAAAACACCAAAATACATTGGCTTGACGTAGCAAGCTTAGTCGGAAACACCCGTGAGTTAGGCGTAGTCTCACCTGAGATATCTCAATGTGTAACTTCCAGAACCATGTTTACACAGTTGGGAGGGATTATAGTCCCTTGCCACATGGCCAAGGTTCTCGACAGAGATGGAGGGATGGAGTCTATTACTTTGTGATAGAAGTGAAACGGTGTGCCAAAACCGATGCGCGACAGAACCTTGTCCTTAAGCCACTTAACAACTAGCACAACTATGCAGCACAGCTGATTCCTTATTTATAATGAACAGTGTGTGACTTATATTGTAACTTACTAGATTAACCATGAAATCATACACAACATGTCATCAAGGATTGAAACATTCATTCATTCATTTACTGATTGGTGATATTGCAACATACATTCAACATCAACTGTAAGCAATACAAAGTAAGAAAGAATCCACATAAACCTTCAATATTCAACATTTATAGCTAAACATCCAACCATTCAACATACATCAACATAGGAAATAACGTGGAAAACCATCTGGGAAAAACCACCAAGGTGCTCTTCGCCTAGCATGAGAAATATGGGTAGCACCTTGCAGTCTGTAACTTGCAGACTGATCTTAAGATATGTCTATTTGGCTCAATCTTCTTGCTCTAATTCTCTCTGGTTTATTTTCTTCTATCTACTCCCACTGATATGCACACAACATGTATCGACTCTTCTACTCTATGGTCCGTGCCCTCAGCTGCAGATCCGTGGCTCAACAACCTTCTACTTATACTAGACCCCTTTTTTGAGTCAACAGTCAACTTCCTACAATCCTTCTGAAACTACAAGCTAACTGAATCTAATGGAATCTAACCCTTATACAGAGAAGGTTCCTCCTATTTATAGTGTTTACAAGACCATGTAGGGTCAACTGAGTACAACTCAGTTATTATAGACACAAGTAGCTACAAAATATATTCTATTACATAAATTCCAGGCCATACTTTGCCACAAAAGTCCTGCATTACATTAACCACATCCATAACTAGCCACGAAAACATCTTTCATCCTGTCTGTACAGGTCATAACTAGCCACAAAACGTTTCCTTTAGCCTTTTGTTGGTTTGTCCTTCTACAATCTTCCTTGACTTTCACCTATCCAACCTTTACTCTTCCATCGACTCAAATTTGTCTTTCATTGTCACAGCCATCCTCGTCAGAACTTCCTCTATTCCGCGCTCGCGCTTTTTTCTTTACCTTCTTTTCTTCATTGTGCGCCCATTTTTCCTCTTTCACTTGCATGTCAGATTCTTCCTTATGCACTTTTCCTAGCCCAAATGTCAACCTTTAGACAACCATTGAGAATCCATTATGGATTATGGATTATGGTGCCATTTTTTTTCATTTCAATGAGAGAAAACCCAAAGTTAAGAACACACAAAATAGCCCGAAGAGATCACGAGAATCAAGAAATTATGGAGGAAAATGACAACAAATTGTAGTTTAGTTTGGATATCACAAATATCCTACTCTATGATAACAAGATAGGGTATCAATAATTTCAATCACTTCTGTCTCAAAATTATATAAAGAGAAAATGTTTCTTGTGATGTGCCTAGCTTCGAATCCAAGGCCAAGGACACTTGGAAACCCAAGGGGAAGGATGAATCAAGGTAATGCACAATGGGATAAGGGTAACTAAGTACGGGCTAACATACCAAATATCCATTAAAATAAAACATTCAACCTTTGAAAATTAAATGCACAAATACAAATGCATATCATTCCCCAATACACATGTTATGCAAGGTAAGTGCAGGCATGAAATGGAACCAGATTTGAGCAAGCCATTAACATGATTTCAAACATGAAATATTAGATCTACTACAACCATTTAAACTTTAATATAATCGTATATGAAAACCACCAGAAACATTATTGATAAATAGATCTACAGGCTACCACAATAAACCATATTAAGAGTGTTAAAAATCATATCTATTGACTGCCACCTAAAACCATATTGCATAAAAAAACAGATATGAAGTCTTCCATATACAACCATATGCATGATAAATATATCAAATCTCATGGATCCCACCTATAGCCATGCAAAAAAGAACAAAATAAGACCCATGATAAAACACACACACACACACATATAATTGCAGTAAATAAGCATTAACAAAATACTCATCTTAATGAAAAACAACTAGATTCAACAAGACAATGTTCCTCCCAACCATAGACATGCTATGATCATTCATATTTCAACATGAAAATCACCCCCAGGATAAGGTCATAGATACATGGGAGAGGTACTTTGAAACTAAAAGGTATGGCGTGCTCATCTCAACACTGAGAACACTGCCACAAGAAAACAACAATATCTCAGTCAAATGGAAACCTTTTTCAATGAAACAAAAATGATTCCTTACTAGAAACAATGTTTTGGAGGTAATGGAACATGTCTCACAACATAAAAATTATTAGAAATATCTAAAATATAACATATTGTTGTGCCCTTCTCATCATCATGAGAATACCAAAACTACACCTTTCACCATATCAACTTTCCCTTACATATACACTACCTAGTGAGTTTTGATTCCCATCACTACACAAGCCCTTGGGATATTACCATCCTCACCCAATATTTACAAGCTAGGTTGGACAGATACACGAAATGGGAGAAGGACTCATGTTGTGTAAGCATATAGCAATACTCAAACCCCATTACAAGGTCTTAAAATATCATTACAAGTCCTTCAATATTCCTGCACTACAATGCATCTTCTACCCGAGAGCAAGCATTTCCTAGACACGGGAGAATTCTCATGCAATGAAGAGCTCAATGAGAGAGAACAAGAGTGAAAGATATCCAATTTGAATCCTTCTATAGCTATTTGAATTCCCAAGAGTGTGACTCGAATTTCGAGAGAGGTAACTCAAATTCACTAGAGGTTACTCAATTAATGACAAATAAGTTACAATAAGAGATTCCTTTTTCCTATAATAAAAAAGGTGAAACAAGAGGAGGTTTACACTTTTCATGGAGTGTAGGCTAAAAATAGCTAGAGAGGGTGCATGAGAGCATGAGGAGCATCACAAGAGGCTTGTAATAGCCAAGGAGGCCACACTAGCCAAGAGTCTCCCACCAAACATCAAAGAGGGTGTAATAGTATCTCCATAAACTAAAATAATAATAAAAGGTTCCAACAAGTAACGTTAGGGAGAGAAACAAATCCTAGTTCCCAACCCCTCACATGTGGAATCCATGGCCCTTCCATTCTCATTAGTTTTCCCTGTTGAGCTAGTTATTTATTAATTAATAATAATAATAATAATAATAATAATAATTTCCAAGTCCATAGTCCCAACACCTTAATAACAAAACAAACAATAACATATGTCTAGGGATTAACATCTGGGGTATTACATTTCTCATTTATAGAGGTAGGCATTTTTTATATTGAAATGATATTTCCCTCAAGAGTGTAGATTAAGGAAGACCTTCTCTAAGGATGCAAAGCAAGTTATGGAAAGATTTTATATTCACCTTCTCAATTTTATGAGTTTGTAACCCTTTGTATTAAGTGTCCTTCTATTGATTCCATATGTTCTCAAATCCATTTTTGTCTAAAGTTTGAATTTTGTAATTTATTAAAGCTAAAATTCGATGTAATCTCCACTATGTTCAGGAATTTATATAGTGACATGTTAAACTTTCATACTTAATTTTTTATTATATTAGTACTTCTCAGGCCTAATATTGATACAAGGATTCTCATGATTCATATTAGAAAAATATTGTGTTTTTATACTAAAATCTTATTGGATCAGTATGCATATTCTTCAACAGGGTGTCTGAATTTATTCATACATCAAATATCCTAACCTTGTTTATTTGTCAACCTCTTTGATAATATTCTTACCTATCATGATGAAATTAAAAATATTTGACATTCTAATTGTGGTTCCTGGGAGATGAATATCCAGTTGTTATTTGTGATTTACGATTCCTAGTGCTTATTCCATAATAATTTAGGATAACTTTTAGTCCTATTATTTGAATATAAATCTATATTTTGAGAGATATATTATATTGAGATACTAGACTATTCTAGGAAGGCTCAAGATTAACTTCATAGTTATCTATTCCTTGGCATAGTTCCCAATCCAGTAACATCTCAAGGGACAACATCAAAATGGTGTTCTTTTTTATGACAAAGGTAGGGAGGATTTTATTTCCCAGGTATATCACAACAAACATATGAATCTTGGTGGTGAATAAAGAATTAGGTCAATTGACTAGAGCACAATTTTCTACTGTTGACTCCACTCATTTGAAGACTCTACTAGGAAGAAAGATTTTGTAATTGCCCATTCTAAGTTATTGTTATAATCCAAACATAGGATTTTAAAATTTGGTACATGGTAAATTTTGATTATTAGCATGCATACGAGGTATGCATATGCTAGCTACATACCCACACCTCACACACATTGCACTAGTATGCTTGTAGCTAATTATATTTTCTAAGTGGTTGAGCATTCAGTAAATTGTATAAGGAGTATGCTAATTAAAATGGATTATATTATTAGATAAAGCGTTAATCAAGTAATACTTATGTTTATTAAATGCCATTATTTAAACAACATTCTAGGACCATCTTGATTTATTATTTACTTACATTAATATATATAATCATAAATCTTCTCAGGATTAAACTGGAGTTTGGATTGTGATTATTTATGATGATTTATTGTGTTTAGATAAGATTTGATTTTCTTTGAGTTGATTTCCTTAAATTGTGTGCCAAATAAATTATGGGGTATTATTTTGTTAAACTAGTTACAATTCATGGGAATGGGAGGTGGATTGGTACGGAAGGAACCTTCATTATTTAAAGGGGGGGGGGGGATATTGATGAAGGGGGTTATTTTTTTACTTGGGATTTTGGAACTTGGATATAATTGGTGGAGATTGGAGGTAAATTGAAATTGAAGTGCAGAAATATTTTGGGACTGACGACAATAGAATTATACTAATCTTCTTCAGATTTTAGGAACGGGGGATAGAAAATAAATCCAATATTTTTAAGATTCAAGGAGTCAGAAAGACTATTCCAAGTAGCTTGGGAGTTTAAACCAGTTTGGGTTACTTCTAAAAGATGTTGTTTCTTCTTATTGATTTTAAGACTTCAGGAAAAAGGCTTAAAACTTCTTGAACATGAGAAACAAGTATTCTTTGGTTATTAAGAATTTTGGTTTAAATAATATTGTTTTAAATTGTGTAGGGTGCATCCATGGAGGTGGGTTACAATTTTTGGCAACACAATTTTGAAAAAAACACAAAAACATACCTCGATCGATCTTTTTCCAAACCATCGATTGAGCTGTAAAGACCTCGATCGAGGTTTTTTGAAACCCTCGATCGAGCTTTTAACAAACCCTCGATCAATCTTTTGAAAAACCATCGATCGAGGTATAAGTGCTTGATCGAGGGTTAAAAGAATATCGATTGAGGGTCTTTAATTGTTTTTACTATAAATAGGAAACAAACCATTGATATAATTCACTGTGTTTGTTGGATAGAAATGGGTCATTTATATTCATTTTTAGATATGGGTCATGGAGTAATCAGAGTTATAGACATGATTGGTCATCTATTAATCCAACATATATAACTCCAATTACTCCATGACTAATATCTACACAGAAAACCTAGAGGAAGTGGAAGTAATAACGCTTTTACTTGTTTCTTCTTCAAGGTATGTACTATTACCCACAAGTATTATTTTTCTAGTTGAAATTATGTTTTATTAAATTTTATTATCATATAATTCTATGCTTGATTTTAATTGAATTCAAAGACCTTATTTCCATGAACAATACGAGATTTGAAAAACTTTGATTAAATAAATTTTTGGGTGTCCATATTCGTGTGCACACACAAATATGGGCACTTGAATATTTTTTTAGTTAAAGTTTTAAAAATATCAATCGAGCTTTTCATTTAATGAAGTCTTCCAAAAGATGCTTGGACACCTTGTATTTTGACTCCTCATTTGAATTCATGTCATTGAACATTTTCAATTCTTGTCGAAATGAGAATTATTATCATGTTTAGTCACGTGCTATTGATGTAAATTCTAATGTCATTCAATAATTTACTAGTAATATTTACTACAAATGTGTGGCACAACAACAATTTTGAAGAGTAAACAATGGAAATTGATATAACCCAAGGAAATGATGTCATATTTTTTTTCATGCTCACATTTTCATCTCTCTAAAGGTACTAAAAATACTTTGATCCTTCATATATAATTTTTTATTTTAAAAAACTACAGTTATGTGATATGACTCTAAATTTAACACTATTTTTTATCTTAATAGTTCTGTTCTATTCCACCCTAGGATCTAGGCTTTAAATATCTATCCTGAAGATCTATATCATAGGTATATCATAGTCCTGAGAATCTAGGTCAAGTGGACACAACTCACCTAAGTTTAGCTCATCAACTGAAACTGCATGCATTATTGCTCTCCTTGGTTCAATGCAAAAATAATACTATGACAATGATTCATGAAATTGAATTGATGCGCTGAACTTAAGCGAGTTGTGTCCACTCAACCTGGATTCCCAAGACTATGATCTACCTACGATATAGATCCTCCAAGCAAATATTTAAATCCCAGAGCCCAGGGAGGAATAGAACATGACGATTAAGATAACAATTAGTTTTTTCAAAGTCATATCACATAATTTTAGTTTTTTTAAATTAAAAATTATATACAAAGGAGCAAATTATTTTTAGTATTTAAAACCTTTGACTACATTTACGTACTACATTGTATACACATTAGATATATTTCCGATAGAAATCAAATGATGTTGAAATTCCTTTCCAACCATCGATGACATAAACAAGCTAGATGTTGAATTCTAATGAAAACACATCATGATACTCCTTGAATATAAACATACAAAAATTAAATGCACGTAGTTCACGGACTCTAAAATTATTATTAAAGCCCCAAAATGAATCCCTGGCTTCATCGGTTTCACAACTATTGGTTAAAGTTTTGAGTTATCATGCTAGGATGCATTGAAGGGTTTATTGTATCTACGTCATGGTCTTCTTCCTCATTATGATTCCTTTTGGTAAGACATTAAATAGGGTAGTGTCCTACATCGACATGGAAAACAGTTTTGACATAGAGATATATGCATTAGATGTTTTCATTAAATAACTTAAATTAATGGATGTGACTGTTGATTCATTGAATTGTGGAATGGTACAAAAAACAAAAATTTTTAGAGCCACGAGCCCTTAATTACTCACACTTAGAAATTTCTCAAATATAGCCATTAATAAAATTCTTTTGGTATTTTGGTTCAGTTTTTTTTTCAAGTGTTTAATGGTAGCTCGATCGAGGGTTTATCAAATCCTCAATCAAGGGTTTAATAAACCCTCAATTGAGCTTATGTTAAAACCTCGATCGAGGAATCTAAATACCTCGATCGAGGGCCTGAAAAACATAGATTTATCCCTCTTACAGGAAAATCAATGTTTCTTTGTGTCTTCTAGGGGTGTAAACCCTGCCATTCATGCCACACAACTGAGCGGAGTTCATACCAATAGATTCGTCACTGAATCCTCTATCCATTGAGATATTATGCATGCATTTTGGAATTCATGTGGGTTCTTTTTTAATTAGTTTTAAAACTTACACTCAAAAAACCAGACAACTACTTCGAAGAAACTCAAAGAAAAATCCGCAGGGTAAAATATACACATCCAAAAATTTCTTAAAAATACATAGCCCACACATCGACATGTCCTCTTCAAAAGGGTATCTTTGGTTTTTCATTTTTTCAAAACAATGAAAAAAAGATGGGATGGACACACATGTGTATAAAATGATGTTGAAATCAGATGTGGTCACCTACGAAAAATAATAAATAATTGTATATTGCGAAATAAATTAACAAAAAAATATGCAGACCACAATGCATTTTGTGTAGATGATTCTAATATATATATATATATATATATATATTATTAATGTAAGATTTAATTATTGGGGTTGGACACAAGCCACTTATTAATTTCTTCAAATTTTTAAGGTCACACAGTTCATTAAATGCAAAATTTCACATGTTAAATGACATTGGAGTATTTAAAAAAAAATATCATTGGGAAGCCAACATAATATTCTACAATTTGTTTTTTTACTGCAAGTCGAAATTCACATGGCATATATATGTTTCGAGTGCTTCTATCTAGCACATGAGTAAACAATCAGGTTTTCATTGCCAAATTTGGCCAAAAAGTGTTACCCACCTTCATGGAATCACCCTATACTATTATACTGTTATGTTTTCCATGCATTATATTATGGAAATTTGTGCAAAATAATTCAAAAAGTGTATAGGTTGAATTAGAAATATTGTATTGTAGAACATGAAAGTTTTGAATTTTATTTTTTATACATAATTAAAAAGAATGAGACCCTTGACTAGGGGGTCCTTACAACCTTGCTATTGAAAATAAAATATCAACTGACGAATCCAAATTTTTCTCATGGTGAATTGATTTGATTCATGGGTAGCTACAAGGTATTCTCCTCTTGATTGTTCAGATATGCTTGGTTTTCCTAATTCTATGCCTGACAAACAAGAATGAGAATATTTACTTCTTATATTTAGAGAGGATGATGAGAATAATTATGCCAAACATTTGATATATTTTCACTCTTGCATGTATTAGTTGGTAATTTATGACGAATATGTTTTGATGAAGCTATTTATGATGTATTTTGAAAGGGATCCAAAAAATTGGTACATACGTTGACCTCCTGTTATCATTTCTTCATTGAAATATTTTCAGTGACAATGTTTCATTCTCATTTTAGAATGTTTTATCCAACTTACATTTTTTTAGAGGGTTGTTGCAATAAATAATTTTAAGAGCAAGATCATGATGGAAATTATTATATTTGTGAGGAATATGAAGAATATATAGCCCAGGATAGTGAACAATCCTTTCAAGAAACAATCCCTAACATTCCTTTTCACATGGATCAATATTGTTATCGGAAGATGATTTTCATTGATGATGATATAAATTCTATTGATCAAGAAAACTCCATTGAGATGTATGAAGAGTTACCTTTGAACAATTATTATATAAAAACACCAAATATTTTTCAAGAAGGTACAATACTTATTCCTATTCCAAAATATGAAAGCCAAGATTATATTGATAAAATTATTCCGTCTTTACTTTGGAATGATCAAGAGTTTCAAATGGTTTGCAAGTCTTATATAAATATTGTATGTGTTAATGAATTTCATAATAAAGATATGCAATTTCAAGAAGATATAAGGAATATGCCTGAAGAGGATTATATTGATGAGCATTTTCAAAAAGATATTAAAGAATAAAGAAATGTTAATACTGATCCTATGGTATACCAAAGAGCATCTAAAGTTATAGTAGAAGTACAAACAAAAAATTTAGTATGTGTTGATATGCTCTTCGATATTGATTTATCTTCTCCCCTTCTTCATTATTGTGAATCTTCTAAAGAATTGAGTTAAGAAGATATAAAAAAACAAGCATTTAAGAAAGAGATTTCCTCAAATTATCACATACAAGATGCTATTCAAGAAGAGTATCAACATATTAATACGTGAGTTACCAAGATAAATATTCCATTGTTGGAAGCATGTATGCAATTTTATAGTGTATATCTCAAATTACTATCAATGAGTTTCAAAATAAAGAACCTTTCTTTGATGAGTAAAAATGTATGTATTTTGAGTTCCGCAAAAATGTACTTCCATCTCCTTATTTTTAGGATAAGAAACCAACATTTTGATTAGCAATATGCTATCCAAAATATTATTGAATATTGGGTTGTCTTTGAATAATGTATTCAAATGCAAATTCCCTTCAAAATAGCAGGAAAATGGGATTTGAGAGTCAATTCTCTAATTCTAGTGTATCTTTTTCTGTTGACTTCTTTTCTAAAGAGGGATTCCAATGAATTGATCACACCATATTGAAGAATTTATTTAAGTAATGAACAATAATTAATAGTTACTTAAGGGATCACGAAAGAATGGAATTCGGTTTTCTGTTAATCCAACTCAAGAGCCAAGAAAGACAAAGAAGTGCAGAGGTTTAATGTTTGCAGTAGTGTAGAGACAAATTATGCTATATGTTGGAAATAGGATGTAGAACAAGTTGAATTTATCATAGAGAAATCACAAGTAAAATATAGGAATCTAATTCGTATGGAGAAGGAAGGAGCAATCTTACTTTCAATTACTAAGGAAAGGGTTATTTTTTATATGTTTCATGACCCAATTGCAACTTGGTTGGACTCCACATTAGTAATTTTCTCAAATTCCTTTAGCTATACTAGGCTAATATTTTTGGACTGCGCGTATGAGCTCCATGATCATTTTCTATTACATTTTTTTATTTTTTCTTCATCCATTCTTGACAAAGTGTATACTGAAATTTTATCCCAATAGACAAATACTTTGTTGGTTGCAATGGAAATCTACCTAATCAGAATGGTTGAATTGATTAGAGTAGGTTAGAATCATGTATATAAATAAGCTCTTTGTTGAGAATCTAGTTTCAATTTGTAGGGCATGTTTTCTTGGTTTGTACATATATTTTTCTTTCAATGGTGATGAGAAGGGATAGGGAAATAAAGAGAATATGTTTCTCATTTACATAGGTCAATATTTTTTATATTGAAATGCTTTATTTCTCTCAAGAGTGTAGATTAAGGAAGACGTACTTTAGAGATTGAAATAAAGCACGAGTTGTATTTCAGAAATATTTTAGATTCACCTTATTAGTTGTATGAATTTGTAATCCTCTTTGTTAAGTGTCTTTCTGTTAATCCCATGTGTTCACAAATCCATTTTTTTCTTAATTTTGAATTTTATAAATAAGACGTTGAAGCTGCAATTTGGTGTAATCTCCACTATGTTGAGATTCATATGGTGACTTGTTAAAATTTTAGATTTCATGTGATATGTTGTTACCATTTCCATGAACTCCTAGTGATTGCAAATAATCTCTAAGTAGTATTAAAAAATTATTGTGTTATGCTGCTAAATTCTTGTTAGATTAGTACACATCTTCTTCACTAGGGTGTATGAATTTATTCATACATCAAACCCTAACCCTATTTATTTGTTAACCTCTTTGATATTATTATTATCTATCATCTTGAAATTCAAAACATATTATCTGTTGATCGTGGTGCCTCAGAGATGAATAGCCACTTGTTCTTTGTTCTTTAATATTTTGAGTGCTTATTCCATAATCATTTAGGAGGATGGTTAGTTCTACCATTTAAGAAGAAATATATATCTTGACAGATATATTATATTGAGTTATCAGTTCTAGGTAGACTTAAGATTAATTTTATAGATATGGATTCCTTGGCATAGTTACCTAGTCAGAAACATCTCAAGCCTACAACATTTCAATTCAACAACTATTTGTTGCAAAGTATTTTACTTTCTAAACTTCTCTTTATAGAACTAGTATAGTATTGGATGACCTATATTGGATTGTGTTTGTCTAGAAAATCCCATCATGGAATATTTTTTTTTCTTGCTTCTCCATATGGATACTTAAGTACTCAATTAATTTCCTCATACCCTCTAATTGGTTGTTCATTCTCCTCAAAATATTTTTCACCTCAACATTTACATCACCCCCACTGTGCTCATAATTGTAAGGGTGATCCATAAGATAGGCCATAAGAGTAGATATCAAAGATTGCATTCACACTTGAACTAGAGAAAGCTTTAGAAGTAAAACAAAAGTCATGAACCGTAGTGGGTATTTCTCCCCTACTACATGCAAAATCACCTACCCTAGCTTGTCCAGAACATAGGGTAGAGTTCAACAATGATAATGGGAAAAAATAAAAACAATGATAATATTTTTTAGATTTTTTAGATATATAATACTAACTAATTCAAAACAAGAACAAAAAATACCTTTTCCTGAAATGGTCCCACAACTCCACAGTTTGGGTCTCAAGTCTATTCCATGAATGGTTGTCAAATGGAAAATGGATCCAAATGGGTATGGAGCAAGCTCAACATACATCGTGGTAAATGACGTCAAAAAATATGGGAATAATGGAAAAAAATTGTATGGTGTGACTGAGAGCAAGTGGAAAAAAGTGTTTTCAGGAAGGCCTTCACAATGCATTTATAGGATGGTCGAAGGATTTTTGAGCCATGGTATTTTATTGTCCATGGTATTTATCTATGGTTTTTAACTCATTCTCATTTTTAGGGTTTTTTGGTCCTTTTTGAAGAGAGTGGGGATAAATCACAATAAATACTCAACTTCCCTTCATTTATGGGGAAGGAATAATAATGTTTTGGACCACATTTGGTGGAAATTTAGTTGTGAAGGTCAAAATGGAGCAAATAATGGTGGGAATATGATGTACAACTATGGTTTAGACCATGGAGAGATAGGTGAACAAATTTTGGTGTTAACATATTTCCCCCTCATGTGTGAGGGAAGGAGATCATCATATGTCCGATAGACATCATAAGAACAAGGTAAAATGGTGACAACATTGGAGATATTGGAGAGGACTACGGAGGAGTGGAGTATCCTCATTTGAACTATGATTTCTCTTAACTTGTATTACTTCTAAAAAATGGATGAGGTACATATAATATCAGGCATGTATATGAATGAGGAGGGCATACCCATGCTCGTAGCAATGCCACAATATAAAAATATAGGGATCAAGGCTCAAAGAATGGGAGTCAATCAATACATACACACAATTGGTGATACATAATGGTGGCCTCAATGGGAGGTTGAGTACATCTAATTATCTAAAGAACTGATACATAGGAACAATGGAATTCTCATAGAATGCAATATCATAACAATTGATGCTCTGATGGTTATGGAGTTGTACACATATGTATGGACTCAATGAATGAGAGTTAGAATCTTAGAGGTACAATAAAACACATGAAGTACTGTAGATACATGTGATCATAACACTGGGGTCTTCTAAACAATGTCTTCAACACATCTCAAAATCACAAGGGACATGAAACTATATGGGTCCCACAGTATATTCAGGTGACAACTAGGGTCTTTGACCAAACAATGAAGGAACCAATACCCTCTATGAATCTCAATGGTGTGACGATGTAGCTGAAGTTGAGCACATGAGACACAACCAACCCCAAAGGCACGAATGACTCCTTTAAGGTGGTCCAAGTAATTCATCAATGAGGTGTATGAAGCCAAGATACAGGGACCTCTAGGTATATTCTCTGGAATAGATGTGTTGACTTCGACAGAGGGAGACCTGCAACTAATAAGGAAATTATGTTTCCTTGATAGAAGAGAGAGGGGGATAACCAGAGATGTGGAACAGTCAAGGGACTAAGACACTAAATGGGGAACATAGGAAGGGAAGTACAGGGGACTCAAACTTCATTTGTTCAAAGCATGATGGAAGGAATGACCTGGCAGCAAATGAAACAGACTCATGGGAAAGGAATCATAGCTTTGAAACCGGGGAGATAACTGCAATGGGAAAGACTTGGGGGCACAACCGGAATGGTGATATCTAGGGGATCCAAGGGAGAGTCATCGTAGAGGACTCTGAACAAAGGAAATCCAATGGGGGAAATATTCCATAATGCGAGATCATATGTGATGGCTCCTAGAGACACCGTTTGGGCCTTATTCATAGTTTAAGGAGCACGATAGAAGTAAGCTCGATATGATACTATCTGATGGATTTTTATCGATCCCGAGACGATAAATGCTCGATGGTGTTTTCATTTTTAGAGAGTCTGAAAACATGAAGAAGAATCTAGTTAGGTGTCTTTTTTGTATGATAGGATCCTAAGCTCAAAAAGGATAAAAGTATACAAAGGAGAGCTCTCTCAATTGAAAAGGGTAGAGAGACTTCTTTACCATAGGTAGTCCAACCAAGACAGAAAAGGATAAAACTATACTGACTGGATTATTCAAATAATTTTACAATCATGAACGAAACCAAGTTTGTTTAGCAATATTTTCTTGATGAGAGGGTTGGGAAAGAGCTTAAAGACAACCCATAAATGATATTCTTCGTAAGTTACGATCTGAATGTCTGACAAAGCATAAAAGGATACAAAGGGAAACATTCCTAGTTGGAAGGTGCTAGGGTAGTCATTTTATTTTAATAGTCTATGTAGTCCAAAAAAGGATATAAACGAGGCCACATATACACCCTTTCAAGTACTTTAATGAGCGTGAAAGGATGCAAGCATGCTCGAAAATCTTTTCATTCTTTTAGGAGTCAGAAAAGAGGTTAACAAAAACTCCGTAATTATCATTCAAATAAGGAGTAAGTGTTCGATGTATCAAAATAGGTTATGTTGTGAACATGGATGATGATTAATAACAATGGAACACTGGTGGGGCCTCCTTGTGGGATGGTAGATGGTGGTAAAATAAGGTCAAGTTTATAGCATGGATGGAGCAGAGGGCTCATGAACATGCCAATACATACAAAGTGTGATTCGCATGGTGGCACTCAAATTGAGGTGACTCTAGGAAATGGCCTATAAATTCAACATGAGAGCACAAGACATGGGTATCATCAAAGGATAGAGTATGGAAAACCAAACCAGACGGTGTGAATGATGTACAAAATGGACGTCGGATGACTCTGTGGTTCACGGAAGAAAAACTAGACACCACTATAGATGAAGAAAGATTCCTGTATCTAAACAAACTTGATGAAACTCGACACAATGATGCCTTAGAAAATGAGGCACATAAATGAGCGGAATGAAAGTTCAATATGACAGGACTATCCAACCACGTTCCTTCAATGAAGGAGATCTGGTCTTGACCTATGATCAGAATCATGACAAGCTGGGGGTAGGAAAATTTGAGTCTATGTGGCATCGTCCCTATATTTTCAGTCGTGTTTTAAATAAAGGGGCATATGAATTGGTTGATTACGACGAGATACCTTTTTGAGAGCCCCAAAATCTGCTCTACCTCAAAATATACTATGCCTAGGTCATCTAGCATAGGGTCTTTGTAAATATTGTTTATAGTTTGCTTTGTGTCTTAGCTTTGAGAAGTGTGTCTTTTGTGTAATTCAAAATGTGTTTTTTCATAAAACCCTACTTATGCATGTATTTTTTCTGATGGACAGCTGACTTCCTTCATTGGTTTTGCTAATGGTACTCATCGATATACACTTAACCTTGCATCAATAGCTTGGGTACTGTACTCTCCTACAAGTGAGATGGTGAGTTCAGGGGGTATTCTTTTAGGTCCTTCCACCAACAATCTGGTGGAATATCAAGCCATGATCGCATTGTTGACTTAATCCCTAGCTAATGATGTAAGGGAAATTAGGGTTTACCTAGACTCTGGACTAGTTGTCCAACAACTTAATCGAGTCTACACCATAAAAAATCCCATGCTTCTTCGTACTTTTTGAAGAGTTAGGTTTTTAGAGAGATATTTTGAGCAAGTTACATATCAACACATTTTGAGACATTTAAATGCCGTGGCAGATTCCCTAGCTAACTATGTCTTAGATTAGCATATTGCTCACATTTAAAAGTCCCTTTGAAACATAAACAAAACATGTAAATTCATAAGTAGTTGATCATTTCACACATCACATTTGTCACACACACAACTGTAAATATAAAAGTTTGTCATATATAAAAAGCTGTAGCACCGAGATACAAAATTTGGGGTAAAGCATCTCTAGCTTTTAGTGCCCGTTCAGGACCATAAAAAGTTCAGAATACACATATACATAGTGAAAAATCTGAAGCTTCGAAGCTTTCAGTAATACATATAAAAAAAAGTGAAAATCAATGCAAACTAATCCTCATGATGCTCATGGTAGCATGCAATGGCTTGGGCCACTCTATAGAGTAGCCTAGAGCATCGTCTAGAGACACTTGCAGTATGGAACTGATAACACCTAGGTACCTCGTCAGTAGTCATGTCAGAGATTTCCACAGTCAAGTGCTTTAAGTTCTCCTCGATATCTCTGAGCTCTTCATCAGATTCAGAGCAGTATTGCATCATACCCATGGTACCTTCTCACCTAGCAATAGGCGACATCCTAGCTAGATGGACAGATCCAATGTCTGTATGATTTTTTTTTATCTCATTACTACAAAAATAAAAATGAAATAAAATAAAAAAATTCAAAAACATAAGTGGATAATGTCTTTTCTCATGTGAGGTACCTGCTGTAAGATAAAGGACACTGCCACAACTCCATAGACAAATTGCTTCAACGTTCCTCTTTTTCACTTGTTTAATTGGCTCTTCAGACACACCATCATGCCTTCAAACTAGTTGAAGACAGTGGGCTCCATGCACTACAAAGCATATAGCATATGTGATCTACTGGTAAGGTGAGAAGCCCTAGTTCCAGCCACCTTACCGATAGTATACACCACTGTACTCAAGGGAATATCTACTAGAGACTTGATCTGTAGCTTCTCATATTGAGACTCTATACCTAGTGAGCAATGCTGATCAATAATATCATCCAAGGATCCTTCCCCTAGTCATGCTCTAGATAGCACTACCGGGCTTCCCCTCATAGACAAACCGGTCAGAAAATAAATATCCTCAACCTCTATGGGTAGGATATGGAATCCCACCACAAAATGCTCCTTGTCAGGATCCCACATGTCTATGATGTATTCTAGCAATCAGACATGTGCTTTCATATCGGGTATCCGAAAATACTACAGGAGCCTGTAGTTCCGTAGAGCATCAATGGTAGCTAGATCATTAGCATCTTGGTTGTCTAAGACTTCATGTTCCCTTTCCTTCCAAATTACCACGATGCACTTGTAACATGCAAATTTTGTGGTTAGAAAACATGTCATGGATAAAAGGAAGAAAAGCAAATAAAATGACAAATTGCAAAGCAAGGAGAAAAAATATGGAAAATTTGTTTTTTGGGTGAATTAGGGTTTTTGGTTTTCCTTTGTCCCTGCAGCGACGTTTCTATCTTTGGCCCATAGAGCACCATGGTGCTGCTTCATGTGGCTCATAGAGCATCAACCGCCTATCAGCTGTGGACAGAGTGTGTACGACACCTCTGTCCCAGCTTGACAGACCATCGTCGAGAGCTCTGTGCGACGGCCAAAAACCCTATGAGGAGGAAATTTCACCTTCTACCATGGTCAAAAACCTCTATTGGGATGATTAATCCCCTACCCTACCATTTCAAATGATAAATATATATTCTACCTTTCTTTTAAACTATAAAAAACATTTTAGGAACTTGGATTTAAACAATGGAAAACAAGTTAGATAACATTTGTTAAAGCATGGAGGGGGAAAGAAATAGATGCTTACCTCTTCTAAAGAGAATGAAGAACAATGTGATGAATCACCCTTTCAAAATCATTGGAGGAGACTCTTGTTATCAAATCCAAATACCAAATTTCACCAATGGTAAAAATCTATTACCTACCCTTTCTATTTATAGAATATTTGGAGTTTTCAAAAATGCATTATAATTTATTTAATTTTGAAATCCAAATAATTTTGGTAAAAGTGGGTTTTTATTTTTTACTTTTTATAGTTTTGGAAAAATGGATTTTAATGGTGTTTTTTGAGTTTTTTCAGGTAAATTTTGGGTTATGGCTACGGTGTAAGCTATTTTTGTCTTTTTGAGCTTAGAGAAAGACTGAAAAAGTAGCGAGTGTTGTTTTACACTTTTTACATGCTCATTAAAATTCCAGTAGAAAGGTGTTGAGTCTACTTTTTCACTTTTTAAGACTCGTTAAAAGTGGATTATGAAAAAGGAAACTAGTTCGGGAGTTGTATTTAAGCTCGTTTTAGTCTCCTAAAAACACAAAAATATTTCCAAGTGAACTTGTTGTGTTCACGCTTGTAAAAGAATCAGAACGATTGACTAGTCGGGGGTAGGTTATCACTTTTTCAGACTGACTAGCCTTATTTATGAAAAAGGAATTTTTAGAGTTTTCTTAGTCATTTCAAACTCTCTAAACATGAAACGACAAATGAGTTTACTTTCATCAGACTCATAAAATCAAACGATGAAGGACCCTCTTTTGGGCACAAACCCCTCCTTTCTCAGGTTCGTGAAAAATATGAGAATGGACTCGTCATTTGATGAGATTTAACGAGTGTTTGTTACCCTCTTTGGACTCGTAAAAATGAAAAAGAGGCACTCACCTTTTGAGGTGGGTAAATTAAAGGAAAGGGGAATGATTTTCATTTTTTTATGGCAGTAATCTATAGTCCACCTTTGAACATGGCACCTTTCTGCATTTGCATATCTGAACAATTGGGTTTTCAGGTTGTCTCCAAGTCGATCCACTTTTGTGAGTCAGTTGACTCCTTTGAGTCAATTCAAAGAATACTTTTTTCATATTCCTTGCATTACACCTGGTTCTATTCTCATGAATTCAATGCTGCCAATTCATGTGTCATGGCGTCAAATTGTTCAAAGGATGTCTCTGCTAGAAAAATAACCCATCAGTAAATTTACTTGTCCTTAAGAGTCAGTCATGTATGAGTCAGTTCTATCACTTCAAATCAACTTTTGTTCCTATTTTCATGCCATTGATGAGGGAATAATCATGGCCCTCCTATGACAAAGTCTATTCTTATCGAATTCAAATCATTATCCAGGAATTAGACCTAGAAACCTAGAAAAGTACCTTGAAGCCTGCAGGCCTCAATGGCAGGTTTTCTCATTTTCAATAGTAGGTTTTCATCAATGACCTTTGATTGAAATATTTTGTCAATTATTCAACTTCAAAACCTTTATCGCACTTGGGAGAATGTACTAGGATACCTTGGGGATCATTGACATCAATGGTGATTTCCCTTGCACTTGTTAATAGTTTACATCATTGACTGATAATCAAGTGGTTTCTACCATGTTCGATGTCAAGACATTGTAATCACATGGTTATATTTTTATTGTTTGGATATTGGAATGAAGACCCTAAGTGGTTAGGCTTTACCATCATCATTTCTTATGCTCAAGTTGTGTTTGGAGATCATTTAGAGTCATGACATAGATGCACATTGTATGTTTGGTGGCTGTGTTCCGTATTTGAGGTTGAGAGATATGGATCTACTTTATATGTTCTGTAGCTATGTCTTACCTCCCATATCAGTTATTCATGGCTCTAAAATGTATCATTGGTATCCATGACGTGGTCATCATTATGGATCTGCAGTGTATTGGTCCGCAACTATGATTATTTTTGATAAATTAAGTTACTGGTCTTGTATGAGTTTATATCTCTTTGCCTTTGTATAAGAAGGAAAAATTGCAAACTATTTCACCTATCACTTCCTTCTAGCTTCATACTTTGGGGGAAATTCTGTTGCACCTGGAAATCTCACATTGCTTATCAGCCTCCATGAGAATTTCACTTTGCCTTTCAGCCTCCCAAAAATCCTGGCTTGAGTCACCTTGGTCACTTTTTTCCCAGACCTAGAAGGGGCGGCGCTTTCATGTTTTTTGTATAGAGCGTCGATGATGCCTGTCCCAGTTGACCAATAAGCATCATTTCCTCCTTCCTTTGGAAAAAACCCTAGACCAATGCTTTTGAAAGTTTTTCTAAGAGCACCGGTGGTCAGTAAATGAGAAAAAATATGTTTCTAGAATCTTCCATGCGGAAACCTCCATGGGGTTAGTTCCTATATGCTTGGGAGAGGTGACGCTTTCCATCCTCACCTATAGGGATCTCATCCTATCCTTTTTCCAAGTCATCTCTTGATTTATAGGCCTATAAATGAGGCCTTCATGATGAGAGTGGAGGAGGCCAGAAAAGCACCCTTATGCTGTTAATTTGAAGTCTGAATCAGAGGAAAAGTAGAGTTAGCTTATGGTTAGAGAGGTCTTCATAGTCATAGGATATTGTAGATGTTATTTTTGAGATCAAAGCCATCGACATCAAGGATTTTTGGTTGTACTTATTTCTCATCCATATATTAATACAAAGACATTTCCCTTTCCTATATTTGATTGTATTGATTGTAATTAGATATTATTGGATTCCTTGATCACCAATACGAATAGTCATTTGTCATGACACTCTCATCCCTTTTGTTTGTCTTGTGATCTAATTTGCAGGTACTGAACCATTGCAAGGAATTTTGGAAAGAAGACAAACAGATCCAAGGTTGAGGTATATTTTCTTTCATGTTAGTTGATTTGATTATTCAAGGGAAGGATATATTGTTGTGTCTTTTTGTTCTGTAGTTGTGACTTACATTGTAGAGGAACAAGCAGTGTCTGCACTGATTAAGAATTCCTGATAACAATTGTGAACATGGATGATGATTAATAACAATGGAACAATGGTGGGGCCTCCTTGTGGAATGGTGGAGGATGGTAAAATAAGGCCAAGTTTGCAATATGGATGGAGCAGAGGGATTGTGAACATGCCAATATGTACAAAGTGTGATTCGTGTGGTGGCACTCAAATCAAGGTGACTCCATGAAATGGCCTATAAAGTCAACAATGGAGAACAAGACATGGGTATCATCAATGCACAGAGGATGGAAAACCAAACCAAACGGTGCAAACGACGTACAAAATGGATGTCAGATGACTCTGTAGTGCACAGAAGAAAAACTAGACCAAATTGAGGCCTATAAACATGGGGGACCACATGACATATGTCATTTTAACTATGTAGTGATGATTTGGAGTGAAGGGCCCCAAAACACAACTGGTGATTAATTATAAATGGACTGATGGTTTTCTAATCTATGACTTATAGGTAAGAGTTATCACTGAGCCTATCATTTTCACTGGTGCATTTTTTGGTTTTCCTCACTCTGGGGGCCTTGGTAGAGCCTGCAGGGTTCTTAGGGCCAGGTCACACTTTTTGAGGGAAAATACATGACCCAAGTCTCTCTTATCGAGAAAATATGTGTGACCTGGCTCGCACTAGTACAACAGATAAGAGAGACCCATCTACACCTGTCTAGTATTTTTTTGCAAATTGGGTTGCTTAAAAAGGGAAAACAGGGGCGACCTAACCCAGAATGAGTGTTTGTGCATGAATGTGTATGAGAGAGACTATGTGTATGTGTAGGATTCCTTGATTCACATGGAGAGAGCGAGACATATCATAGATTCCTCGACCACTAGGGAAGGTCTGGGGACTTGACGATACATATACATGATTCTTTATGGTTTCATTCATATATAGTGTAATAGCATAGTTGTAGATAGATCATGTGTGTGATAGATATCGATGACATACTGTGTGCATGTGTGGATGTAGGAATACACCCTCCAGTGAGGTACCAGAGTGGAGGGTTTAGATCCACCCGCTCATGGGCACAGGAGGCGCTGGAGTGCGACGTTGGAGTCACTACGGCTGGATGCATAGAGGTTTTTGGATAGGGTCACTGATGACGGATGGAAGTACCCTTATGATGGACTAATAACTGCATGCTATAGGGCTCCTCCAAAATGGATCTCTCTCATGAGGAGGATCGTGGTTGCTATTGAGTATGTTATAGCATTAGCACAGGGTGATGTGTCGATGGAGGAGGAGAGCTTCGATGAGGAGGAGGACTTAGATGAGGACATAGATTGAGAGGAGGATGAATTAGACTAGTAGTGTGTGATTTTTGCTCCAATGCATTTGAGCATGGGTATTTTTCTATGATATGTATGATCAGTTGAGAAATCTTGTGGAGCTTCTCATTTTGTACTAAATATTTTGATATGATATATATGCATGTGGATGAAACTTTTTATGTATTTTTATGTGTTTTTATGAGTCTTTTTATGATTATTCCAATATGATGTATATGATGATGCATGATGTAATGTATTTCCTATATGCAGTGATTAATGCGCCACATTAGAACTTCATTAGCCATTTGGTATGCTACACTATTGACACTTCTGGGAACATGCATGAATGAAATGGATTAGAAATGTCTAACCAAGTGTCTAGTGTAGATGAACTTTCTAAAGAGGCAACAATTGCATACCCAATAGTGGTTATTCAACTGGAAGACAAGCATCTGAGAGTCTAAGAAGAAATCAAGGTGTCGAATACCCAAGTGGAGGTCGATGGGAAGGATACTAGTGACACCGTCGTACTCAACCTAGTTGTTGGTAGAAACACCAACACACATTTCGTCAATATGGATCAAATCATGTGATGGGGAATAAATGACCCATACAGCCGAGGTGATATTTGGAGATCATCTACTTTCTCTGTGTTGACATAAAACTAGTCGACATGGGTTCTCTCTATATCGACACCCAAACCACCGTAATCTCCTTGAGCACCGGCCCAAATAGGTTTTACCCCGTCCGGAAACACCTGCAGTGTAGATGAAATCTCGCTCGAGATGTTTGAGAGAGAGATGAAGGAACTAAGTTTCCGCAGTGCGGAGGAGGACCATGTTTCTACTTAGTGACTTAGCGCATCATTTTTCCACAAATCTAATCATTCAGAGTATGCATTAACGAAATCATGTGATCATTCAATAGACTGCAATAACATAACTAAATCACAACAAAACATTGATGTGTATAAAAATCTAGTAGTATATCATCATCTAAAGCAGCGAAACATCATATCATTCATAGATCCATATCATAGATACACATTGCATTTACATTTGGATCGTAGAAAATAGGAAAAGAAAAAAATAAGAAAAGACATAATGATTATGCTTAATCTCCATCATGTCATATTAACCTTCGCAACAAAACATAGATTCTCCAAAATAGTTCTTCAGTTCATATACACAGATCTACATCCCCATCCAATAATTCCTAAGAAGGATTTAACACTTGCAATTCTACATCTACTTATAGCCTTGCACCTTTACATTGGTGGTCTAGTTAACCAACTTCTTAACAGAAACTACAAAATAATGACCACAATCCACATAATGCGGTCCAAAACTACAAAATATGACCAAAATGCATAAAATATTGTAAATCCATCTTGCACGCCATTTTCCACCTTGTGCGACATATTTGACCTTGCGAAGCATCTGCAATGTTGCACAACTAACTTACCCCAAAAATGTCTGCCAACAGGCCCCCAACACAATCTTGTGGCTCTCCCTTGAGCTAGGTCAGTTGGACATGGTGTAATCACTGATATTTATCTTGAATTCCTCGTACTGCTGGGTGATCTCCTTGACTTGCTCCTTGGTTTTCTCAGTAGTATCCTAGATTTCTATCAAATCATGTCGTAATTGATGCTCAATGATCTTGGCAGTGACATCCTTTTTTCCCTCTTGAACTTCCCGCAACACATAAAATTCCTTAACTTGAAGATGTGCTCCAATGTCTTGGAACTCATCCAACTATGTGTTGTGCCTCTATTGATGCTGTTACCACCTAAGTTGTACTTAGTGTTTTTTTATCAAGTGAGCCTAATGAATCAGACAAAGATGATTTGTTCGGACTTCAGAACACCTTCAGAAGTGCTTATGGGAAGTTCTTGTTGTACTATATCACATGTTCATACCCCATAAGGGAGTTGTAATAAAATGTTCTAGCATGATAGCGTCTGTAAAAGGATCGGTCTCTTAGAATTTATTTGTTAATCTGATCAGCCCAAGGTGTTTTTTCCCTTGGTTATTATTGGTTGTTGGATAAACGAATGATAATTTCTGAGTTTTTCACTCAATACCTCCAAAGTTGGGGTGGTCGGCTTGACATTTAGGCCTATTGAGGTTATTAGAGTCTATGTGTCAATATATAAACATGATAGGAATCATGGTTGAGTCATATGAACATGTCTAAGTCCCCCTAGGTTTTTATTTTTTTTTATTTTTTAAGTTTTTTTTTAATTTTAATTTTTCCACAAAACTTAGGCTAGTTTTTAATAGTCTAATTGGAAAAATTGGTCTTGTAATAAAAGTGGGGTTAAAATTCAGATTCAGTCATGGGGGTGCTCATTTTATAACTCAGAACACCCAGTAAACCCATAAACCCACTTTTCCTAAGTTTTGATTGATTTGTCCATCACTCAAGTGTGAAAATCCAAAAAAAAATCGAATACTAATTATTTTTAATTAAATAATGGAGAGAATTCAAAATCCTAAATTAGTGGGATTTGCTCCGATTTGACTGAATTCAGTTTCATCGGCTTCAGATTGACCAGGATTTCCCGTGCCTTAACTGAAGACATGAACTAAGATTGACGAGGAGCTAATAGGCACATGCAAAGCAAGGGTTGCGCCCTCCCTTCTCTCTCCTCTACACGTGTGGATCAAAGCTGGGAGTTATTTGTTGGTAGGTTTAGTTAAATGAGTGAGGTGTCACTCCGATTTACAGTTCTAGTCCAGTTAAACTTAGTTCATCATCAGATTAGACACAGTTCATCATCATATCAGGCTCGAATTATCTCTCTGTCAACTGCAGTCTCTCCTTCAGTCATGCATGCGCCCCTTTGGGATAGGGTTTTCAGGTTTTTGCTATAAATAAAGCAGCCATAACCTCTTCGAAGATAGTTAGAGCTAGATTGAAGGGATTTCTATTGTAATATTGTATTGGTCATCAGTTTTTGAAATAAACAGAATCTTTGGAGGCTAAATTTTGGATTGCGTTTCATGTGTGGATCATCATTATCATGCTGCTTTTGAGGTGAACTGCTATTTTTTCAATTTTTTGCATTATACTGTTGTCTGCCTGAATGATTATTGGAATCATAGGAATAGATCATTCTAAGTAAGCTTACTTACTCCTACTTTTCTACATATTTTTTAATGAGCTTATATTTGCATGCTAAATAAGATTATTTTAATTCTATATCATATACTTCTCATAGATATCTTCATATTTAATGGTTTTGTTTGCAGGATTTGTTGTTTAGCTTACAAGTTTGCCGTGATTGGAAGAGTTGTGGCTTAGGTTTGATTCCACTGTTTTTCCAATAGATATTGTGAATATTTTACACCTCAATTCTTCACTAACAAGTTTCTTTTGCAGATCTGCTTTAGCAACAAGCCCTTCTCGTTTCCTCTTCCTCCTTCAAAATCTTAAATTTTCTTCAAAATAGGTTACTATTTAAGAATCTTATTGCTTAGATATGTCCCATCAAGAAAATCACATATAGATATAGTTAGTAATATCCTTTCCTAATTTTAGATCTTTGTTCCTTTCTGCATACAAAGTTATATTTGAGAGATCTAGCTGAAATTACCCTCTTTTTTGCAAGCATTATAAAGGAAATTTGTAGCTTGCTAATAAGGTAGTTTCCCTTGATGTTATTTAAAGTTTCATATTCTGCAATAAAAGTGCATATCTCATTGGCTTCCCAAAAATCAATCCAAGACCCCATGGAAAGCTTTCTTTCCTTGGTTCCTTTTTGAAAAACTAGATTAGCCCTTTTTTGACAATTTTACTTAGTTTTTTGTTGGTAATTTGTGTGGTGACCCAAAACACTTTCAAAGTGTTTTTGGGAACATTTGAATTTAATTTCTCACTTTTTTTTATCAGGTTTAACAAAAAATAGAAGGAGACTCTGCCCGTTTTCCGACTATTGGGCGAACCAGAGCTTCCCGAAGGCTTCCCCCACCACTGTGATTTTATTTCAGCTTGTTACAAGCTTTTTGTAAGACTTTGGATCCTTGATAACAAGAAACAAAGTGAATAATTATTTTTTCTGATATTGTAACCAATAATAATAATAAATAATCATTTCGAGTAGGCTCTTTCGATCCCGCTCCCCATCCCCCAGGGGGATCCGCGTCCGTTTCATTTTTTTGCATTTTTCCCCTTTTTCTGTTCTAGTTTAGTCTTGACATGCAGGATTGTATAATTTGATAAAATTTTTCATTTTTCCATATTTTCAATTCAAAATTAATCATACTACTTACCCCACGGCTTCCCGTTTGACCCGCAAGGGGAAAGAGATCTGTGGTAGGACAAATTAGAAAACCGGTGTTGTGTATCTCTGATTCCATTTTCATTGTTATTTTTCACATGAAAGAAATAAAATTAACCCCTCCTTGATTTCCCAATTGAGGTCCACTTGGACTGAAATAGATTCTTGGAGGGTCTTCTTTTTTGACAAGAACACACTCTTAAAATTTACTAAAATTGACAAGACTCCGGTGTGTATGCTCTGCACTTGGCTGCAGTTCGTCCAATCAGTCAAGTTGCATCAAAAGCAACGTGAGTGACTAGAATAATTAGGATTCACTCTCCCCAAATTAACCACCTCAAGAGAAAATACAACACCTCGATCAAACCATTACGGTGGAAAAATAACCAAAGGAAGTGGCAACTCCTGAAAAGTGACCTCGGGGCACCGATATCTATTACACCTTCGGGTGCATTATGAAAAATAGTATCAGAGTCCATTTATCCCACATATTCCTTTCAAAAAGCCATGAAGTTTTAGTTTTAGACATATTCCAAGTACCCCCTGGGTATATCTAGAGTCCCTTCGTCTAAGTTAATTTACTCATCTTTTCACATTAATTTAAAATGTACCAAGATACAATTTTCCAACATTTATTCCAGAACTTGCTAGCACTCTTAATTATTTTTCGACTCCATTTTCAATGCACTGGTCAACTATTTATTTCATTCAATCTATATGTGATTGGGTGTCATTTCGTGCTTACTTGTGATTATCTCATCATGTTATTTGTTGTTTACAATTGTTAAATCAAAACTCCTAAAAAACTTACTCTTTAATACGATCATCATACTAAATAATTTTTCCTTAGTATCTTAATAGGGTCTACCCCCCTTGGCTTCATTAGGAGTTGAACATAAACGTAGGAGTCAAGAACAAGGTGACATCCTTGACTCGATACTTCCACCAAGCCTACACACTGAGTGGCTTGAATATTTTTGCCATGTGTCCCCCCCAGGTGTGTGAAAGGAGGCAACACTTTTTGGTGCCATTGCCGGGGATAAATATTTTTATTCCCGAGTATGACTTAGCTTAACGTTTTTCTAAACAGCTAAAAAGATTAAAAAAAAAATTGATTGATCTTGTCTTTAATTTAAAACTTGATCCATTCGGTGACTCCACTAACTTTTTTCAGTTTTTATTTTTACAAAGAAAAGTAAAAAATAAATTTTGTGAAAGATTTATAAATGCTTATTTTTCTTTTTCACACGGCGACTCCATTGAAGGGATAAAACCATGTTATCTCATAAACTTGTGAGGTTTTGTTGTGTGTAGATGAGCCAACAAGATTGTGAAGAAGGGAACATCCATGGAAATCATGTTGAAGAGCTTCACAAGGAGCCCATGATTGAACACATTGTTGAAGACTCTTCTCATGTCACCATAGTAGAAAACATTGAAGATTTGAGGTATTCTCAAGTTTGTTGCAATGCTAATATTTTCCCAGAAAGCACTCATGAGGAAACCATTACAGAGATCAACACTTATGAAGAAATTTATGATGTGTATGATGACACTCCTCTATGTTCATCAATTATGAATGAAGTTTTGGAAAGATTATCTTCTTGTAATATCTTTCAAACCAAAACTTTGAAGGATGATTATTATGAACAAGAGGAGGGTAATTATATCTTAGGATGTGATACCAACAAGGAAGACATGGATAGGCGGGATCATGATGCCATGAATGAAGAGTCCCCCACATATGACATGGATGGGAGTGATGACTATTGGAATTTCATTGATAATCCAACTTGTGAAAATCTTATTAATAATCCCATCCATGATATTTCGAGCAAGGGGAGTGTTTATTCAAAAATTTGTGGAAGTCCAATCTATGATACATCCATAGAGGGGAGCATGGATACCTGGGAAAATATTAATATGGAAGAGGAGCATTCAATATTTTCACATGATCATTCAGATTCATATTATGTAGAGCCGCACAAAGGTATTAGTAATGTGTCAATAATGAAGACATTGAGAAGCAGTGTTGTGAAAATTCAGATGTGAAGCAGTCAGCAGAATATGAGTCTCAACCATATTCTTCACATATAGAGGTTCCTTGTGATTTGGAGCAATTTGGGGCTTATACAATGAGTTATCATTCGATAAGCCTTGATGATCAGTATGATGATATAGTCAGTCCATCTCATCATGTTGATTGGTATATCAATCATATCCAGTCATGCATAGAAGCAACCTGCATAAGCACATACCAGTTTGGGAAGAATTTTAATGACATTATTCATGCCTATGATTTTCCATCCTCCTCGCCCATTCCGGATCATCATGTAGGTTTTCATTTTCTGAATAAGGTATCCTTACTTTGGTTGGTAACCAAAGACAAGGCAATTTTTTTTTTAATAAAATGCTTAGGTGGTTACATTGGATTTCTGATTACACTTAAAGTTTTTTATATATCATGCTTAGAGTAGGGAAATAAGCTCCTTGAAAGAGAGCATTTACTTTCAGCGTTTCTGTTTTGTACTTAGCTATAACAAAAAAATTCTTTCATTAGTTAGGTACATTTATTTTGTTTAAATAAATCAGCTTAATGGTTCATTTGGTTTTTATAGAAATCTTGTGCTGCTGAGGTTTGTTTTTTCAAGTTGAGATGTTTCCACAGGGTGTATAAACCAGATATTCTGGTGCTCTTGTATCCTCTCCTTGCCCTATGATCAGATCGAGCACCCGTCCTGCAGTTGGAGCTAGATGTTACCACCTATGTTGTACTTAGTGGTTTTTTATCAAGTGATCCTGGTGAACTAGACAAAGATGATTTGTTCAGACTTCAGAAGACCTTCGGAAGTGCTTTTGGGAAGTGTTTGTTGTACTATATTACATGTTCATACCCCATAGGGGAGTTGTAATAAAATGTTCTAGCATGATAGTGTCTATAAAAGACTTGGTCTCTTAGACGTTATTTGTCAATCCGATCAGCCTAGGGTGTTTTTTCCCTATGTTATTATTGGTTGTTGAATAAACGACTGATAATTTCTGAGTTTTTCACTTAATACCTCCAAAATTGGGGTGGTCGGCTTGGCATTTAGGCCTATTGAGGTTATTAGAGTCTATGTGTCAATGTATAAGCATGCTAGGCATCATGGTCGAGTCATATGAACATGTTTAAGTCCCCCTAGGTTTTTTTTTTTTTTTAATTTGTTAATTTTTTTTTAATTTTAATTTTTCCACAAAACTTAGGCTATTTTTTAATAGTCTAATTGGAAAATTTGGTCTTGTAATAAAAGTGGGGTTAAAAGTCAGATTCAATCATGGGGGTGCTCATTTTCTAACTCAGAGCACCCAGTAAACCCATAAACCCACTTTTCCTAATTTTTGAGTGATTTGTCCATCACTCAAGTGTGAAAATCCCCCCCAAAAAATAAAATATTAATTATTTTTAATTAAATAGTGGAGAGAATTAAAAATCCTAAATCAATGGGATTTGCTCCAATTTGACTGAAGTCAGTCTCATCGGCTTCAGATTGACCAGGAATTCCCATGCCTTAACTGAAGACATGAACTAAGACTGAAGAGGAGCTAACAAGAACATGCAAATCTAGGGTTGCACCCTCCCTTCTCTCTCCTCCACATGTGTGGATCAACGATGGGAGTTATTTGTTGGTTGGTTCAATTAAATGAGTGAGGTGTCACTCTAATTTGTAGTTCTAGTCTAGTTAAACTCAGTTCATCTAGTTAGACTCAGTTCAGACTCAGGTCATCATCAAATCAGACACAGTTCATCATCATATCAAGCTTGGCTTATCTCTCTGTCAATAGTAGTCTCTCCTTCAGTCATGCATGCACCCCTTTGGGATAGGGTTTTCAGGTTTTTGCTATAAATAAAGCATCTATTACCTCTTCCATGCTAGTTAGAGTTGGATTTAAGGGATTTCTATTGTAATATTGTATTGATCATCAGTTGTTGAAATAAAGATAAGCTTTGGAGGCTAAATTGTGGAGTACTTTTCATGTGTGGATCATCATTATCATGCTGCTTTTGAGGTGAATTGTTATTTTTTCATTTTTTTGCATTATACTGTTGTCTGCTTGAATGATTATTGGAATCATAGGAATAGATCATTATAAGTAAGATTACTTGCTCCTATTTTTCTACATATGTTTGAATGAGATTATATTTTCATTCTAAATAATATTATTTTCATGCTATATCATCTACTTCTCATAGGTATCTTCAGATTTAATGGTTTTGTTTGCAGGATTTGTTGTTTAGCTTACAAGTTTGCCGTGATTGGAAGAGTTATTGTTCAGGTTTGATTCCACTGGTTTTCCAACAAATATTTTGAATATTGTGCCCCTCAGTGCTTCACTGACAAGTTTCTTTTTCAGATCTACTTCAGCAACAAGCCCTTTTCTTTTCCTCTTCCTACAAAATCTTAAATTTTTCTTCAAAATTGGTTACTATTTAAGAATCTTATTGCTTAGATATGTCTCATGAAAAAAATCACACATATATATATCTATTTAGTAATATCATTTATTAAGTTTAGATCTCAGTTCCTTTCTGCATACAAAGTTATATTTGAAGAGATCTAGCTGAAATTACCCTCTTTTTTGCAAGCATTATAAAGGAAATTTGTAGCTTGATAACAACGTAGTTTCCCTTGCTGTTCTTTAAATTTTCATATTCTACAACAAAAGTGCATATCTCATTGGCTTCCCAAATATCAATCCTATATCCCAAGGAAATCTTTCTTTCCTTGGTTCCTTTTTGAAAAACTAGATTAGCCCTTTTTGACAATTTTACTTAGTTTTTTTTTTTTGGTAATTTGTGTGGTGACTTGAAACACTTTCAAGTGTTTGAAAGTTTTTTTGGGCACATTTGATTTTAATTTCTCACTGTTTTTTTAGCAGGTTTAACAAAAAAGAGAAGGCGACTCTACCCGTTTTCCGACTCTTGGGCGAACCAGAGCTTCCCGAAGGCTACCCCCACTGTGATTTTATTTCAGCTTGTTACAATCTTTTTGTATGCCTTTGGATCCCCAATAACAAGGAAAAAAGTGCATAATTAAGTTTTATAACATTGTAACTAATAATAATAAAAAAGGAATCATTTCTAGGATCCCCAGGGGGGATCCGTGTCCGTTTCACTTTTTTTGCATTTGTCCCTTTTTTCTGTTCTAGTTTAGTCTTGATATGCATGATTGTATAATTTGATACCATTTTGAATTGTTCCATATTTTCAGTTCAAAATTAATCATACTACATACCCGACGACTTCCTGATTGACCCACAAGGGGAAAGAGATGCATGGTACGACTAATTAGAAAACCAGTGTTGTGTATCTCTGATTCCATTTTCATTGTTATTTTTCACATGAAAGAAATAAAATTAACACCTCCTTGATTTCCTGATTGAGGCCCACTTGGACCGAAAGAGATTCCTAGAGGATCTTCTTTTATAACAAGAACACGGTCTTAAAATTTACTAAAATTGACAAGACTCTAGTGTGTATGATATGCACTTGGCTGTGGTTCATTTGATCAGTCAAGCTGCATCAAAAGCAATGCGAGTGACTAGAATAATTAGGATTCACTCTCCCCAAATTAACCACAGGAGAAAATCCAACGCCTCAATCAAACCATTACGGTGGCAAAATAACCAAAGGAAGAGAGAACTCCTGAAAAGCGACCTCGGGGTGTCGATCTCTATTACACCTTCGGGTGCATTATGAACAATAGTCACAGAGACTTCATTCATCCCACATATTCCTTTTGGGTAGCCATGAAGGTTTAGTTTTGGACATACTCCAAGTACCCCCTGGGTATATCTGGAGTCCCCTCGCCTAAGTTAATTTACTCATCTTTTCACATTAATTTAAAACGTACCAAGATACAATTGCACATCATTCATTACAGCACTTGCAAGCACTCTTAATTATTTTTTGACTCCATTTTCAAAAAACTGATCAACTATTTATTTCTTTCAATCTATATGCGATTGGTTGTCATTTCATTCTTACTTGTGATTATCTCATCATGTTATTTGTTGTTTACAATTGTTAAATAAAAACTCCTAAAACTCCTACTCTTTAATACCATCATCATACTAAATAATTTTGCCTTAGTATCTTAATAGGGTCTACCCCCCTTGACTTCGTTAGGAGTTGAGCCTAAATGAAGGAGTCAAGAAAAAGGTAACAGCCTTGACTCGAGACTTCCCCCAAGGACACACAGAGTGCCTTGAATATTTATGCCATGTTCCCCCCCAAGTGTGTGAAAGGAGGCAACACTTTTTGGCGCCATTGCCGGGGATAAATATTTTTATTCCCGAGTACGAATTAGCTTAACGTTTTTCTAAAGATCTAAAAAGATAAGAAAAAATTGATTGATCTTGTATTTAATTTAAAACTAGATCCATCTGGCGACTCCACTGACTTTTTTCAGTTTTTATTTTTACAAAGAAAAGTAAAAAATAATTTTTGTGAAATATTTATAAATGGTTATTTTTCTTTTTCACATGGAGACTCCATTGAAGGGATAAAACCTTGTTATCTCATAAACATGTGAGCTTTTGTTGTGTGTAGATGAACCCATGCGACATGTTAAAACCTTTAAAGCTCATCACTTGACAGATCCCCTATTCATAACAAGGTTTAATGGTTATATCAAATGCATACTACTAATTTTTGATATGGATGAATTAAGGGAGCAGTATGGTGCCTAGATAGCCAGAATTTTTCAGCCTATAAATTTCTCAAACTTCTTAGGTTTTCTTAACTATTGTCATGGTGTGGGGGATGCATATAAATGGCTTCCAATATTTCAAGGAAATTATGGTCATTCGGCCATCTGGCATGTCAAATCTTTCCTTCAGTTGATGGCTGACTCTAGTGTGCTTCATGAAGACAATATGATGGAAATGTTTGCTAGTACCTTTCAGGGTGATGCCTATTGTTGGCTCTATTAGGGCCTACCTAATAAATGTATAACTTCTTTTCCAAGATTCCTTGGGATGTTTTTAGAGTAGTGGCATGATGGTAGGGGTAATATGAATGGTTTGAAAATGTTCCTTGAAAATATTTGTACTTTGTACCTATTTGGGATAGAGTATCACAGGGAAACATATGATGTACCTCTTTCCACGATACGAAGTATTGAAGAATTGGAATCACTTCTTGAACATTTAAGTGAAGGGGAGATCCATGATACTCCCATCAAAGAACATCCTAGTAGTTATTTAAGAAAGGAAGCAATTAAGAAGCTTATTAAAGAATATGAGGTATCTCTTAATACACAGCAAGATTATGAAGAAGGGAACATCCATGACACCATGTTGAAGAGCTTCACGAGGAGCTCATGATTGAACACATTGTTGAATACTATCCTCATGTCACCATGGCTGAAAACATTGAAGATTTGAGGTATTCTCAAGTTTGTTACAATGCTAATATTTTTCCAGAAAGCACTCATGAGAAAACCATTACAGAGATCAACACTTATGAAGAAATTTATGATGTGTATGATGACACTCCTCTATGTTCATCACTTAGGGATGAAGTTTTGGAAAGATTAAATTCTTGCAATATCTTTGAAACCAAAACTTTGAAGGATGATTATTATGAACAGGAGGAGGGTAATTATATCTTACGATGTGATACCAACAAGGACGACATGGATAGGTGAGATCATGATGCCATGGATGAAGATTCCCCCACATATGACATGGATGGGAGTGACAACTATTGGAATTTCATAGATAATCCAACTTTTGAAAATCTTATTAATAATCCCATCCATGATATTTCAAGCAAGGGGAGTGTCTATTCAAAAAAATTTGGAAGTCCAATCTACGATACGTCCATAGAGCGGAGCATGGATACCTGGGAAAATCTTAGTATGGAAGAGGAGCATTCCAATTTTTCACATGATCATTCAGAGTCATATTATGCAGAGCCGCACAAAGGTATCAATAATGAAGACATTGAGAAGCAGTTTTGTGAAAAGTCATATGTGATGCAGTTAGCAGAATATCATTCTCAACCATATTCTTCACATACAAAGGTTACTTATGGTTTGGAGCAGTTTGGGGCTTATACAATGAGTTATCATTCGGTAAGCCTTGATGATCATTATGATGATATAGGTAGTCTGCCTCATCATGCTGATTGGTATATCAGTCCTATCCAGACATGGATAGAAGCAACTTGCGCAAGCACATACCAGTTTGGGAAGAATTTTAATGACATTATTCATGCCTATGATTTCCCATCCTCCCCGCCCATTCCTGATCATCACGCAATTCTGCATTTTATGAATAAAGTATCCTTACTTTGGCTGGTAACCAAAGACAAGGCAAATTTTTTTTTAATAAAATGCTTAGGTGGTTACATTGGATTTCTGATTACACTTAATTTTTTTTTTATATCATGCTTAGAGTAGGAAAATAAGCTCCTTGAAAGAGAGTAGTTACTTTCTGCATTTCTATTTTGTACTTAGCTATAACAAAAAATTTCTTTCATTAGTTAGGTACATTTATTTTTTTTAAATAAATAAGCTTAATGGTTCATTTAGTTTTTATATAAAGCTTGTGCTATTGAGCTTTGTTTTGTCAAGTTGATATGTTTTTATAGAGATTTGGGTGTTCTTGTATCCTCTCCTTGCCCTATGATCAGATCGAGCACCCGTCCTGTAGTTGGAGCCACATGTTACCACCTAAGTTGTACTTAGTGGTTTCTTATCAAGTGATCTTGGTGAACTGGACAAAGATGATTTGTTCGGACTTTAGAAGACCTTCGGAAGTGCTTTTGGGAAGTGCTTATTGTACTATGTCACATGTTCATACCCGATAGGGGAGTTGTAATAAAATGTTCTAGCATGACAGTGTCTATAAAAGACTCGGTCTCTTAGACTTTATTTGTCAATCCGATCATCCCATGGTGTTTTTTCCCTTGGTTATTATTGGTTGTTGAATAAACGACTGATAATTTCTAAGTTTTTCCCTCAATACCTCCAAAGTTGGGGTCATCGGCTTGGCATTTAGGCCTATTGAGGTTATTAGAGTCTATGTGTCAATGTATAAACATTATATGCATCATGGTCGAGTCATATAAACATGTCTAAGTCCCCCTAGGTTTTTATTTTTTTTAATTTTTTAAGTTTTTTTTTTAATTTTAATTTTTCCACAAAACTTAGGATATTTTTTAATAGTCTAATTGGAAAAATTCATATTGTAATAAAAGTGGGGTTCAAATTCAGATTCAGTCATGGGGGTGCTCATTTTTAACTCAAAGCACCCGGTAAACCCATAAACCCACTTTTCCTAAGTTTTGAGTGATTTTTCCATCACTCAAGTGTGAAAATCCAAAAAAAAATCAAATATTAATTATTTTTAATTAAATAATAGAGAGAATTCAAAATCCTAAATCAATGGGATTTGCTCCGATTTGACTGAAGTCAATCTCATCGGATTCAAATTGAATAGGAGTTACCATAATTTAACTGAAGACATGAAATAATACTGAAGAGGAGCTAACAGGAGCATGAAAAGCTAGGGTGTTGCCCTCCCTTGTCTCTCCTCCACATGTGTCAATCAAAGCTGGGAGTTATTTGTTGGTTGGTTCAGTTAACTGAGTGATGTGTCACTCTAATTTGTAGTTCTAGTCCAATTAAACATAGTTCATCCAGTTAGACTCAGTTCAGAATCAATTCATCATCAGATCTAACAAATTTCATCATCAAATCAGGCTCATCTCATCTCTCTATCAACTGTAGTCTCTCCTTCATTCATGCATGCGCCCCTCTAGTATAGGGTTTTAAGGTTTTTGCTATAAATAAAGCAGCCATTACCTCTTCCAAGATAGTTAGAGCTAGATTGAAGGGCTTTCTATTGTAATATTGTATCGATCATCAGTTGTTGAAATAAAGAGAATCTTTGGAGGATAAATTTTTCAGTACTTTTCATGTGTGGATCATCATTATCATGCTACTTCTGAGGTGAACTACTATTTTTTCAATTTTTTGCATTAAACGGTTGTCTGTTTGAATAATTATTGGAATCATAGGAATAGATCATTGTAATTAAGCTTACTTACTCCTATTTTGCTACATATGTTTGAATGATCTTATATTTTCATTCTAAATAAGATTATTTTCATGCTATATCATCTACTTCTCATAGGTATCTTCAGATTTAATGGTTTTGTTTGTTGGATTTGTTGTTTAGCTTACATGTTTGCCATGATTGGAAGAGTTGTGGTTCAGGTTTGATTCCATTATTTTTCCAACAAATATTGTGAATATTATGCCCCTCGGTGCTTCACTGACAAGTTTCTTTTGCAGATCTGCTTCAACAACAAGCCCTTCTGTTTTCCTCTTCCTCCTTCAAAATCTTAATTTTTCTTCAAAATTGGTTACTATTTAAGAATATTATTGCTTAGATCTATCTCATTAATAAAATCACACATATATATATTTATTAATATCCTTTCTTAAGTTTATATCTCAGTTCCTTTCTGCATACAAAGTTATATTTGAAGAGATCTAGCTGAAATTACCCTATTTTTTGCAAGCATTATAAAGGAAATTTGTAGCTTGATAATAAGGTAGTTTCCCTTTCTATTATTTAAAGTTTCATATTCTTCAAGAAAATTTCATATCTCATTTGCTTCCCAAACAGCAAGCCAATATCCCAAGGAAAGCTTGCTTTCCTTGGTTCCTTTTTGAAAAACTAGATTACCCCTTTTTTGACAATTTTACTTAGTTTTTTGTTGGTAATTTGTGTGGTGACCCGAAAAACTTTCAAAGTGTGTTTGGGAACATTTGATTTTAATTTCTCTCTATTTGTTAGCAGTTTTAACAAAAAAGAGAAGGAGACTCTTCCCGTTTTCCGACTCTTGGGTGAACCAGAGCTTCCCGGAGGCTTTCCCCACCACTGTGATTTTATTTCATCTTGTTACAAGATTTTTGTAAGCCTTTGGATCCTCGATAACAAGGAACAAAGTGCATAATTCAGTTTTTTGATATTTTAACCAATAATAATAAAAAAGGAAACATTTCGAGTAGGCTCTTTCGAGCTCGCTCCCCTCCCATGATCCGCGTTCGTTTCACTTTTTTGCATTTTTCCGTTTTTCTGTTCTAGTTTAGTCTTGACATGCAGGATTGTATAATTTGATAACATTTTTCATTTTTCCATATTTTCAATTCAAAATTAATCATACTACTTACCCCACAACTTCCCGATTGACACGCAAGGGGAAATAGATGCGTGGTAGGACTAATTAGAAAACCGGTGTTGTGTATCTCTAATTCCATTTTCATTGTTATTTTTCACATGCAAGCAATAAAATTAACCCGTCCTTGATTTCTCGATTGAGGTCCACTTGGACCTAAAGAGATTCTTGGAGGGTCTTCTTTTTTAACAAGAACACACTCTTAAAATTTACTAAAATTGATAAGACTCCGGTGTGTATGCCCTGTACTTGGCTATGGTTTGTCCGATCAGTTAAGATGCATCAAAATCGACATGAGTGACTAAAATAATTAGGATTCACTCTCCCTAAATTAACCACCTCAGGCAAAAATCCAATTCCTCGATCAAACCGTTACTGTGGCAAAATACCCAAAGGAAGCGGGAACTTCTGAAAAGTGACCTCGGGGCATCAATATATGTTACACCTTCAAGCGCATTATGAGCAACAGTATCAAAGACTCCATTCATCCCACACATTCCTTGCGGGTAGCTATGAAGTTTTAGTTTTGGACATACTCCGAGTACCCCTTGGGTATATCTGGAGTCCCATCACCTAATTTAATTTACTCATCTTTTCACATTAATTTAAAATGTACCAAGATACAATTACACAACATTCATTCTAGCACTTGCAAGCACTCTTAATTATTTTTCGACTCCATTTTCAAGGCACTGGTCAACTATTTATTTATTTCAATCTATATGTGATTGGGTGTCATTTCATGCTTACTTGTGATTATCTCATCATGTTATTTGTTGTTTACAATTGTTAAATCAAAACTCCTAAAAAAATTACTCTTTAATACCATCATCATACTAAATAATTTTTCCTTAGTAACTTAATAGGGTCTACCCCCCCTGGCTTGATTACGAGTTGAGCCTAAATGGAGGAGTCAAGAAGAAGGTGACAGCCTTGAATCAAGAATTTCCCCCAAGGAAACACCGAGTGGCTTGAATATTTCTACCATGCCCCCCCCCAGGTGTGTGAAAGGTGGAAACATACACCCCCTTGCTTTGACGACATGCTGATGTAACTCCTTCATCTCTATAGACTTGGTGATATGAACACCCGGTGGTAACACTCTAAGCAACATCTTGAATGTTTCCAACTTCCCCTCGACCTCCTACAACTGCATAGTGATTTGCTCCAATTGGTAATCCTAGATTACACTATCCCAAAATTATGTAGTCGCATCGATTACTTTTTCCGCTTCTTGTTCCATATCCTCCAACTTCATTGCTAAGTCGTCCATGGAACTTTTCCTCTCTGCTACTTGTTTTGGTGGTGTGTGTAGATGTACCAGGTCCTACAAGTCCACATTTTCACATTGCAACTGTATAATTTCTGCACCAAGTCGCTATGCTTTCACCACTGCATCCAGCTTCACCATCCTCTCGAATACGTGCTGAAAAGCACCTGAAAATGCCTCTTCCAACCGCACTCTATTGTCCCAGAGATGTTCTTTCTTGACCACCAGTCGATCCTGCTCTTTTTCAACTCCTCAATTTTTTTGGCATTCTTTGCGATTAGCCTCTCTTGTTCCTTATTCAATGCTTCAATATCTTTATGCGCTTCTTCCTCTTTCTCCCATGATCTCAAGAATTGACCATTGATACTTTGTTCCTTGTCTTACAAATCTTGATTCGCGACCCTCTGCATATGCACCAACCTCTATGTGGATAGTGCATTGATGTCTACAAACAGATCTTGTATTTGTTGTAGGGAGGCATTGAGATCCTCATTGTTGGACTTGATCACATGCGGCGTAATTTTCACATTCCTAATCTGTGTCCTAGTGTTGATCAAGCCAAGGTTATGCACAGTTGCTACCCCCAATGCCTTCTTCAATGCTATATCAACTAAAGAATCAAGGTGAGTTCTTACCTCACCAAATCCATCTGTCGCTTGTTTCTTCATCTTCTTAGTTGCTGCATCTGTTGCGGCTGTAATGGTCGCAATGAGATAGTTCAACTGCACCTCAATCATTGGGGTTGCACTACTTATTGCACCCTTCTCCTGTTGCTTCTTCATTCTTGACTTTTCAAATTCTCATTTTGCTTCTAATTCAGTGGGGGTCCATGATGAATCTTCATCTAAATCATGGTTTCTCTATTGGTCAGGCTCAGGTACAGGATCAACTAGTGCATCCATTGGTGGACTTGTCGACACTTCCTCTAGGCTGTCAGGTTCCATCCATACTATAGTCCAATCATAAACAATTGTCTCCAGTTCAAAATCAGACAACTTAATATGGTTTTGACAACCACTTCTTATCCGGGCCATGATGCGCTTGCACATGAATGGCACGCGAGATAATCACAAACTGAGCAATCTATTGGAATTTTTTCACAACCTCCTCGGATAGTTGTGAAAATTTCACACTTGCAGCATATAGCGCTTCCCAGTAGATCCAGAACTGAATGTCACATTCCTTAAATCGATTGGCTTCCTTAACCCACAAGAGGTTGTAGTAGTGTTCTCCCTTGCAAACCTTTACTGCATCCACATCCATCCCTTGATAATATTTCGACTCCATCCAAGCCATGAGGACAATCAAAATCAGCATCCAACTGTATGTGAATGGCCGATGCCCCACCTGGACTTCCAATGCATCATTCATCAACTGGTTCATTAAGAACAATGACTATTTTATCTGTACTCCTTGCGCACACTTCTCTGTGCATGCAATAACCCTCGAATTACAGTGGTTAGGATAGTTCATTCTCACTATCTTAATAACCAAAATATGTGTTGTGATACAAACAAATAGATCATTTATGTTGTTAACATGGTACGCCCTTCCATCACGCTGCAAGCCATATTTCTTCTTTACCATTGCGGCCAACCTCTTTTCATTGTCTCTTTCCCCTTAAAATACTGCGAAGGGTCAAGCCCATCCTTGGGAAACCCTGTGATTTATGAAATGATTTCCATGGTGACTATGACCAACTGGTCCATCCACAAAATCCCACCATGGAGGCACACCAAGAGTTGCTCCATGCATGCATTCGCTTCATTCAACCACCTAAAGTGTGGCATGTTGATAATATCCAAAAACTAAGATCTGTGTAACCCTTTCCCCTGGTCCTATCAAATGCGTAATATTCGGCCGCCTCTAGCCACTGCCATAGGTACATAGGTGAGCCTTCATGATCTCATTCGATGCAAGCATATCGTTATTATCATACGTCATTCACATCAGTGCATGAAATGTGTACATGGTGCATACCATGCCCTATGAAATCACCAACATCTTCATTTGGTATTTCTGGTTCTTTTTCATCTTCTTGGGCTTCACATCGGGTCATGTGGGAGGAACATACCTAGGGATATCCACACTGGACACCCGTGCATGGATGATGATTCCACAACACTTGAATTCAATGGACCCATATATGTAGATTCCTCCTCCTATTCTCATGCAGACGTTCTAGTTTTTCACTTCTTCTGAACTGGGGATGCGGGCCGTTGCACCCTTCTTTTCTTATTCAGAACCAATGACGATCCCACCAGCATGCTTGCATGTTCTCCTTCAATGGTGACTCTGAAGACTGGTGAATCCCTCTCACTAGAAATCTCAACTGTGACTTGCTCACGCATCATGCTGCACCAGTACCTCACAATGCTCAATGGGTACTTGACCTTAGTTCACTCTACAACTCACCCAATCACCACAAATCAACTCAATGCAACTTTATCGACAAATCACACTTTGAATAATGGTGAGTTCTGACTGTGTTAGACCCCTTATTATAGCCCAAGTTGATCACACTCCCATCATGACCAAATCATATTTAATAATTTTGAATAAATCAAGCATTAATCTTCTGAATCCGTCATCGATCTTGTCAATCCAACATTCATACCAGCCATAAATACCCATCACTCCAACAAGCATCACCGGTTAACTGCTTTAACTGTCTACCTTTATTACTGATTTGACCCTATCAAGTCCCTGTGTTCATTGCACCATGACTTCCTAACTACGATACTAACTCCACTATGTTCACATCCCCTTCATATTGGTGTGCCATCCTCCTAACTAGCACCTCATGCAGAAACAAAGAGATTTTTTTTTCATCGCACAGTGCCTTAAGCATGGCACAGCTCCGAGCCTGTCTTGTAGGGCTTTAGCCTTCTACCATTCACTAAATTTGGTAGCATCGCACCATCTAACTGATGTAGTTGTATTGTACCTCCTGAAGTAATAAAATTAATGAAATATGGACCTAGCCTATGCATCTGTAACTTACCTGGATGTTTGGAAAACTTGTTGTCATACGTCAGGACCAGGTTTCCTTGCTGAAAATATTTGTGCTTAATATGTTGATCATGCCAAGCCTTTTGTCAATCCTTCTCAATGCACTAGTGAAAACCTATGACAAATCGGTCTTCCTCGAGCTACACCAACTACTTTGGTCATTCTTCTAGTGTTGCTCTATCATCCATTCTTGTCACTACTACTATGCGCAAACTTGGAACAATGTACTCCATAGGCATGAATGCCTCTTTCCCATAGACCAATTTGATCATTGTCTGTCCTATCAATATTTTACAAGTGGTGTGATATGCCCACAAAATTTTTGGAATCCTCAAATCTCAGTCATGACTGTTTGCATTGCATACCTTTGTAAGTGCATGCTCCAACACCTTGTTGAATGTCGCCACTGTCCCATTTTCTTGTGGATGATACAAGGTACTCTTTTTATGCTGTATCTGAAGATCCTCTATAAATGCACTAATTGTGAGATTGATGAAGTGACTCCCTTGGTGGCTCATCAATATCCTTGGGCACCTGAACTGAGTAACAATGTTTTCAAACATGAACCTTGTTGATTTCATAGAAGTGCAGCCTCCGCCCATCTTGTCAAATATTTTGTTATTGTATTTATGTACTGCACAGCAGTTCTCTTTTCAAGTGGGTAATTGGTCCCAAAAATTCCACAACCCATTTATCAAATAGTTGTAGCATCACTGAAGGTACTGACGACATCTCATCCCTCCTTGATAGTTTCCCAGTTCTTTGACAGACATCACAAGTCCATGCATAGTCTGTTGCATCATTATGGAGAGTCATCCACCAAATTCCTACGTAGAGCACCTTCCTGGAAGTAGCGTGACCTCCATAGTGTCCACTAACAACTCTCGCATGTGATTCTACCAATATATGCCCTTGTTCATCTGGTAGGACACATCGCCGTAAGATCTCATCTGGTCCTAGTTTTTAGAGTTGTCCAGTGATCAGCTGGAAATTTGTGGCCTTATCAACCAACTGCTTCTTCTGACTTGTAGTAATCTCTTCTGGTGATGTTCCCGTCGCCAAAAACTAAATTATTTGTTTGTAATAGTCATCAACCATTTCAAATTTGAATAGTTGCGCATATGGAAACCCATTTTCAATGTTTGTTGGTTCCTCACATGTCTCAATTTGGGATAAATGATCTGGGGAAACATTCAAGCGACCTAGCTTCACAATTATCTTGTTGGAGCAGGGTCTCGCAGCTATAGGAAAAGCTGCTATTTTTGGTAGAAGATGGACAATTTTTGGAGGAAAGATAGTTTTGGTGATGCGATAAAGGTATGATGCCGTAGTGCATTTCCCACCACGGATCACGAGCCATAAATCGCGGTGGTTGGAACAAGAAATTCAAAGGGAAATAGTACTTGAAGCGGCCGAGAAGAGAGCTCAACCACTGCATTTAAGGTAGCGGCGATGACAGGAGGGCTTAGCTACCCTCATAAAGGAAGAAGGAGAAATGGGCCGAGGTATTAAAGACAAAGGACAGAAGGGGAGCGACTGAGGAAGCGGTGCCCATACCCGCGATCAGTGCCAGAAATCGTGGAAGACTGTAGGAAGCTGTGGTGTGACCGGTAAAGCGGCAGTACAAAGTATAGAAAGGCTAACTATCACAGTTAGGGTTTTGGGTTACTGTTGGGATAGGCCCACCGTTTTCTATCACGGTGAGACCTTGGGGCCACCTATTTAAGCATGTATTTTTTATTATGAAGGGTTATATAGTTAGATGGATAGTGAGCTAGCTAGTTAGATAGTTGGTTGATAAGGTTGTAACTGTTGTCGTCAGTATAGTGAGACATTGAGGAAGAGTCGAGCTCTGGTTCTGTCTTTAAGTATTTAAGTATGTAGTTATCTTACTATAACCAGTGGTCGACTCCTTGAGCCTGAATGTAACAATCCGTAGGGATTGAGAGAGAGAGAGAGAGAGAGAGAGAGAGAGAGAGAGAGTATATTGTAAGAAGAAAGCAATATAGGCAAAGAAGAGATCTAAGAGAGAAGGGATCCCAGCTGTGTGAGTAGAGTTTCCCTGAATATCTCAAGCTGCATAAGAGGTTGCAGTGGAACTATGTTACTCTCTCAAGATATAATATAAAAATAGTTCCCATGAACGTAGCTTCCCCCCTGGAAGTGAACCACGTACATCCGTGTGTTGTGCGACTGTTTCATGTGATTGTGCTCTACTTATTTGTTATCTGTTATCTGTCACATGAACTTTGCTTATCAGTTAATGAATGTATGTATGATATCCTTCAGTTTATAGTAACATAGAAGGTCAAATGCAAGTTGAATGTGTTGAGTACTCTGTATATGAGTTTATCAGTGCTTGATTCATGACAGTAGCAGCTACTGTGTTAAGTGACTTCTGTATATTTAGTTCAGCGAGTTGAGTGAATTGATCTTAAGCATGTTAAACTGTAGAAGCTTAAGTGAGGTTGTTTAACACCTTAATGAATGTTAACTGAGCTATTATACCCAGAAAGGAAGCCTCTGGACCTTGAGAGTTGATGAGTATATTGAGTCTTACTATAGGAAATATTGTAGTGTAGGAAGGGCGATATCACACTGTTGGGGGAGCTGCAGTGTGGGATATCATAGGTTAAGAGTTGGGAAGAAGGAAAGGTTCACGCAGCACTCTAGAAGTTGTGACGCGATAAGAGTCAGTCCCATAGCAGAGTTAGCTAGAAAGAGAGAAACAGCCCCTGCTGATAGATTTAGCTGGTTAAGTAGAGTCAGAGAACCTAGGATGCTGTAGAACCTGGTTGAGGAAACCTGATTCTTCAGCCACCACATCTAGGATCACTTCAGGTGAGACTTCAGGCCGTTCTTTGGTTTGTCTCCGAAAGGGCTAGTGAGCTAGGGGTTTTGTTGGTACAATAAAGTAAACCCAGGTCTGCCCAGAGAAGACCAACAAATGGTTTCGTCACCAGTTTTGAACAAATTGAAGAGATGATGTTCTGTTGGAATCCTACTAAAGAAGAACGTAACCAGTGGTTTGAGTCTAAGGAAAGAGAATTTGCTGAGAAAGAAAACAAGAGTCCTAGGCCGAGTATAGAGGAATGGTTACAGAAACATATCTTCACAGACTTGCATGAGATATTTTTTGTGACCTACGTAAACGAGTTGTACAATTGGTTGTCAAAGTTGACTGATAAGCATGTATTCAAGAAGAAAAGGAACATTGTCTGGACACCGGAGCTGATTCACACCGTGAAAAGCATAGATAATCCCATTTCACGAGCAGTAGACTTCTGGCTTGTGAGTTTACTGGAAGGTTTCATTACAGAGTTTGCAGTTGATCAAAGAAAGAGTTTCAGCGAAGCAGAGAGATACTTCTTCAAAGGATATCGCGGTAAGTACTTGAACTCTTTAAATTGGTTCCTTAAGATGTTATTGTATGAAAAAGGAATACTGGATATATTCTCAAAAAAATTAGTTAAGTAAGTGTAATGTCACAAGAGTTTGAGAGTGACTCTGAAGAAATTGGATGTACATGTAGCGGTAAGAGATATAAAGTAGATTTCAAATCTTCCTTCTTTGAAGAAAGTTTAGACAGTAATAGAGAACATAGTCAAAGTAATAGAGAAAGAACAGTAGGGGGTATCCCTTACCACCCTTATACCCCACAGAAACCAACTAGGGGGTATCCCGTAAGAACAGTAGGGGGTATCCCATAAGAACTCCATCTAGTAGTTCACACACAGTACATACTACCTCTACACCATCTACATTTATACCGCCAAGTGGTAGTAATATAGCAAATCATAATCCACCTCATAGAAATAGAATGGGGGATGACATGAAATTACCTACCTTTAAGGGTACAGGGGCAGAAGACCCAGAATAGCATTGGTTCCTATGTGAAGCTATATGGACCATTAAACAGATCTAGGATGACAATACTAAGCTTGTCCAGTTGGCCACTACACTTAGAGAAAGAGCTTTAACATGGTATATGAAGTATACATCAGCACAGAATAGAACACTCGTAGAGGTCAGGACCACAATGATTAAGGAATTTAAGAAACCCAAGTCTAAGTCACAATGTATCACAGAACTTAAAGACATCAAACAGTTACCCACAGAGTTAGTATGGGATTTCGATCAGAAATTTAAAGCTCTTATAGACCAAGTTAGTTTTGAGTTTGCACCGGAGCAGCATAAGGAATGGTTCATCGTAGCACTGCTCCCTCATATCAGACTTCCACTAATGCAACAGAAACTCCATACGGAGGATGAAGCATTGGATATGACAATGAAAGTAGAGGCTTCACCTCTAGCTGAGACTAGTGCAGGTATGACAAATTTACAGAATCAATTAGCCAATCTCACTTTACAGCTACATGAGATTAAGAAAGGAAAAGAGGTTGAAAAATAACTATGGTGTACAAAGTGTAAAGGACATGGCCATACCAAAGATAATTGTCCAATATTTGTTGAGTATCTAGCAAGTGGGGCTCCTAACCCCTTAGTACAGAATCAAGGGCCATGGCGTGAAATCTATAGAACAAGAGGACATAGACCACAGGAATTCCCTTTACTTCAGAAGTATGTACAAACTCCTAAGAATTTATACTGTAACTTTTGTAAGTCAGTAGGACATTATGAAAATAATTTTAGAGCTTATGATCTCATGATAGAGAGAAAACATGACTTCTACAGAGTCTAGTCAAAGACATCAGGACCAGTAACAGGCCCACCGCATGAACTAGCTCATAATGTCCATGGTGGAGGATTTAGAGGAAGAGGCCGTGGTGGAGGATTTGGTCGTGGCCATGGACCGATTGTTTGTTACAACTGTGGAGCCATAGGACATTATGCTAGGGATTGTCAGAACCCTACTACAACATGTAAGTATTGCAAGTCCTATGATCATACTATAGAAGAATGTCCTATCTTGATAGCCAAGATTAAGAATCCTAAGCCAGCAGTAAACTAGAATATTCAGCTTATCACTGCTGAGCAGAAAGAACCAAAACCAAGAGTCAATATTGTGATTTATAGCGGTGCTTCTACTAGCAGGACATCGTAGGATGCCGAAAAGAATACAGGTCCGAAGTGGGTGCATAAAGCCACTGATAAATCTACACCACTTGACCTGCAGAAGAACAAAGAAACATTTTAGCAAGCTAAAAATTTCTTTACTGACCCTACACCATCAGGATCATAGATATTTCCTCATAGGGGTATACCACAGCAAAAACCTTGTAGTGTTAGTCCTGTGTAGATATCGTAGGCTACCACATCTGGAAGGTGCGAAGAGGATGACTTGACAGGAATTGTACAATCCTTCCTACGGAGCTGCTTGAAACTTGTAAGAAATGAGAAATCCATAGGATAGCTTCAACGCATCATAGATCAGTATCAACAGTATTCTTCTGTGAGCAGTATGCAGCGTGCTATTCATAATATTATGGGCCATACAAGAACAGGAAGAGAAATGAGACTCACAGCACAAATTGGAGAGTTTGAAATGGATGAGGTAATCCTAGATTTAGGATCAGAGGTAAATGTTCTTAATAAGAAAAAATGGGAACAGATGGGTAGCCCTAAGTTAGCCAGATCACCTATCCATCTGTGATTAGCCAATCAACAGAGGGTATCGCCACTAGGCCGATTACCGCAAGTACTAGTTGATATTAATGGAATTCGCAGCTTTGCAGATTTTGAAGTAATATAAATTATTGGCGATAACAGACTGTATCCAACTTTATTAGGTATCAATTGGGCATTTGAAAACATGGCTGTTATCGATTTGAAGAAAAGACATGATTTGAAGAAAAGACAAATGACCTTTGAGGATAAACAGATTCGAGTCATCGCACCATTGGATCCTTTTCAGGGTCCCCGATACATTGAACCTATCAGAGCAGAGGAAGAGGTGCGTAATATGGAGAGCCTCTATCAGATGACTGCTAACCAGAGTGATTATATCAATCCCACTGCAGAAGGAAATATTATTTGGCGATGCGATACCTCATGTGCATCGGATTCGGATGTTGGTTTAGAAAATTGGCAGAATAGACTTTATGAAGTTTCATCTCGCAGATGTGCATTTATGAATAAGTCACTACGATGGATTGGAAGAGAGATTAGAGATATTCCATTGTTTGATGGCTTAGAAAATTTCAAAGACTTTTTACAGTAGTTTGAGTAGGAAATCCTTCATGAGTAGAGGATGGCAGCTATTGACCTTGCAGTAAGAGCCACACCTGTAAGATGGTGGCATGCACATAAAGAAAATATTGCATCATGGGATGATTTTAAGAGATTGAAGGTGATCAAATTCTCTATTGACAAGGAGTGTTTGCAACATAAATATACAAGAGAAAGTGACCCCAGGTCACATATTAAGATTTGTGAACATAATTGGTCGGACATTCCAGAGGATGAATGGGTTCACCTATTCATTCACACTTTAGACATAATCCCAAGGAACTGGTACACTGAGACAGAGTTGCACAGAGGAATGATTACATGGCCAGTTATGATAGATAGATTTCTACTCACTTTCACTTTTGAATCTAAGTATCCAAGCATTGATCAGGCCCTAGAGATTATAAAGACTAAGATATTTGATGACTGTACCCTACAAGTGTACGCTTAGCCTAATCATTAGAGGAAATTTGGGGTCTAAAATGGGCCTTATAAGAAAACGTGCCAAAATAAGTTTTTGTGAATTGGAATTCAAGAACCAATAGAATTTCAATAAAATAAGCCAACCATAATGGTTGAATTGACATATTTGTCATTAAAAAAAACTACTTTTTTTGTTCATATTTTCGACATATCTCATTGCGTTTTTACTCAAATTTCGATCAAGAGAGCTTGTTGGATGCGGAATTTGATTCTACATCCAACGAGTACCCACACTGCATACTTTTGATAGACCCCGCTACCCCAAAAAAAAGAAATACCTGAAAAAACGTGATGATGATGTCATCATCACGTTTTTTCAGGTATTTCTTGTTTTTGGGGTAGCGGGGTCCGTCAAAAGTATGCAGTGTGGGTACCCGTTGGATGAAGAATCAAATTATGCATCCAACGAGATCTCCCGATCGAAATTTGAGTAAAAACACAGGGAGATATGTTGAAAAAAACGAACAAAAAAAGTAGTTTTTTTCTTTCTTCCTCCAAAATTAATCAATATTATTTTATTATTTCAACTATTATTTTATTATTTTAACTATTATTTTATTATTTTCCTTAGGAGTCCCATTTTAGACCCCAAAATTCCTCTAATGTGGGCCATCCAGTTAGAACATGTGCTAGAGTGTTACAACTTCGCAGAAGAGCTAGGTGACGACGATGAGAATCCTTGCAGTATCAACATTCCAGAGTCAGAAGGGACTCGTGAAGTTGATGGACCAAAGCTAGAGATTCCAGCTATCACAGAGCCTATTAAGATTAAAAAGATCAATATTGGCACAGAAACATAACCAAAGTTTGCCTCTATTGGAGACTATTGGGATGATGAAACAGTAGGACACATCGCAGATCTGTTACATGACTATCAGGACTTATTTCCCACTAAGTTTATAGAGATGAAGGGAATAGTAGGAGATTTGGGAGTCATGAGGATACCTTTGAAAGAGGATGCTAGGCCAGTTAAGCAACGTCCATACAGATTAAATCCTCGTTATGAAGAAAAAGTTAAAGATGAGATTGATAAGATGCTAGCAGCAGGCATCATTGAGCCAGTAGAAGAGAGTGAATGGGCTAGTCCCATGGTTGTGCAGGAAAGGAAAACTAAAGGAGAAATTAGGATTTGTGTCGATTTGCACAAACTCAACGACGCATCACTTCATGACCCATTTTCGACACCTTTTACTGATGAAGTTTTAGATAATGTGGGAGGATAAGAGATCTACTCATTCACTGATGGCTTTTCAGGCTATCACCAGATAAGAATCCATCCAGAGGATCGACATAAGACCACCTTTGCGACATAATGGGGCTCATTCCAGTATATGGTAATGCCCTTTGGTCTTAAAAATGCACTAGCCATTTTTTCTAGATTAGTAGTTGCTGTCTTTAAGGAATACATCCATAAATTCTTAGAAGTCTATTTTGATGATTGGACTGTATTTGGATTAATCAAAAAGCATATAGGAGATTTAAGGCTCATGTTAGAGAAATGTAGGCAATATCAGATTTCTCTTAACTTGAAGAAATGTATATTCTGTGCACCATTTGGTATTTTGTTGGGTCATATTGTTTGCAGAAAAGGATTGATGGTAGATCCTGCAAAGATTGCCATCATTGTAAATCTCTCAGCACCCAACTCAATCAAGCAATTGAGGACATTGCTTGGTCATATAGGGTATTATAGAAAATTCATCAAGGGCTATGCAAAGATCACAGCACCTATGGAAAAGCTGTTAAAGAAAGAAGTGAAATTCCTATGGAATGAGGAATGCCAACAAATTTTTGACACTCTTAAAGAGAAGATGGTTACAACACCCATCTTAGCATTTCCAGATTGGAACAAGCCATTTCATGTACATGTGGATGCATCTGGCATCGCACTAGGATTTTCTTAACACAGCCAGGAGAAGGGGGTATCGATCACCCTATCGCGTACTCAAGTAGAAAGTTATCTACCGCAGAAAAGAACTACACCACTACAAAAAGAGAAGGATTAGCTATGGTGTATGCTCTACAGAAGTTTAGGCACTACCTGTTGGGTGCCCCATTCAAGATGTTCACTGACCATTCCACTTTAAAGTATTTGGTCAATAAGCCAGTGTTAGGGGGAAGGATCTACAAATGGTTACTCCTATTTCAGGAGTATGATTTTGAAATTATTGTAAAACCAGGGAGATTGAATGCCGGACCCGATCACCTATCGCGGATAGACTCAGGAGAAGAACTCAGTAATTTAGAAGATAATTTTCCAGATGTGCAATTGTTCTCTATCCAGATCGCAGATGAGTATTACGGGGATATTATTCACTTTCTCACTACAGGGTGGTCACCAGTTGAGTTTACTAAGCAGCAAAAGAAACAATTAGTTTTTAAAGCAACAGATTTCACTTTGATCGCAGGACATTTATATAAGTTAGGTCCAGATGAAATCCTGCACAGATGCGTTATGCCGCATGAGAAAGAGGCCATTATCAGAGAAGCACATTTAGGTACCATAGGAGGACATTTCGTAGGAAAGCTGACTGCTCAAAAAATTCTAGCTGCAAGATTATGGTGGCCTACTTTGCACAAAGACACTAAGGAGTTTTGCAGATGCTGCGATATCTGCCAGAGGATAGGAAAACCTTCACGGAGAGATGAAATGCTGCTACAACTACAGATTACGCTGTGGGAATTTGACAAGTGGGATATAGATTTCGTGGGTCCTGTCAACCCACCACGGAAGCGAATTGGTGTGAGATACATCATCACAAGAACAAAATACCTCACCAGGTGGGCAGAGGCCAAAGCAGTAAGGAATGGTGATGCTGCTACAGCTGCACAGTTCATTTTTGAAAATATCATAAGTAGATTTGGATGTCCAACAATTTTAATGAGCGATCAAGGCACACACTTTCTGAATCGCACTATTGAGGCCTTAACAGAGGATTTTCAGATACAGCATCATAAGAGCACTCCCTAACACCCACAAGCTAATGGTACGGTGGAGGCTTTTAACAAGAATCTAGAAAATGCTCTTACTAAGATCTGTAACAACAAAAGAGATGATTGGGACCTTAGGGTTAATGTTGTGTTATGGGATTATAGGACTACATGCAAGAAACTTACAGGACACACGCCTTTCAGCTTGGTGTATGTGTTACGGAGAGAAATTCCTATGGCTTGGGGTACCACAACAGACAGCTTTGACTCCAGAAATCAATGTTTCCCAATATGCAATAGAAATAAAATGTCTAACACTAAAGGATTAGACCTCGTACCTTATTTCGGATGGTTGAAGTAGATCCCCGTTGAGCTTTCCAATCTTCAACTTGAATTGATATAATACTTCCTCAACAACAAGTAAAGAACACAAGCATACTATATATCATGGTGTTAGATCTATTATAGCATATATAATAAATAATGTAAAAGCATTTGACATATTCCAATGGATACAATACTCAATCAAATACACATCATTGGACAGGAAAAGATAGTTCTTATTAATATAAATCAGAGATTACAAGATAGATACAACCTCTGACGGCACATCTGCAAACTGGAGAAACTAAATCCCCCACTTGGGCCTCCACCACCTCAGTCCTCCATCTCACAATAGCAAGCTCACTAGAAAAAGGCAAGCTTGGGAAGAACACAAAAGTGCTCCAAAGGGACAAAGGGATGTAGACTCAAGCATAAATTCCGGCAACAATGGACTATAGTTTCATTGCTTTCAATCTCTCTATATGCCTTCAATGTACCAAGGGGTTCCTTATATAGCTTCACAAGGGATAATGAAGGGTCGAATCCGAGCGATCTCAAGGCATATGGAAGGCCAGGAGTCGAATGAGTCGGATCCATATCAAGGAAAACTCCAAAAGGATTTGGACTATGCACACATCCCAATGTACGTGGTTATAGGAGTCAAACACGCGTATGTATGCGGTTATCGGGTAAAACTCCATGTATATCATTTTTTTTTATAGTTTTAGGGATGATCAAGGAAACATCAAAGGATAAAATATGGTCCATGGGGTCTAAAGAGTCTGCAGCGGGACAGGGGAAGGCCATACAAAGTGTGATTCACCTGAAGTGGTGAAATCCGCTATAACAGTATGGACAAGAGGTTGTTATGCCTATGGAATATATTATTCCCAGTTTAAGAATTGCTCAAATTACTGAGATCGCTGATACATATACGATGAATGAAATATTAGCGCAGCTGCTTGCCTTAGAAGAAGACAGATTTATCGCAGCAGGATTTCATCAAAAAGTGCAGAAGGCATGAGAAAAATATTTTTCAGACAGGAGACATAGTGCTGCTTTATGACAGCAAGTTTGTTAAGTTTTCAGGGAAGTTCAAGACACATTGCTTGGGGCCATATCAGATTCAGCAAGTCACAGACGGAGGTGTTGTTCATCTCAGTAAACTGAACGGGGAGCTTGTTCCTACTTTTATTAATGGTAGTAGGCTTAATATTTATAGTGATAGCCACTCCACCTCCCAGCCCTAACTCAGAGAACTAAGTGGTGCAGATGTCCAGTGTAGTTTAAAGGAGGCATCGCACCCATAACTAGTCTACACCAGCTGAAAAAGTTCTAAGTAAGAAGAATTGCAGATAGAGCAAAGGCTCTGGAAGAGACAATGGCCAAAATGGAGGAAGATCACAAGGCGCAAATTTCTGAGCTTGAGGCTCGAGCACCAGGCACACCTAAGGAAGACAAGGAATTAATGGCGTAGGCCTTTAGAATTGCTTCAATGCAGATGAAGTGTCGTATAGATGATGCAGAGTCATTGCTAGCTAATGCAACGAAGACATGGTCGGAGCTAGAAGAGCTCCCAAATAGACTAGATTTGTAGCATAGCATCCAGAACATGGAGAATGCAATAGCAGCAATAAAGGAATAAGTCAAGAGCTTCGAAGCTCTTGCAAAGATGAAGAAGATGACAGAGATGAACCATTTTCAACAGGAAGCGTAGCGGTTGCGAGAAAAGAACATACAATTCGATAATATGCTTCAACTGTATCAGGAACAAATCACAGAGCTGGTTGATGTGGTTGAGAAAAAGGTCAAGGAGTTCACTGCAAGCAAGAGTGAAATTGATAGCACATAAGACCCCATGATTACTCAAGTCATGCTTGAAGCGGCACAAGAATCTGTCAAAGATATGGGCAAAGAGATTGCAGGACTCAAGGAGAGATTCGCAAACACTTCGTAGGAAGCCAAGGAGATGCTACAGCAAAAGAAATTAGATGTCAGTGGCTCGGGGACGAGCCACAAGTAAGTGTTAGGGGATTGTTNGCTGCTATTTTTGGTAGAAGATGGACAATTTTTGGAGGAAAGACAGTTTTGGCGATGCGATAAAGGTACGATGCTGTGGAGCATTTCCCACCGTGGATCGCGGGCCGGAAATCATGGTGGTTGGAACAAGAAATTCAAAGGGAAATAGTACTTGAAGTGGATGAGAAGAGAGCTCAACCACTGCATTTAAGGTAGCGACGACGATAGAAGGGCTCAAATACCCTCATAAAGGAAGAAGGAGCAACGGGCCAAGGTATTAAAGACAAAGGACAAAAGGGGAGCGACTGAGGAAGCGGTGCCCATACCCGTGATCAGCGCCGAAAATCGTGGAAGACTGCAGGAAGCTGCGGTGTGACCGGTAAAGCGACAGTACAAAGTACATAAAGGCCGACTGTCACAGTTAGCATTTTGGGTTACTGTTGGGATAGGCCCATAGTTTTGTATCATGGTGAGACCTTCGGGCCACCTATTTAAGCATGTATTTTGTATTATGAAGGGTTAGATAGTTAGATGCATAGTGAGCTAGCTAGTTAGATAGTTGGCTAATAAGGTTGTAACTGTTGTCGTCATTATAGTGAGACATTGAGGAAGATTCGAGCTCTGGTTCTGTCTTTAAGTCTGTATTTGTCTTACTATAACCAGTGGCCGACTCGTTGAGCTTGAATGTAGCAATTCACAGGGATTGAGAGAGAGAGAGAGAAAGAGTATATTGTAAGAAGAAAGCAATAAAGGAAGAGAAGAGATCTAAGAGAGAAGGGCTCCCATTTGTGTGCGTGGAGTTTCCCATAAGATCTCAAGCTGCATAAGAGGTTGCAGCGAAACTGTGTTACTCTCTCAAGATATAATATAAACACAGTTCCCGTGGATGTATCTTACCCCCTGGAAGTGAACCACGTACATCCGTGTGTTGTGCGACTGTTTCATGTGATTGTGCTCTACTTATTTCTTATCTGTTATCTATCACATGAACTTTGCTTATCAGTTAATGAATGTATGTATGCTATACTTCAGTTTACAATAACATAGAAGGTCAAATGTAAGTTGAATGTGTCGAGTACTCTGTATATGAGTTTATCAGTGCTTGATTCACGGCACTAGCACCTACTGTGTTAAGTGACTTCTGTATATTTAGTTCAGTGAGTTGAGTGAATTGATGTTAAGCATGTTAAACTGTAGAAGCTTAAGTGAGGTTGTTTAACACCTTAATGAAGGTTAACTGATCTATTATACCAAGAAAGGAAGCCTCTGAACCTTGAGATTTGATGAGTATATTGAGTCTTACTGTAGGAAATATCGTAGCATAGGAAGGGTGATATTACACTGTCGGGGGAGCTACGGTGTGGGATATTGCAGGTTAAGAGTTGGGCAGAAGGAAAGGTTCGTGCAGTGCCCTAGAAGTTGTGACGTGATAAAATCCAGTCCCATAGCAGAGTTAGCTAGAAAGAGAGAAACATCCCTTGCTGAGAGATTCAGCTGGTTAAGTAGAGTCAGAGAACGTAGGATGCTATAGAACCTGGTTGACGAAACCTGATTCTTCATCCACCCCATCTAGGATCACTTTGGGTGAGACTTCAGGCCACTCTATGGTATTTCACCGAAAGGGCCAGTGAGCTAGGGGTTTTGTTGGTACAATAAAGTAAACCCGAGTCTGCCCAAAGAAGACCAACATATCTATAAATCAAACTCTTGAAAAATAAATAGCGAACAACATATCTCCTCCCCAACACGGGCTTATTAACTAGGTATTTCAAAGTAGAATGGCCTGTGAACATTTTAAAATGACCGCTCAATAGGTTATGGATAAATTTCTATAGTTCATATACCATCTCTAGACCTTCCCTCTCTGTGGTAGTATAATTTTTCTCCACAGATGATAGCTTCTGAATAGAGAAAGTGATCGGGTGATCCATATCTCATTCCCCTGGTTGAGCCAACACCACTCCCAACGCAATTGATGATGCATCCACATGGACATGGAACTCCTTATTCCAATCAGGAAAACTACTATTGGTGTGGAATCCATATTCATATTTAATGTATCAAAACTATCTTGACACTCCTAACTCCATACGAAGACCACATCCTTCTTAAGAAACCTCTCCACAGGAGCTGTTATCATAGCATAACCACATATGAATTTGTGGTAGTATCCTGTGTTCCCTAGTTTCTCTCTAAGTTGTTTCACATTTGTAGGTGGTGGCAAGATCAAAATCAATGCAATACTTGTGGGGTCAATCAATAGTCCTTGCTTGCAAACAATGTGTCCCAACAACATCCCAAAAGGTGTGTAGAAAATACACTTCTTCAAGTTCAGTGCGATTTGATGTTGTTGACATCACTCTAGAATCAGTCGCAGGTTTTCCAGATGGTCCCCGATCAATCCATAAACTTTTCAATCATCCATATAAACTTGCAGAAACTTCACAATAAAATCCTTGAATGCAGCGACAACAACTCTAGAGAATGTCGCAAGCACATTCTTTAGCCCGAACGACATCACAATGTACTGAAAAAAACCTCATTCAGTAACGAATGTTGTCTTGTTGCAATCCTCTTTTGCAATCCTGATTTGGTGATAGCCAGAAAAAAATCCATGAAGGAATACATTTCTTGACCGCCCACTCCTTCTAGCACCTCATCAATGAATGGTGTCGGAAATGGATCATGAACACACACGTCATTCAATTTTCTAAGGTTGACACAAATCTAAACCTCACCTATCTTCTTATCTTGAACCACCATAGTACTGATCCATTCTAATTATTCAATTGGCTCAATTATTCCAGCACCTAGAATTCTATCGAGATCAACTTTGACCCTCTCCTTGTATCATGGATTCAAGCAATACAATCATTGCTTTACTATTTTTGCATCTAGTTTCAACAAAATATTCATCTCTCCTAAGTCTCCCAGTATTCCCTTCATCTCAGAAAAGTTGGTAGGAAATAAATATTGGAATTCATGCAACATATCTATCATTTGTGCCATTATTTCTTCTTCCCAATAGTCGCCAACATTCACAAACTTTGTGTTCTCCTCCGTCCTAATGTTGACCTTTCTAATTTTTAATGGCCGATTCATTGGATCTATCTGCACGTCAGGTGATGTGACATCTCGACTCCCTTCTATTTCTGAAATACTAATGTTCCATGGCTCATCACCATCCTCAAATCCTTCGTTCACATTATAACATTCTCATCGACTGCATCAGACATTTCTCATACGGATCCATGGGATATGCGACTAGAACTACCTTCAGAACAACGTCGCAGATGTGTTGCAGTGCATCATGAATAACTTGATTGGTATCCATGAAACTGAAGGTGTGAGTGAAGTAAACCATCAACTCTTCATAATTACTAATCTCTCTGTGTAACATGGCTGATACATACCATTATCGTGGCATCTCATCCAACGTGTGGATAAAGGAATGTACCCACTCATCCTTTGGTCATGATTTCCACGAGGTCTGACACTCAATTAGGTGATCAAAAAGGTTATTCTACCCATCATACCTTCTAGCATGGTACTCCTCTACATCGCCAAAGTGAACTGTCATCAATATTCGACACTGTGACCAGCCAGTGATTGACTTCTTATGGGTCTCCCACCAACGTGCTAGAGTATCCTCCAGTGCTTCATCCAACGCCAGAAAGTGCTGTGGTTATAGAACCATATCTTCAAATTCCAATATAAATTTAGACAACTTGGTAAGTCCTTCAAATACCGATAATCAATAGTCTCGGTCGCGACTCGGCACAACGACTACATAATCAGGAAACACTTCCTTAGCGATACCTCATGCATGTGATTTTGCCAGTTCTCTAACGCATCGTCAGAGTCAAAATACACAAAGATGGAGTTGTGCCAACCGAGTTCACCATCAACTATTGGATGGATGTAATCCTTTCAGATGTTATATCAATATGCGTGATTCCATCCTTTTATATCTTTGTCCCTCACCGGTTCAACATACCTTCGCCCTTCAGTTGGATCCATCAGAGCTATGACTCTAATGTCTTTATTTTTAAAGTTCATCACACACTTCTTAATATTAATCACTAGCAATATGTCATTGGCCCATACAATCCCCAACAACACAGGATATGATACTCTGCCATCGACAACATCAATAACATCAAAATCAGCATAATTATTCATCCCTTCAACTTCCACGCCAAGGCATGGAACCCACCCAATTGGAGTTACTATGTCCTAGTTAGCCAGCCATAGTTGTATGGGGGACAAAAACAACTATGGTATCCCCATATTTTTCCATGTATTCCTTATTAGAATATTGACATCTAAGCCTAGATCCAAAATGAATGAATCTACCTCGTAGTCCCCAAACTAAATATTTGTGTGCATCTCTTTTCCTGTATTTTTCTAATGTAAAGAGTTCACTGCAGAATAATTTTGTCCCCTATCCGGTCACTGCAACAGACTCTCAATCTAGGCAAGAGAATCAAGATATTTTGTCAATGACAAGCAACTTTCAAAGAAGCTATGCAAGGTACCATGTTGTCACAATGGTCCTGTTACCAAAGTTGAATCAAAAGAATTTGGCATTTCATAAACATGTAACTTACCAGGATTTATTCCTATCATGTCACATGCTTCAAAGAATGTGTCTCTTTCAGCATCAACATCAAACTACACCTTATTCTTCCCAGCCAGCTGAATTTGTGGACACGGGCCATCATCCCCCATATTTGCACCTCCACGAGTAATGATAGAAACATCAACATCTTGCGTTCTTGGTTCTACTGAAATTGTTGCAACAGTTGGTCCCTAATTCTGGTTCAGTAGTGGATTCACAGGTTGATTCACATTCTTATTTATGTTTTGGTTCTGATTCTAAAGCTGATTATGGTTCTGCAACTGATTCTGATTCTGGTTCTACAACTGAGGAATTTTTTTCTGCCTACCACTTCATGATCAAATGTAGACATTTCTCAATGGTATGATCAAAAGAAATAGAATACCAAAATTGAACTTGCAATTGCAGGAAATATATATGATAATGTTCCAATACTACGCAATTATAACATTGCACTATTCTATGACCTCGTCCTCCTCCTTGACCAAAGCCTCCACCTCATCCTCCTTGAAATCCTCCGTGGAATCCCCCTTGTTTCTGATACTGCGATCAATTGAGTTTCTACTGTGGGGGATTCGGCTGCTGAACATACTATGGTTGTTGCAGAGAAATCTTCATCTAATTGTACTGTTGTTTTGGCACAAATTGCAGCTATAGTTGCAGTTGCATTTCAGACTACATCTATGGTTGCGACTGCGGGATGAAATCTAGTTGAGGTGGCAGATGTACCACTTGTGGTTGTGGTTATGGTTGTTGTATTGTTTGATGGTCCTCTCCCTTTACATAGTACATGTCCATTGTTCTATCCCGGAGTAGATCATATGAGTGGAAATCCTTATATTCATTCCCAACAGACCGACATAATGTGCAATATAAATTTGTCTTATTCATGACCATATTCTGCATATATCCACAATATTCATGTCGATGACCATAAAATTGACAAATATGGCACCATGGAATACCACCATAACTTCATGGTTTTGGCGCTCCTGACAATAGGTAGTTTTGGAAATCCTGGCAATTATCCTTAGTATGTCCCTCTACGCGACATCGAGTACACCATACTTCCTCATGATTCTCTTTTCCTTTCTTAATATCTTGCAATTGGAGCATCAAGTTTTCCATTTGTGTCTATATCTGAGCCATGCCGACTACATTCTCACCAATAGGTCAAGCTTCCAAGTTCATTGCAATCTCTAGAGCCTTGCTCTATGTCGCAATATTTTGTTGCATCAATGGTAGTCTGATATGAGATAATAACGCCGCGATGAATCATTCCTTATGCTAAATGTTGGTGTATTTTCTCTTCTTTTATAGACCCATGTTTCAACAACAACATCATACCAACAAGACACCAAAAGACATCACCATGACAGAGCAAGCTCTGTTGGCAATGCCCATGAATTAGGAGTAGTATCACTCGAGATATATTTATGGGTAACTTCCAGAACCATGTTTCTACAGTTGGCGAGGGATTCTAGTCCCTTGGCACATAGCCAAGGCGCTCGACAAAGGAGACTAGATGGATTCTGCTACTACGCGATGACAACACAGCGATAAGTCGTAACTAATGCATGACACGTCTTTACCATTATGACTCTACAACTGGTGCAACAGTGCGACGTATATGATTCCTTGCACTCAACAGACATCGTGCGACTCATTCTTTAACTTAACAATTGAATCATAAATCCATACATAACAGTCCAACGGTGCTTTAATCCTTCATGCATCCACTGATTGTTCCTACAATGATATTCATTCAATAGTAACTATAATAATCCATAGTAAGCAAATATTCACATCAACATTCATTATTAAACACATTCATCCACATAACACAGTAAATAACGTGGAAACCCATCTGGGAAAAACCATCAAGGTGCTCTTCAACTGGCATGAGAATGGTTTATATCACCTTGCAGCCTGCAATATGTAGACTTTTCTTTAGATATGTCTATTTGACTCAATATTCTTTCTCTCATGCTCTCTAGTTTATTCTCTATCTACTCCTATTGATCTGCACATAGCCTAGATCGACTCTTCTATTCTACTGGCGGTCTGCGCACACAGTTGCAGTATCCACAGCTCAACAACCTTCTCTCCTCTAAGTCTTACTCCTCTAATTATTTCTTTGAATCTAAATAAGAACTGCATAACTCTTGAGAAACATAAATCAATGAATGAACAACCCGAGCCAACCCTTATACAGGTTGAGTTCCTCCTATATATAATGTTTACAAGACCACGCAGGGTCGACTGAGTACAACTCAGTTATTACAAACTCAACAACCCAAAATATCTCTGGTTTACAACAATTTCAACCCATACCTAGCCGCAAAATCCCTGCAAGACATTAACCATGGCCTTAACTAGCTACAGAAATGTCTTTCAGCTGATCTGTACCAGTCATAAATAGCTACAAAAATGTCCTTCCTCCTCCTCTTGGCTTGTCCTTTTGTAGTCTTCCTTGACTTCCGTCTTCTAGCCTTAACTTCTCTACCTGCTTCTTCCACTGACTCAGATCTATCTTCCTCATTGCAGCATCCTCATCACAGCTTTCCTTCTGCCTTTTTTTCCATCATGCATGTGTTTTTATCTTATCTATGTGAATTTCTTCTTAGCTTGCTTTTCTCCTGTCGCACACACACTTTTCATCCTTTTAATTGCGCATTCTCTTATTCATTGTGTACTTTTTATGGCCCAAAATTCCCCCAACACTCACATGTGGCTCACCCCAAGCCACTAAGAAAAAAGGAAATCGTCCACAAAAATGGCCTGCCGCAAAACTTTTACTTGCCTTGCAAAATATATGCCTTTGGCGTAGGCCCAGGTACCACGGTGGGACCAACCTTGTCCTGGAAGACCTTCACCATTTGTTGCACCTTAGAAAATTCCCCTATTACTTCCTCTGCATGTGCGGCCAACTGCTCTACACAGTTGAAACTGATATGTTTCGACGATCCTTCCTCTAATGAATACACAACTTGTTGAAGTTTCTGTTGCACAAGATGAAGAAGGCTTGTTAGCTGAGATGCTTCTGATTGGTGTGTCTCAACATTGTCTCCCCTAGTATGCTCTTGATCTCGAAGAGCCTGGACTTCCTGTTGCAGTTGCTTGATCTCTGTGCTCTTAGTAACATTTTCCTGAAGCGATAGTTTCTTCATTTCTGCCTTTGCAATGCTAATTTTCTCATCTGCTTGTCCCATGCTCTCCCTTATGTTATCTACAGTTTCATATTCTAGCAGTGATCCCTAGATTGTAGTGACAACTTCATATGCCTTTGTGTAGAGTATTTCTCCTTCTCTGATCTTCTCAGCAGCCTCAGATGCTGCTCTTCTACTCTCCCTAAGGACCTCTAGAGGTGTGCTCAGTACCTGCCTAGCATGCAGTTCATCAACCTGCTTCTTTAGTTCCCTTATGATGTGAGACAGTTAAGAAACCTTAGCTTATGAATCTTCATCTTCCTCTCTCACTTCTGGTGGGAAATCTGCAACCACGCTCTTAATGGTTTCAGTGAGTGAAACCATGCCATGCTCACGTGCGACAATTCATGCGCTTTGTCCCTAAGGAGGGCCTTGCACAACTTTTCCTTTCTTTGTTGCTTAGTTTCCTGATAGGAAACAACATTCTCTCTCAACCATACTTTAGTATCTACTTCCTACTAGATCTCATAGACTTCTCCCAAAGAAATCTTGGAGAAGTCTATATGGATGATCTTAATACCTTTCGAGGCTGCATCGAACTCGGGTGTTCCTGCCGCCATCACCTATGCCTGTATTTTTACCTTAATGGGAGGCACCAATTTTGGTGTGACTAGAGGGACACTTGCATCCATGCCATATGTCTCAGCCTCCATAGTTTCTTTGACGTCATTAATAACATCGACCATCTGATTAATGTGCTGTGACACTTGATGTCAAAACCCCAAATTTTCACAAAAATTTAAAATTTTGATATAACAATAAATGCTAAAAACCTGCGGTCTAATAATAGTTAACGGTTTGCAATAAAAGAAACAGTCAAGTAACTAGTTTCACTAAATCTTAATTGTATTAACTCAACAGTTCATTTTTTTTTGTAACAAGAATAAAGTCTTCTTGCGTAATGTTTTATTTTAGTTTACTGATGAGTCTTTTCATGTCAAGTAGGTGGAATCTACTTTTGAATCCGAGGCTTACTTAGCAATCGTGCTAACGCAGATGATTACTGGTTCTTACAGGTTTACAGGTATGATCGAACGAGTATGTATTAAAAGTTATTTAAAGTATCCAGCAGTATTTATTTGCAATTAAAAAGCTTAGTGATTAAGCTGTTAAACTTTAAACAGTTTCTGTGAGGTAAAACCATTTGGCTTCCTTCAGTTTTTCTTGTAATCATGTTCATAAGTAAGTAACGACAGTAAGATATTTTTGCAACTCTAAGCATTAGAATCTCAATTACAAAGTATTTCTTCTTTAGTTTATGTAATTTGTAATTTTATAATGGTTGTTTTGTCAGTATTTATGCAATAGTACATTATCTTGTCTTTGTAACAATTGACCGACATTTCGCTTTTGCAAGATAACTTACAAAAGGTTACTCTTTGGACAGTATAAGTTCGATTATGCAAACTGCAAACCATAATGCCATCCTACATGAGATCATGGTTTGCCTATATTTTATTTTCAAATCGAACCCTATGGTTCTAGTAAATTTGGATTCAATAGGATCATTCCTATTCTAGTTATCTTGTTTAGTTCTATAACTACTTTACTAACCAATTGATTTGGTGAATCTTTAGTAATTTTCAAGTTGAGTCATAACCCAAAATCCATCAAAGTATTGTCGCTTTGAACTGTGTAACAGAATTTCATAATAGTGTTCTTACAATAAGTTTTTGTCCACTTCAAAGTGCTGTTACCATTTGAGTTATTAGTTCATATAAGTTTTATAGACAGGCATAATCTATTTGTTTGATAGATATTCAGTCTATAATTAGTTCATGACTATAAACATATTTAAATTAGAGTTTATAATCCTCTCAACTATCACATTATTCCATTTATAAAAACTATAACTTGTGGAGTCCTTGTATAATAGATTTCCCATCTATAAACTAAAATCTTTGTACAAAAGAAAACTATGGTTGATGGGTGATTAGCATGAGCTCTCCCATAAAACATTGATCTCTTATCTATAGTAAAGACCTAAAACATTGATCTCTATCTATAAATAAGGCATGAATTATTTGATTTCTATCTTATAATAAGAATAACGTTTAGAGGAAAGAAATGAAACCCTTTAAATCGCAATTGTGATATTGTAATATAATAACATGAGGTTTATAGTGGAATGAGTCTTATGCATGATTGATTTTCGGGCTTTAACTAAGGTTTATAAGTGACAATCCTTGATAGGTCACTACATTAGCATATGATAAGGCGCATATGATTATCGATTTGCATGGAAACATTATTGGGTTGATATCATAGTTTATACTTCGTTCCCAATGATTTAATAATTGGTTTTTTATTTATGCAGGAACCATAGTATATGACCCACTGCATGTTTGATTTTATGTAACCATTTGGTCATCTCCTCACCAAGCGTGGGAGATATAAAACACTATTGTAAACCTAACCCTTGTCATTCTTCCCCACAGTTTGCACTGGCCCTTGAGGCTGCTCTGCTTGGTTTCCATGGCGGTCGTTGGTCCTCCTTGTTTTGGTTGCCTTGTGTCTTGATTCAGTGCTAATTTCATCGCTAGTGTGTGGTTCAAAATCCATTCTCAGTGGCTGGGGTTCTCGCTCTGCAAACCTATGGTGATTTTCGTTACCCTTGGCTCGCTGTCTGTGTAATCTCCCTTTCACTATCTTTGTGGCTTAGTGTCTGCTTCAGTTACCTTTTGTTGTTCTCATGGCTCATTGTTGTGTGATGTTTTTACCTTGCGAGCTATTTGAGTCTTCATTTTGCAATCCTGTAGGTGACAGTGCTTCGATGAGGCTGTTTGTTGCTTCCATTGACAGGTAAATAAATAAATTAGAGTTCATTTTCTTCGCTGTAAAAGTTTTACTGTTACCATGGTTTAAAAAATAGGTATTTGTTAACTAATAGAGGTCTTTTACATTGCTTGCAGGTGCTTTCCACTTAATACTTTCACAGAGAAGAAAATAAACAGTCCTCCAACGAATGTTGTGGCTCGTGGTTTGATTCGGGTAAGCTCCATGGTTCATGTGTTGGGTTTTCACCCTACTTGTATCAGGGTGGTCGAATGGAATCACCAAGGGTTTGGGGAAACCATCCCTCGACTCGCCATGAGCTATATAGTTTGATTTATAGGTTGTTTGTGGGTTTACCCAGTTTCGAACCCTTGCTAGTCAATGGGAGACTCGGTTTAACTGAGCAATGTATTTAGTTTGAAGATGGATTTACGGCATGTTTAAAATAGTATCTTTTGTAAAGACAATTTAGTCTTCAGGCTTGGTTTAGTTTATCAGATGTCTATTGATATAATCTGTGTAATTTCAATGTTTTACCCTTCTTGACTGTAAATGAAGTTTTATACTCTTGCTTGAATACTCTGTAAGGGTTTATAATTAAATTTTTAAGACTGATACTTAAGGACGTAACTTAATTCTTGCTTTTTTTTATTTAAAGTTATGAACTAGGGTTTAACCTGTAAAAACCCTCATTTGATATAAATTATTCTAAATAATTACACAGTCTTTTCATTTGTCCTTAAAGGACTGTGAGTAAATTATATTAGCCTGGTTATTTAATGGTTACATAATTTAATAAATTTGATTTATTACTTCAATGATTTGCTATGTGTAATAATTATAAGGGTTATTAACCCTAGTGTAGGTACATACTATTAATAAAGAAAAGACACAGTTTATTTTATAAGTACATTTTGTATATGTTGATTAGTAATGTATTTCATTTCTGTGTTTGGATTCAGTTGGTTCTTTAATAGTTTAAAAAAGAACTAACTTATGGTTTAACCTAGGTTACTAATGTCTATAAGAATAAAAAAATATTATGTCCAGAAATATGAACTAGGGTTTATCCTATTCAACTTTTATAATGATGATTTCTGTATTGCTCTTTGTTAAATTCGATTACTGTCATAAGATTTATTCAGTATGTTTAAAAGAATTACTAATTCATAAACAATAGTGTTTATGGTTAATAATATTTTTTATTTGTATGAATAATAATATCTTTTGTAAATACTGTATGCTCTTGAGTTTATTTTTACATATTTACATTATTAAATAAGACTGAGAATAGTCTATAATAATTTATTTTATTTGATAAGATTATTTTGTAAACTTGGTGAAAGAAATGAGAACTTTCATCTTGTCAATATTCCTTACATCTAATTTGTCTGTAAGTGTGTAAGGACAGTTCTTTATTAATAATACTTTATGCATAGGTTACTACTGTCTTTATTATTAATACTAAGAAAAGAATTCTGTAAGAGTTATCCAATTCTTATTTAGAGTTCAGATAGTTGCAGGTAAATTAGTTAATACTATTGGAAAATAAATAAACTAATAGAATTATATTTACATCTTTACTTAACATAAATAATAAGCATTTAACTGACAATTCGATTTCTTCTATTTCAGTATAGATGTATAGTTTATAGAAGTAGGTACTGTGTAGAATAATGAATTACATACTTGAACATACTACTGTTACTAAAATAATATGATTATGTTTCCTTTTTTATATTCTAAATACATAGTCTAGTTCTAACAACAACTCTATGGAACAGATTAATATTCTTTCTAGAAAAACAACTATCTACTGAAAGAAAACATTTCAATACTCTGAAAAACATAAGTACTCTATTCATTTCATATTCCTATCATACTTCATTCATTCTATGCTAGAGTACGATCTGGATTACTTCAGATGGGGAAAAACACAGGTAGGATTATTTTTCATCAAAGAATAGATTCAGCATTAAAACAACTAAGAGATTTCAAACTTAACAGTTCACAACGTAGCATATAAATCATGTTCATACACAGATATAAACTTTAACATAGAAATTAAAAGATAGTAGAACCTGTTTTTAAAGCTGGATGACAACGGCGATGGGAAGTCGTTCCTCCCTACCAACTCCTGGAGAGCACTCAAACAGTGACTTCTCATGACCCCCGAGCCTGTTCCTGGTCTCCTTGGCTGAGACTAGGTGGAGCAAACAACAAAGTACTAGTCCAAAGACTCAATACCAACTCTGCACACTGTAGCAATATCTTTTAGCTGGAAAGCTATACTAGATCACTTTCCTGCAGTTTACCCCTCAAACACCTTCCTCCAAAAATTCCCTTCCTAATGAATTCCTTGAAGTGCATTCACCTGAATTATTCTTCTCCTGGAATGAGCAGCCTCAAGTCTATTCAATGGGTACTTTTATTAAGATTGCCTAGGTCTTTTTGGGTTAGTTGTCATTAATTGAGCCACCTGCTCTGATCCCACTTTCTTGGGGGATCATGACCCTAAATGTAGGGAGTTTTCCACCTGCAACATTTGAAGTGTTTGAGGATTCTGCCACTTGTCTATTTTCTCTCCACCTAGTCTCCTCCACCAACTTGACCAGTAACACTCTTTTTAACAGCTCTCCTAAGCTGTTGTCTCCACTTTTCTTTATTTAAAATTTAAATATTCAGAATTACATTCCACATCCTTGACTCTACTGAGTCATTAGTTACAACTTAGCATTAAATTTAACATAATGTCTTAGAATAAAATCAAAACAAGATAATAGTATTTTGCAAAATTGGGGCATGTGACACTTGATTAGCCACGTTGGTTTATTATGTGCTTAAATTGGTGAGGTTTTTCCTTATGATGTCAACTATAGTTTATGCTATCATGTAGACATCCTCTTCAATCAAGGTATCTGTGTGAGCCTCTTTGTCAGCTTTCCTCTTCTTGCATGGGTGACCTAGTCTTAGTTGTTGCGTTTGCGCTTGTGTTTGGTTGTTTTCCTAAGGATGCGTGTGCTCAGAGTTAGGATGATCCGAGCCATTCCTACCAACATCATCAGTTGTTTCTTCTTATTCTTGTGACTAATTTCCTTGATCATTTCCTCCCTCATTTCCCTGTCCATTATCATGGCCATTGTTGTGGTCCACTCGTGGGTCTTCTTTGTTTTAGTGCTCAGGCAGCGGCTCTGCCAGTCGGACGCATCATTCCTCAGGCCACTTCTTAAAAATTTCATCGACATCAGTGTCGGTGTGGCATGAACCATACATTGTGTGCTTTCTTTGATGGGTCCTTCTTGGGATCCAATATCATATTATGGGAACCAAATTGAAAATTGATAAAGGTCACGTACCTATGCACCATTGCAAGATGAAGTCGGTGATCGGTGGACAACATCACACACTACCTCTGCATGCAAAAAGAAATCGTTTTGTTTCTTTTGCCAATCCTTATCCTTCTTATGCTCACACAAGTTCTGTAACCTTGCACCATGGCACAACAGTGGGACATCCATCTTTCTATAGTCTGGTGGGTTGGCCCAAAGGGTGAAGGAGATCAAGATGAGTATCCAAAAGTAATGAAACTTGTAGGTGGGCTATTCCTGGGCCTACATGGTTTCATCTATTATCTCATTCAACAAAAATCATGACCAATTGAAAATCCTTCCCAGTGCGCACAGTTCTGCGAGCTCAATTGTTCCCGTAGTGCACTAGTTGGGCCTCATCTTATGTAGTAGCTTACAAGTGAGGAGCCGCACAAAAAACTGCACACGTGGATCTTCAATGGGGACAATTAAGAAACCCCTATCTATGCACTGAAGCATATACTTTTGCTTCATCTTGGTGGTGTTTTTCTGGGCCAAATACGACGCGGGGTCGTCCCCTTCCTTAGGAAGACCTGTTATCGCAACAATAAGCTCAAGGTCGACTGGGTATGGTTAATCGAGCCATAAACATCCTGAATGGAAACATGCCAGAAGTTGTTTCACATATGTGTTGATGTGTGGACTATGGCCAAAATGCAACATAAATAGTAGGTTCATTAATCTTGCATATCCAACTCCTTCATCCCATTGCATTGGTCTAAGTACCTAAGCTCCAATCGGGTCAGTCTGATAAAGGATCATGCAGTCCACTCTTTTCAACCCTTGTTTTTGTCATGTGTTGAAGTTCTCAAAGCTCAACTTGACGAGCTTCAGCATGATGTTCATGTGTAGGAGGACGTTCTCAAGGATCTACATTGTGACAAAAGTTGTATTGTCCTTCTTCGGCAGCACCACTTCCTCTGCATCAGCTCTTCTTGGTGGGACATAGTGGGGGAATTTTTTTCATCCTCCTTATCATCTAGGCCTCTACATGGTGGGGATTATTCATCCATGGAATCTTCCTCTAGCGGTCCTTCTACCATGGGTGATTTCCCAGCAGTGTTCGGAACGGCCGTATCCTTCTGCTTTCTAGACATTTGCTTCATTTGTATTCCAAACGGCCCTCTTGCTTCTTTCTCACTAACCTATCTTGGATCTTTGATCAGTTGTGCAGCTATAGTCGGTGGGATCTGGGCTAGGTTTGGCACAGGGCGTGAACCAGGGGTTGGAATATTAACAGGGACGGCCACAGGTCGAGGAACAAGTGGACGTCTAGGTGCGTTCGAGGGGATAGATGGTTTCCTGGTTCATGCCATCGGGTCAGTTTCTAGCTATTGCTCTAGTTGATGTACCTCTAGTGATTCTAATTCTTCTTCGACAATTGGGAAACCCAAGATAGCGATTATGTACGATAGCTCGTTTTCACTAGGGATCTCAATGACCATGGGTGTTGGCTAACTGAGTGAAAGACTTTTGGCTCTCTGATTGTTCATATCTGGTTCTCTCAGCTCTCTCTTTGTGTGTGTAAAATATTTCTTGATGGCAAAGTATGGTATTTATACGTGCCTCTACGTCCTTCAGTCACCATGCAATCGGTGGTCGATGTCTAATCGATCACATGGGATTCTTGGCCGACACATTCCTGTATTAACTCTACTTACTTGAGCATCGAGCTATACCTGTCATCATAATTATGGTAGTTAAGTCGAGGACAACTGACAAGATCAAAAATCATGTTGTCATTCTCCTCGTATTGCGTCGAATTTATGGCTCTTATCTATTGTATCCACCTGAATGTTTGTTGGATATCGTCTCTTAAATACCTGATTGTGGACAACTTGTCATTTCTCATTTCCATACGCTTTCCACCTTTTCTTGCGTGTTCTGATTTTTCTTGTGCTTCTGCATGTTTATGTCATAGACGTGGGACATAAAAACTTCCTTTTTTTATTTTCTTTTATATCCAGGCGACACAGACCTAGCCAATCATGTCATAACCATTGTAGTATAGCTTTAGGCGACTACCATTCACCATTCCTGTGACGTATGTTCCATCGAGATTCTACAACTTTACTGTGCCTACATCACTAATGTGTGCAATCACATATGGCCTGAGCCAATGTGTCTTTAGTTTACCTGGGTGTTTTAAAAACTTGTTGTCATACAGCAATACAAGTCCTATGACTTTAAATGGCTTAACCTAGATATGGTGATCATGCCATGCTTTTTGTCTTTGCTTCTCCACAGTCTGATGATATCCTATGACGAAGTGTTCCTCTTCCATCTAAACGATATGCAATAGCCTTTGCTCAATGGCATATTTGTTAATAATCTTTGTCGATGCAACAATCCGTAGGATTTCCAAAATGTACTCCATTGGTAACAACTCCTTTTCCATATACCAACTTGAATGGGGTGTGCCCTGTCAATCACTTGCAAGTTGTGCGATATGCCTAGAGCACAACTAAAACTTTCTGATTCCAATAATCTCAGTGCACATTGCATACCTTGGTCAATGCATTCTTCAAAATCTTGCTGAAAGCTTCAACCATTCCATCCTCCTGAGGATGATAGGGTGTTGTCTTCTTATGCTTGATCTATAATTTTGCAGGAAGCTCAGCAATCACTTTGTTAACAAAATGCGTACCTTAATCACTTAGGAGAATATTTGGTCATCCAAATCTAGTCACTACGTTTTCAAACAAAAACTTCGCCGCAGTCACAACGGTGCAACCTTTAGCAGGCGCAACTTCATACCATCTAGTTAAATAGTCTGCCGCGGTGACAATGTAGTGCACACTAATCCTCTTTCCTGGTGGGCTGATAGGTCCAATGAAATCAATGGCCCATTTATCAAATTCCTAAATGGATGTTTGCGGCACCAGTGGCATTTCATTGTGGGACAATGATTTTCTGTTCTATGGAAGATATCGCAACACCGACATAAACTCTTAGTATCCATGTGTATGGTTGGCCACCATAATCTTGCTTCTAGGATTTTGCAAACAAATGATTTTCCCACATAGTGTCCTCCTACTACACCAGCATGTTCTTTGCTCATAACCCAAGATCGTTCATGTTCAAATACACATTGGCATAGTATTTCATCTGTTCCCAGCTTATAGAGGTGTTAACCCCAAAAAATCCCTCGCTTAGCTCTACATGACATACACCACACAAAGACATCTATTTCACTACCCTCATTGATCCCCACCCCCTTGTAAAGGCTCAAAAACACCAAAAAAGGGCTTAAAAACCCATAAAAGAGCATAAATAGCTCTCAAAAGGGATAAAACCTCCAAAAAGGGGCTAAAACCCCTAAAAGGAACTTAAAAACCCAAAAGGAGCTAAAGAATGGCTAAAAAGGGCCTAAAGTCCAGAAAAGGGGCTAAAGCCTTGACCAAGGGATTAAAACCCTAAAAACTTAGAAAAAGCTATAAATACAAGGGTGGGGGTCACTCTCAAAACATTCCTTCTCTACCTACCATTACTCTACCTGTATGAGTTCCTTGAGACCCATCTCTCTCAAGCCATTCATCCCTCTCCCTCACTTGCTCCATTAGCCAAATCCCATTCCATAGAGAGGTAGCTTTCTGCTAGGGCATGGTGGCCCATTTCATCAAAACCAGAAGGTATAATGTGTGTTTCTTGTTAGTATCTTATTTTTGTAGATTGTTTTATTTGCTAGTGTTTTTGTTCACATTGTTTCATAGGTCCTCCATTAACAGTGTGCTACAGGTTTTACTTGGTTCACTAACCCTTTCCTATAGGTTTTCTCTTCCATCCATAGAGACCCTATCCTTTCGTCCTATAGACGGAAGGTACCCATTTCTACATGTAGCTAGGGAAAATTCCCTACTACAGTTTGGTAACCATACCAGGTCAATCCCAAAAGATCCTTGAATTTTTACTGTTTATTTTCAAAATTTTGTTAACCTAGTTTAAATTTCTATTTATTTCTAGGTTAGATCTTTGTTTTTATCATTTAGATTGACACTCAAGCCCTCTTGAGGCTGACCCAAGCCCGATCGGCCACACTACCAGCTACTGTCAGCCGTTCCCAGCTCCATTCATAAAAATTTTCAGTTTTTGGGCCAAATCGCTCCTATGGGGATGAAAAGGGCGACCCAGTCGCTCATTTCTCCCCTAAAAGAGAGACGCACATTCTGGCCCAAAAAATTCTAATTGACTCACAGGACCCTCGTTGCTCTTATTTTTAGTTTTTGGGTGACCCCCTCGCCTGGTTGGGAAAAAAAGAGTGACCCCCTCGCTACATTAGCCTCGGAAAGAGCGACCTGTCTCTCAAGGTTCGGTTTTTTTCTATTTGGACTACCAGTGCGGCCCTGCCACCATTGTCCAACAACCTGTTTCTTTCTGCAAATAATTTTTGTAAGTTGATGATAGATTTGGTTAGCTGTTAATGTATATGAATCTGTTGTAGGACTTAGCTCAAATACTGTAACTTAAATTTCAGTTTTTTCACTTAAAAAATTGGAAATTAACCTCTTGTCGAAACCCTTCCTCCTCTACTCATTCATCACCCTCTGGGGTATTTTGAGTTAAGATGAAGGTTCAAGCTCGTATAGTAATAGGAACTGATACTTTTTATTGCTTAAGACCACTAAAAATGGGTGACTTGGAAGGTAGAGGCGGTGGACACCATTGGGGGTTTCATGGCGTTCATGTCCTCCCTGTACTTGAAAAGTGACATGAGGATCTATGGGTGGGATTATTCCCATTGCATTGAGATCCTATTACTCTTTCCTGGTTGAAGAGGAATACAGTGTAAGGTAGTCACCTAGCAGGTTTGCAATAGTCCAGGTTCATTATTTGCATGTTTAAATTTTTGTGTTTCAAAAGTTCACTGGTTTTTTCATAACATGTTTCCAATTTTGTAATCTCTGCAACAAACTAGAAATGTCTATGAAGTAACCATAAACCATAATTGCATCACCAAACTAATAACATAAAATAATTTTAAAAATGAACAAATATTTCATACACTAAACATGCACACAACCACACCAGTTAATCCAACCAAACTCAGTTCATGACGCTGAGTGAACCCATTAAAATCTATCAATCTACATTAGTTCAAAAATATTTCTAGTCTTTCAGGACATAAGTCCCTAACTTCCTTAACCATGGGAAGTACTTGGGCTCAGCCGTGAAACTCATTGTGAGGATTACCACAAGAACCCCAAAGTAGTTGGCTGCTAAGAGGAATTTCCAAGCGAAACAAGAAACGACCCCCTCCGATTGACTAGATATCCTATGCGGAAAAAGCCAAGTGTTGTCTCCTGGAAGTCTTGGTGCCCAAGTGACCACCTAAAATCCAATAGGAAGCCACTGAAACTGGGGTCTATAATTTCATTACCAAATTTCACCATTTGATCTACCAACCAGACACAATTGATCCCCCATGCTCTTTGTCACTCCTAAGAGGTGATCCACCACAGTTTAGGTCCTTGAACCAACACCATCGAGACCATTATTGATGACCCCCTACACCATCATATGACCACACAGCCTCTTAATTATACTCGAATTCATATCAATCTGAGCCAAACTTACACACCGCACCATCTAGCCCCATGGTTGGTGCAAACCCAAATCCACTTTCCAGAATGGTCATTTGTAGTGGACTCATGTCCATGCCTCAAGTCACCACAAACACCCTTGTAGGAGGTCCTAGTACTTCCATGCAGACTGTCCTAACTTAGCAGCCTCCACCCATACTTACCAGTCAAATAGTCCCTCCTATCATACCTGGGGGCAGTGGCCCATCCACTCACACTGTCCCAGCTATCATACTTGAGGGTAGTGGACCTTCTGCTCACACTGTCCCACTTTCCATACTTGGGGGAAGTGTCCTATCCACAACTGTGCCACAAGTACCCCCAGTCATGCAGGGACATCATTTTCTCCTGAACCCCACTAACAATGCAAGTCTTTCCCATATTAATCTTGGGTCAAACCTCCCTTTCATGGCATGCCTCAAATATCTTGACTTGCCCAGGTTAACCAATGACCCTATCTGTCATCAATCCTATTGGCCTCCCATGCCAACCATACTCCCCTCAGACATCCCCAAGTTTGAATGGAAGGAAGGGGAGTTCCCCCAAAACCATATAATGACATTTCACCTATGGTGCTCATTAAACATCATCGTAGATGATTCAATCAGACTTAGGATTTTCCAACACACCCTCATAGGTGCTACAGCCAAGTTGTACATTGAGCTATCACAAGCCAAGTACCTGGACTTTAACTCCTTGGCATTTATTTTCCTGTATTATTTCTAGCTCCTCGTCAGATATGATGAAGGGGTGGAAACCTTGCTATCTTGTCGCCAAAACACTGTAACCCACATAACCGACCACATCCATGAGTGGCGACGATGTTGTAGCTTGTGCAAGATCAATCTTGATGACAGGATCTTCCTTGAATGGTTCTTATGAACATTGCTTCCACCCATAGCCAAAGACGTCGTCTTCGAATGTCCCCAAACAGAGGAAGAGGTCATCTTGAAGGCCTAATAGTTTGATCTCATTTACACACAATCTAGATACCTCTACACCATCATTCCAGATGTTCCCAGTGTAGGAACCTCCTATCGGGATACATCGATGGAACCCCATGCCGCAGATGGCATCATAGTCTCTATTTCCCACCAAACACAACATCACGTGACACCACCCACGATGCCACCACACCCAAGCAACACCCCTAGTGTTTCCTACCCAAATGAAGCTCATGACTATTCAAGAATGATTTCTCAATCCATAGCTACAACCTCCTATGCACAACTGACACCACAACAACAGACCCATACACCTACTTTGGAAACACAATAATATTCAAGACAGATGACCATATTTGTAGCACCCCCAGCCCCCTAAGTTTACTACGCACCACCGGTGTAAGCCATTAAAGCCCCTGCTCAAGTCATCGCACCTTTGGAACAAGTGTTTGCTCAGCAGAATCGACCCAACCAACCATCCCTCAACAACCAATAAGGGAAAGCCAGAAACAACCGAGCTAGGAAATGAGGAAACAACCAACTACAAGGAGGTGGTCAACAACCAAATCCTCCCAACAACGTTGGGGTGAACTGACCAGCTCAAAATTCCTAGAAACCAAACCCACTTGGATGCAACGCTCCGTTACACACAAATCAACCATTCAAACTATGTGACGTCTATGGGAACTATATGTTTGAATGACCCTTCATGGATCGCACCAAGGAGCCCATTCAGAACGAAGTCTAGCATGGTACCAATACGGTACTTCCAACTCAACCAAACTTGGCACCACCAGGCCCTCCGCCTATGGTGCTCCAAAACCCATTACCGCTCCAATGACTAGTAGGAACTGCACCTACTCCCCAACCCAATCTCACTGCCCCTGCTGCACCTCCGCCAACAAAAATAGGTGTTCACCACCTTCTAGCTCTGACAACTGAAGAGGTCAATTTATAGACCAAGATAAATCAATAAGGAGCTAACACTAGACCCGCTGACCCATCAGAAGAATCCTTGTCGAAAACAACCAATATACCTCTTCACTTACCCCTTTTTCCCCCACTCCCTCACATACGATGGGTTTCTGAAAATTCCACGGTTAGAGCTTTTGTGAGATACAACATCGTTGATGACTTGGCCCAAACACCTAAGACCATGTCCGCTCTTGAGGTACTTAAAAATTTCCCAACATAGCGAAAGGAGTTACTAGCCTCCCTTAGTGTTGTAGACCCCTCTGACTCCAAGTTGATCATGTTTGACACAGGTAGCAGAGAACCTCGGATGCCATCAACTCTTGCCTTCCAAATTCCTGTATCAATTTGAAATCTAGTCGTACTCTGGTGCATCGTCGACGAGGAGGCATCCACATGTGTGATGTCAACCTTATTCTGGGAGAAACTTGGGTCCCCAATCCTACAACCATATACCACTACTATGCGGGCTTATGATGTCCATCCAACTAAAGCCCAAGGTATCCTTTCGTACGTCCCCATAACATTAGCCAAGAAAGACGTACTAATTGGCATAGAGGTTGTCAATACACAGTTGGACTATAACCTTGTCATAGGAAGAAGTTATATGTATGCCATGAGAGCTGTAGCATCCACTATTTTTCATTTCATGATGTTCCCTCATGACAGGAAAATTGTGATGGTTGACCAATTAACTTATCACAATCCATAAGGGCTAATAGCACCAGCCAATGTTATCCCTATGTTCAACACTGTCGTCAAAAACACATCCAAATACTCATTATTGAATGTGGGGCCTAGGTTGTTTCTTGACACCCCCATGATGACCTCCTTCCCCTTCATGTCACCACCGCTGACACCAAACGAGACTACTTATTTGTGCATTCTCTCATCCAACACTATTGCACCTAAACATCAAGCACAACCATAGCCCCAACACTAGCCACAACATCATTCGTAGTCACAACATCATGCGCAATTGCAACCACAAACGCATCCCTAAATGCAATCACCAGGGAGTTACTTGGGCTCCTCCCTAGTCAATACAATTCCCTTCCCATTTCCCCCACATGGTGTCATGAGTAAGCCAGTAATGGCTACCTTAAACTTATCCAACTTCACATTGGGGATTCCCATGTAGTACCTCGATCCACTGGCCCAAACTTCGATGCCCCAAGTCATGTTGATCCCTGTTCATCCCATTGCAGTCAAATCATGTCCCCCACATTGCCTGCAAAATCCAACCACTGCACCTGCACCTACTGTACCCCACCCAAAAAAGGGCCAGGGGAAAAAAACGAAAGCAACAACTGAACCCCAGTAGATCCCGCCATGCATAGTGTGCAATGAATAGGGCCATGCAACCCAAAACTGTCCTAAAATTTCCATGATCTGCACACATTTAGATGCCATGGATACAACAAAAAACCTCCCGGTGGTTGAGCTCCCAAGCGGACCAACAAAGAAAAACAAGTCATTGAGAACAAACCATGCTTGCTCCCTTTGTAGATTGTATGGACATTATTCTCACCACTACCAGGACTTGTTCAAGTTTCAAACAGCTCTGGATTACCTTTGACAACATGCCCTTGAAACCAAGATCACTCTCATCAAAGAAATCCAGCCCCCACCTCCTTCTTTAGATACCGTGTTTATCTACATGGTGTCCAATTCCATAGACCCACTTATCCCTACACTCACCGATAGCTCCTCCAACGCATCCCATCATTTCTTCTGCAACAATGAGGAGATACTTGAAGCCTTAACCACTCAAGAATAGCCTTGGGATGACATTCACCATCTCTCTTTCTTCATACTCAAAGGACCTGTGTCACTGCCGGATCAGTTTTCAGTCGAGACCAAGGATTTCATTCATGGAAAAGTTTACTAGTTCAAAGATCCCATTCTGACACATGATGCCTTTGAAGAAGGGAACACGACCAATATCTCACCAACCATTAGAATCAACATCTCAACCAAACTTGAGATAAGTGAGGAGATCATGATGGGGGCATCCTGCTCTTCTAAAGAAATCTCTTTTTACAAGGTGCTCTTCCAAGAGTTATGCAACATCTTCACCTAGTCCTACACTAAAATTCCCAGGTTGGATCTATGTTGGCTATATGGGCAGACTCGAGTTTACTGTAATGTACCAACAACACCCCTAGCTCACTGGCCCTTTCGGCGACAGACCGCGGAGCGGCCTGAAGTCTCACCCGAAGTGATTCTAATGGGTTGGACAAAAGACTCAAGTGTCTTCGACCAAGTTCTATAGCATCCTGGGGTCTCGCAGCTCTTCTTAGCCAGCGAGGTCTCTCTCTGTGATGCACAGTCTCTCTTCCTCATGGGCTCTGATAGGGGAAGGAATCCTATTGCATCGCAATGACTCTGGCAATGCGCAACTCTCTCTTCTGCTTAACCCGCGATCTACGCTATCTCACACCACAGCTCCTCTGACGATGCGGTATCGCCTACTGTTAACGTAATATCTACTATAGTACGGCCCACTGCGACCCTCACGGTCCAAAGGCTATCGCACTGGGTGGAATGACTTGGCTATATTTCAACAAGATATTAAACACTCTGACGTGAACTTCCACAGTTCAACACACTCTACCTCAACTATACTTACAGTTCGAATAAGTATACTGGAAACACTTTAACATAATGACTTCTTACTATGTGAAACAAGCACTGATAAGCTCATATGCAATGCTTGATACACGTAAATCTACCTTTAACCTTCAATAATGCTATACTGAATGAGGACATACAGACATTTACTAACTGATATACAACATTCATGTAACAGATAATAGATATCAACTAAGTAAAGAACAATCACATGAAATAATCACATAACACACTGGTTTTACGTGGTTCACTTTCAGGGTAGAAGCTACGTCCATAGAACTGTGTTTATTATATCTTGAGAGAGTACACAGTTCTGCTGCAACTTGATGTGCAGCTAGAGATCTTCTAGGTAACTCCACACTCACTGCTGGGAGCCCTTCTCTCCTAGATCTCTTCTCTTACTCTATATTGCCTTCTTACAATATTCTCTCTCTCTCTCTCTCTCTCTCTCTCTCTATTAATCCCTGTGGACTGTTACATACATGCTTCTATGAGCCAGCTGCTGGTTACAGTAAGATTTTACAAATGGAATAACAGGACCAAAGATCGACTCTTACACTACAAAATTACTATGAGCTAACAGACTAATTGACTCTATCTGTCTGAATAGCTAATCAACTGGCCTACTAGATAACCTTTTACAATACAAAATACATCCCTTTATAGGCGGCCCGAAGGTCTCGCCATTACAACGCTGTGGGCCTATCCCAACAGTAACCCAAAAACCCTAACTAGTGACAATCAGCGTATGTGTACTTGGAGTAGCCGCTTTCCGTCACACCACTTCTCTCTGTAGTCTTCCATGCTTCCCGAAGCTGACCATGGGTACTGGGTGCCACTTCCCTTTCTGTCCTTCATCTTCAATACCTTGGCCTCATTGCCCCTTTTCCTTTATGAGGGTAGCTGAGCCCTCCTGTCTTTTGCCATTGCCTTCAATGCAGTGGGTGAGCTCTCTCTTCTCGGTCGCTGCCTTTAGTGCAGTGGGTGAGCTCTCTCCTCTCGGCCGCTTAGGTACTATCATCTTCTTTGACTTCTCTGTCCCGATAGTCATAGTTTCCATCTCTGATCTGTGGCTAGAAACATGCTATGGTGTCGTAGCTTTACCTTACCTCTTATATCTTCACCAAAACTATCTATCCGCAAAAATGGCAGGTTCTCCTGTAGCTGCGGGACTCTACTCCAACATTTCCCTAACACTTACGTGTGGCTTGTCCTCAAGCCACTAACAATGGGCTTCTCTTGCTGTAACTTCTCCTTGGATTCCTACAAAGTCTATTTAAATTTGTCCCGAAGTCCTATGACTTCGTTCTACATAGCTTCGACACACTCTTGTGCCGCTTCAAGTGTAGCTTGATTAATGTTGGAGTCTTTTATTGCATCAATTTCACCTCTGCTTGTCGTGAAATATTTAAACTTATGCTCAACCACCTCAACTAGCTCTGCACAGAGAACACTTAACAACTTACCCTATAGCTCTCGGATCTTCCAAAAGTAACCATCCTGAATGAATGATCTCTGCTTTTATGCTGAAGGCTATAATCCCGGATGCAACGGTCATCTAGGTTGAACCCGTCGGTGGTATTAACTGCATGGAAAAGACTAGACCCATCGTTTCAATCCTCATTAAATGCTGAAATCCGATCAAATTTCCCTCGAAACCTATGTGTAGGCACCGGTCTCGTCGAAGATTTACTAAATCTGGAAAATTTATGATGCTGCTGCCAAATCTACAATAAGGTATACCGGTCATTTCTTCATTAACTTCCTGTCAGAAGGTGAATTGACTGCCCCTCTATCCTTTTCAAAACTGGGTACGTGGCACGGGGAATCATCGCCTTACCGCGATGTCACACCGTATCACCTGTGCAAAACAAACTTAACAGTTTTTTTTTTTTTTTTTAAAGGAAAACTCTCCTCATGCGAATGCTTTTTACCTGCCAGTGTAGACTAACTACCAGTGCGATGCCTCCTTTCAACTACACTGGACATCTGCACTCTCATAACTGTCTGAGTTAAGGCTGGGACGTGGAGTGGCTAGCACTGTAAAGCTTAAGCCTACTGCCATTGATGAAAGTGGGAAGAAGCTCCCTGTTCAGTTTTCTAAACTGAACGGCTCCTCCATCTGTAACTTGTTGAATCTAGTATGGCCCCAACTAATGCATCTTGAACTTTCCTGGAAACTTCACAAACTTACTATCGTAGAGGAGTACTAGGTCTCCTATTTGAAAAATCTTGTTCTTTACATGCCTGTCACGCCAAGCTTTCTCTCATGCCTTCTACACTTTCTGATGGAATCCTGCGATGAACCTGTCTTCCTCTAAGGCAAGCAGCTGTGCTAGCCTTTCGTTTGTCATATCTGTGTCTATCATCCCGGTGATCTGAGCAACTCTTAGACTGGACATAATATATTCCATAGGCATAACAACCTCTTGTCCATACACCAAGATGAAAGGTGTATGTCCTGTAAGTTTCTTGCATGTAGTCCTATAAGCCCATAACACATCATTAACCCTGAGATCCCAATCATTTCTTTGGCTATTGCAGATCTTAGTAAGAGAGTTTTCTAGAATCTTGTTAAAGGCCTCCACCATACCATTAACTTGTGGGTGGTAGGGAGTGCTCTTATGGTGTTGTATCTGGAATTACTCTATCAAGGCCTCAATAGTGTGGTTCAAGAAATGGGTGCCTTGATCGCTCATCAAAATTACTGGACATCCAAATGTACTGATGATGTTCTCAAAGAGGAACTGTGTAGCTGTAGCAGTATCACAATTCCTTACTGCTTTAGCCTCCTCCCATCTGGTGAGGTATTCTGTTCCTGTGATGATGTATCTCTCACCAGTTCGTTTTCCTGGTGGGTTAATAGGACCCACAAAGTCTATAGCCCACTTGTCAAATGCCTGCAACATAATCTGTGGTCGCAGCGTCATTTCATCTCTTCGCGAAGGTTTTCCTACCCTCTGGTAGATATCGCAGCATCTGCAAAATTCCTTAGTATCCTTATGCAAAGTAGGCCACCATAATCCTGTGGTCGGGATTTTTTGCGTAGTCGGCTTTCCTGCGAAATGACCTCCTATGGTACCGGAATGTGCTTCTCTGATAATGGCCTCTTTCTCGTGCGGCATGATGCATCTACGCCGGACTTCCTCTGGACCTAACTTGTATAGTTGTCCTGCGATCAAGGTGAAGTCTGCTGCTTTGACAACCAACTGCTTCTTTTGATGCTTAGTAAACTCAAAAGGTGCCCATCCTGTAGTGAGAAAGTGAATGATATCAGCATAGTACTCATTTGCGATATGAATAGAAAACAATTACGCATCGGGAAAGTTGTCCTCTAGGTTACTTGGCTCTTCTCCTGAGTCTATCCTCGACAGATGATCTAGTCCGGCATTTAATTTCTCTGGTTTGACAATAATTTCAAAATCATACTCCTGAAATAGGAGTAACCATCTACAGATTCGTCCCCCTAACACTGGCTTATTGACCAAGTACTTCAAAGCGGAGTGGTCAATGAACATATTGAATGAGGCACCTAGCAGGTAGTGCCTGAATTTCTGTAGAGCATACACCATGGCTAATCCTTCTCTTTTCGTAGTGGTGTAGTTCTTTTCTGTGGTGGATAGTTTTATGCTTGAGTATGCGACAGGGTGATCGATACATCCTTCTCTTGGCTGTGTTAAGACAATCCCCACTACGATGCCAGATGCATCCACATGTACATGAAATGGCTTTGTCCAGTCTGGGAATACTAAGATGGGTGCTATAACCATCTTCTCTTTAAGGGTGTCTAGACTTTTCTGGCATTCCTCATTCCATAGGAATTTTACATCTTTCTTTAACAGCTTTTCCATAAGTGCTATGATCTTTGCATAACCTTTGATAAATTTTCTATAGTACCTGGTATGACCAAGTACTGTCCTCAATTGCTTGATTGAGTTGGGTGCTGGAAGGTTTACAATGATGGAAATATTTGCGGGATCTACCATCAAGCCTTGTATACAGACAATATGACCCAACAAAATACCAAATGGCGCACAAAATATACATTTTTTCAAGTTTAGAGAAATCTGGTACTGCCTACATTTCTCTAACATCAGTCTTAAATCTCCTATGTGCTTGTCGATTAATCCAAATATAATCCAATCATCAAAATAAACCTCTAAGAATTTATGGATGTATTCTTTAAATACAGCAACTACTACTCTAGAAAATATAGCTGGTGCATTCTTAAGACCAAAGGGCATTACCGTATACTGGAATGAGCCCCATTCTGTCACAAAAGTGGTCTTAGATCGATCTTCTGGATGGATTCTGATCTGGTGATAGCCTGAAAAGCCATCAGTGAAGGAGTAGACCTCCTGTCCTCCCACATTGTCTAACACTTCATCAGTGAAAGGTGTCGGAAATGGATCATGAAGCAATGCATCGTTGAGTTTACGCAAGTCGACATAGATCTTGATGTCTCCTTTGGTTTTATTTTCTTGCACGACCATGGGACTAACCCATTCTCTCTCTTCTATGGGTTCAATGATTCCTGTTGCTAGCATCTTATCGATCTCATCCTTAACTTTTTCTTTATACCACGGATTTAATCTGTATGGGAACTACTTGAATGGCCTAGCATCCTCTTTCAATGGTATCCTCATTACTCCCAAGTCTCCAACTATTCCCTTCATCTCTGTGAACTTGGTGGGGAATAGGTCCTGATAGTCATGTAGCAAGTCTGCAATCTGTCCTACTGTTTCATCATCCCAATAGTCTCCAATGGATGCAAACTTTGGTTCTGTGTCTGTGCCAATGTTGATCTTCTTAATCTTGATAGGCTCCGTGATAGCTAGAGTCTCTAGCTTCGATCCATCAACATTGCGAGTTCCTTCTAACTTTGGGATGTTGATGTTGTGAGGATCCTCATCCTCCTCCTATGGTTCTGCTGCAAAGTTATAGCACTTGAGCGCATATTCTAACTGGATGGCCCACTCAGGTTGAGTCTGTACTGATAGGGTGCAGTCCTCAAATATCTTAATCTTTATTGCATCTAGGGCCTGATCAACAATTGGATACTCAGATTTAAAAGTGAACATGAGTAGAAAGTTGTCTATCATAAGTGGCCATGTGCTCGTTCCCTTGGGCAATTCAGTCTCTGTGTACCAGTTCCTTGGAACTATGTCCAAAGTGTGAATGAATAGGTGAACCCATTCATCCTTGGGAATGTCCAACCAATTCTGTTCACAAGTCTGAATATGTGACCTGGGGTCACTTTGTCCTATGTATTTCTGCTGGACATACTCGCTGTCAGTCGAGAATCTGATCGCCATCAATCTCTTAAGATCATCCCATGATGCGATATTATCTTTATGTGCATACCACCATCTTGCAGGTGTGGCTCGTACTGCAAGGTCCATAGCTGCGATCCTCTACTCGTGAGGAACTTGTTGTTCAAACTACAGGAGAAAGTCCTGGATATCTATTAGACCATGAAATGAGGGAGTCTCGTTAGTCTCTGCACCAATCCATCGTAGTGACTTAGTCATAAATGTACATCTGCGCACTGAGACTTCATACAGTCTATTCTGCTAGTTTTCTAGACCAACATCTGAATCCGATGCGCATGAGTTGTCGCATCGCCAACTAATGTTCCCTTCTGCGGTTGGATTGATGTAGTCACTTTGGTTAGCAGTCATCTGATAGAGACTCTCCATGTTACGTGCCTCTTCCTCTGCTCAGATAAGTTCAATGTATCTAGGACCCTGAAGAGGATCCAACGGTGCAATGACCCAGATCTGCGCATCCTCAAAGGTCATTTGTCTTCTCTTTAGGTCGATAATGGCCATGTTACCGATTGCCCAATCAATGCCTAGTAATGCTGGATATGGTATACTATCGCCAATGACTTCTCTAACTTCAAAGTCTGCAAAGCTGTGAACTCCAACAATGTCAACTGGCACTTGCGGTAGTCGACCCAGTGGTGATACCCTCTGTTGATTAGCTAATCTCAAATGGATAAGCGATTTGACTAACTTAGGGCTACCCATCTATTCCCATGTCTGCTTAGTCAGAACATTTACCTCTGATCCTAGATCTAGGATCACCTCATCCATTTCAAATTCTCCAACTTGTGCTATGAGTCGCATCTCTCTTCCCGTTCTTGTATGGCCCATAATGTTATGAACATCACGCTGTGCACTGCTCACAGAATAAGATGGTGGGTACTGATCTATGATGCACTGAAGCTCTCTGATAGCTTGCTAATTTTTCATGAGTTTTAGACAACTCTGCAGGAAATATTGTACGCTTCATGTTGACTCATCCTCATTGCATATTCCTGATGTGGTAGCCTGCAATGTCTCCACAAGACTAAGGACACAAGGTGTTTGCTGCACTACGCCCTTAGACAGAGGTACCTGCGATCCTGATTGGATAGGGTCATCAAAGAAAGTATTAGCTTCCTGGAATGTTTCTTTATTTTTCTGCAAGTCGAGTGGTGTTGATTTATTAGTATATTTGTGCATCCACTCCGGTCCTGTGTTCTTTTCACTATCCTGCGGTGTGCCACTAGTGGAAGCACTGTTGCGAGTCACAATGTTGACTCTTGGTTCTGTCTCTTCCTACTCAGTAGCAATAAGCTGGATGTTCTGATGTACTACTGGCTTAGGTTCTCTAATCTTAGCTATCAAGGTAGGACATTCTTCTATAGCGTGATCATAATATTTGCAATAATTACATGTTGTAGTGGGGCTTTGATAGTCCCTAGCATAATGTCCTACAACTCCACAGTTGTAACAAGTGACTGGTCCACGACCACGGCCAAAGCCTTCTCCACGGCCAAATCCTCCTCCATGGCCTCGTCCTCTGAATCCTCCTCCACGTCCAACATGAGCCGGATCATGCTGTGGTCCTGCTACTGGACCCTGTGTCTCCGATTGGACTCTGTACAAGTCATGTTTTCTGTCTAACATGAGATCATAGGCTCTATAGGTATGGTCATCGTGTCCTACTAAATTACAGAAGGTACAGTATAAGTTCTTAGGTGTCTGTATATACTTCTGAAGTAAAGGGCATTGCTGAGGTAGATGTCCTCTTGTTCTGCATAGTTCACACCATGGCCCTTGAGTCTGTGCTAAGGGGTTAGGAGCCCCACTTGCTAAGTATTCAACAAATATTGGACAGTTATCTTTAGTATGGCCTTGTGCTTTACACTTGATACACCATATGTCTTGTGCAATCTCTTTTCCTTTTCTAATCTCATGCATCTGTAATGTGAGATTTGCTAACTGGTTTTGCAGGTTTGTCATACTTGTACTGGTCTCAGCTAGAGGTGATGCCTCTAGTTTCATTGCCATCTCCAACACGTCATCCTGCGTCTGGAGTTTCTGCTGCATCAGTGGATGTCTAATATGCAGGAGTAGTGTAGCGATGAACCATTCCTTATGCTGCTCCGGTGCAAACTCAAAGCTAACTTGGTCTATGGGGGCTTTGAATGTCGTATCGAAGTCCCATACTGACTCTGTAGGTAACTGTTTAATGTCTTTGAGCTCTGTGATACACTGCGACTCGGACTTAGGTTTCTTAAACTCTTTGATCATGGCAGTCCTGACTTGTATAAGTGTTCTGGGTATCACTGAGGTATACTTCATATACCATGTTAAGGCTCGTTCCCTAAGTGTGGTGATCAACTGTACAAGTTTAATATTATCATCGTGGATTCCTTTAATGGTCCACATGGCTTCACATAGAAACCAGTGCTTCTCTAGGTCTTCTGCCCCTATACCCTTAAAGGTAGGTAACTTCATATCATCCCCCATTCTATTTCTGCATGGTGGATGTTGGTTTGCTATGTTACTACCACTCGACGGTGTAGGTGGAGGTGATGTAGCGATAGTATGTACTGTCTGTGAGCTACTAGATGGAGTTTCTACAGGATTGTTCTGAGTCCCGGTCTGTTTATGTGGGGTATAAAGGTGGTAAGGGATACCCCCTTTTGTTCTGTTTGTGTTACTATGACTCTATTGTTTAGTATTATCTGAACTGTCTTCAAATATGGGAGATCTGAAATCTACTTTATATTTCTTTCCACTACGTGTACGTCCAATATCATCAAAATCACTCTCAAACTCTTGTGACATCACACTTTTTTAACTTATTTGTCTGAAACTATATCCATTACTCCTTTTTCATATAATAACATCTTAATGGACAAGTTTAAAGAGTTTAGGTACTTACCATGATATCCTTTGAAGAAGTACCACTCAGCCTCGCTGAAGCTTTTTCTCTGTTCAACTGCAAACTCTGTGACGAAGCCTTCTAGCACACTCGCAAGCCAGAAGTCTACTATCCTCGTAATGGGATTATCAAGGATCTTCATGGTCTAAATCAGCTCTGGTGTCCAGACAATGTTTCTTTTCTTTCTGAATATGCTCTGATTAGTCAACTTTGATAACCAGTCGTACAGCTCATTTCCATAGGTCGCAAAAAACATCGTATGCAGGTCTGTAAAGATATGTTTTTGTAACCAGTCCTCTGTACTCAGTCTAGGACTCTTGTTCTCTTGTTCGGCAAATTCTTTCTCCTTAGACCCAACCCACTGGTTGAGCTCATCTTTAGTAGGATGCCAATAGAACATCAGTGCTCAGTTTTTTCAAAACCGACAATGGAACCATTTGTTGGCTATATGGGCAGACCCGGGTTTACTGTAATGTAACAACAACACCCCTAGCTCACTGGCCCTTTCGGCGATAGACTGTGGAGTGGCCTAAAGTCTCACCCGAACTGATTCTAATGGGTTGGCCAAAAGACTCAAGTGTCTTTGACCAGGTTCTGTAGCATCCTGGGGTCTCGCAGCTCTTCTTAGCTAGTGAGGTCTCTCTCTGCGACACGCAGTCTCTCTTCCTCGCAGGTTCTTACAGGGGAAGGACTCCTATCACATCGCAACGACTCTGGCGATGCGCAACTCTCTCTTTCACTAAACCCACGATCTACGCTATCTCACACCGCAGCTCCTCTGACGGTGTGGTATCGCCTACTGTCAACACGATATCTACTATAGTACGGCCCACTGTGACCCTCATGGTCCAAAGGCTATCGCACTGGGTGGAATGACTTGCCTATCTTTCAACAAGATATTAAACACTCTGATATGAACTTCCACAGTTCAACACACTCTACCTCAACTATACTTACTGTTTGAATAAGTATACTGGAAAAACTTTAACAGAAAGACTTCTTACTGTGTGAAACAAGCATTGATAAGCTCATATGCAACGCTTGATACACGTAAATCTACCTTTAACCTTCAATAATGCTGTACTGAATGAGGACATACAGACATTTACTAACTGATATACAACATTCATGTAACAGATAACATATATCAACTAAGTAAAGCAAAATCACATGAAATAATCACATAACACACTGGTTTTACGTGGTTCACTTCCAGGGTAGAAGCTACGTCCACAAAACTATGTTTATTATATCTTGAGAGAGTACACAGTTCTGCTGCAACCTGATGTGACGCTAGATATCTTCTGGGTAACTCCGCACTCATTGTCAGGAGCCATTCTCTCCTAGATCTCTTCTCTTAGTCTATATTGCCTTCTTACACTATTCTCTCTCTCTCTCTCTCTCTCTCTCTCTCTCTCTCTCTATCAATCCCTGCGGATTGTTACATACATGCTTCTATGAGCCAGCTGCTGGTTACAGTAATATTTTAGAAATGGAATAACACGACCAAAGCTCGACTCTTACACTACAAAATGACTGTGAGCTAACAGACTAATTGACTCTATCTGTCTGAATAGCTAATCAACTGGCCTACTAGCTAGCCTTTTACAATACAAAATACATCCCTTTATAGGCGGCCCAAAGGTCTCGCCATTACAACGTTGTGGGCCTGTCCCAACAATAACCCAAAAACCCTAACTAGTGACAGTTGGCGTATGTGTACTTGGAGTAGCCGCTTTCCGTCACACCACTGCTCTCTACAGTCTTCCATGCTTCCCAACATTGACCATGGGTACTAGGCGCCGCTTCCCTTTCTGTCCTTTGTCTTCAATACCTTGGCCTCGTTGCCCCCTTTCCTTTATGAGGGTAGCTAAGCCCTCCTATCTTCCGCCACTACCTTAAATGCAGTGGGTGAGCTCTCTTTTCTCGGCCGCTGCCTTTAGTGCATTGGGTGATCTCTCTCCTCTCGACCACTCAGGAACTATCGTCTTCTTTGAATTCTCTATCCCGATAGTCATAGTTTCCAGCTCTGATCTGCAGCTAGAAATATGCTACGGCGTCGTAGCTTTACCTTATCTCTTATATTTTCACCAAAACTATCTATCCACCAAAATGGCAGCTTCTCCTGTAGCTGTGGGATCCTACTCTGACAATCCATCCATTGTTGAGCACCATATCGACACATGGCCTGAAGCAGTACCGGTGCACCAAAAGCAACGGCCAATCCACCCTTCCAAAGCTACCACGGTTAAAGTAGAAATTGAGAAACTGCACATAGTCGGCTTCATTTACTTGATTACTTATACAAAATGGGTTTCAAATCCTGTTTTTGTGAATACAAAACAAGGTACCATTCACATTTGTACAGACTTCTGTGATCTGAATTTGGCATGTCCCAAAGACAGATTCCCAACACCTGTTGGCAGGGGTTTTCCTAAGTGAGTTGCGCAGCATCACGATAGCTGCACAACCTCATGCGGTACCGTGCACGGCCATATTAGCGCGATGGGTAGAAGAATAACTGCTTTGAATATTTTATATGTTATTTGACCAAGTTTTGTTGTAATAGGTCATTAGTGGTTATAAGTTAGTTAGAAGTGGACCCTCAATGTAATGGCGCAAGCCTATTTATAGATCTAGTTTTGCAAGTAGATGGTACTGAGGAAGAATAGGAAAATCACATCAAAGGATAATTTGGGCATAAGTTCTAGTGTGATCTACTTTTGTGAAGAATTTCCTGTGTATCTACGAGTGATCTGTGTTTTCCTGATGTATGCAGTCTCCGGTTTTGGAGAAGAATTGTGTAATGTGGTTCCTTTGTACAAGATTAATATGATATGGAAATTGTGGCAAAAATCTAATTGTTATGATGTTGCAACCTATTCCATCATGATGTTGTGACCTGTTTTGGTATAATGTTCCTATGATTTAGTCTCTTTCTTTTGCATTGATGCGATCTGTTTTTCTGCCACTGTTTGTTGCACTATGAGTAGATATATTTTATGGACAATGCTGCAGTATTATCAATATTGTGACAACTGTATGATGCTATAATGATTTCATAAGTTTTGAATACTCTCTATAAGTTGAGGAAATGGTGTAAAGTCGATTGCAAGCTCTGGATCTAGCAGTTATCATGTCCTTTCATCGAATCCCCGTATCCTCCGTCCCCACTACCAGAAACTCAGTTCTGATAGCTCTCCCTTGAACTCCTTAGGTGAGACCTTGTCTACTCTATAGACATTGTTGGGTAGGGTAAAACCTATCTGGGCCGGTGCTTAGAGATATTGCACTGGTTGGGCATCGACAAAGTGGGAACCCCTGTCGACAAGGCTTTTTTGGTGGGTTTTTCCAAAAAATGGTTCCATTGTCGAGACCTGAGTTTCTATTAAGAGGAGGATATGTTTTGGCATCCGAATCAACCAAATATCAAATGATGGTTTGATCTAAACTTGCGAGAGTTTGCTGAAGCCGAGAATCAGAATATAAAGTTGTCGACGGGCCATTGGTTGGACAGGTATATCCACGATGGTCCTCACAAATGTTTTTTTTGTGAATTTTTTGTCCTCTTGTAGGAATGGCTGGCAAAGTTCACTAAGAAGAAGACAAACTTTCAAGGAGGAGAGCCGACATCCTGGACCCTAGAGTTGATCCAAGAGTTACAAGAAACCAATAATAAGGCATCGTGGGTAGTTGAAGCATGGTTGGAGATAGTATCTTAGAAGGATACATCACCGAGTTTGTAGTCGACACCAATAAGTCCTTTAACGAAGCAGATAGAGAGTTATTTAGTGGACCTCGAGGAAGGTTCTTGTTGTCGCTGCAACTGTCCATTAAGCAACTGGTCTATGAAAAAGGTATTCTAAAGATGGACCAAGAGTAGTGGAACTCTTGTGTGCGGAGGATGTAGGAACCGCAATGGAAGGGGGGAGATGCATGGAAAGGTAAGGGGTAGATGGGAATGAGTTTTGGTGAGAATGTGAAGGTCGCTGAGGAAACAAGTGGTTGTACAAGGGGAGGAGAAAGGTATCGAGAGAAGAGGCAGAGGATAGGAGAAGGTCCTACTATGATCAAAGTGCAATGCCATGAAGAAAAACCACATGGGATGAAGCGACCTTTTTGTGACGACGAGGATGACCAAGCCTAGGTTATGCCCATAAGGACAATAGGATTGAACCCCAGTAGTAACATGCCCACACCTCGACACACTAATCGACCTCAAGGAAAAAAATACACACTCTGTGTCAACTTTCCCGATGTTTCATCAACAGTCTAGTAATAGAGCACCAACAAAAGGAAGAAGGCCTAGAATGGCGGGAAATGAAATGAAGTTATCAATATTTAATGGGAATGGCACTGATGATCTAGAGTAGTACTGGTTCTTATGTGAGGTGATTTAGACCTCCTGACAAACTGTTGATTATGATGTGAGGCCACTACTCTAAGGGGCCATGCACTGGAATGGTTCAAGAGGTTCACGCAGATCCCTCAGGGAGGTACCATGAAGACATTGGATGAGATCCAAATGGGGTTATTTGAAGAATTTAAGAAGCCAAAATCTAAGGCTCAACATATTACTAAATTGAAGGAGATCAAACAGTTTCCCAATGAGGTGATTTGGGACTTTGATAAGTGGTTGAAGACATTGATGGATCGAGTCATTTTTCAGATGAGAGATGTTTAGCATAAGGAATGTTTCATCGTCGTGCTTGTCTCACATATCAAACATACGCTAATGCAACAAAAGATTGCGACACATCGCGAGGCTCTCAAGACTGCGATGAAATTGGAGGCATCACCAGTAGGAGAATCCATGGTTAGAATGAACCAGATTCAAGCGCAGTTGGCCAATTTGATGCTCCAACTGCAAGATATCAAAAATGCCAAGGAGGATCATGATGATCTTTTATTCACCCATTTCCATGTAGATGGACATACCAAGGACACCTATCTGACATTTCAGAATTATTTGTTGTCAGGAGCCCTGAATCCATTAAGTTGTGCTAGTGTCCCATGGTGTTGCATATGTCAGGTCTATGGGAATTGACATGAGAACTATGATTACATGAAAAAGATGGTTACCAAGGCAGAAAATTTGTACTGTACATTTTGTCAGTCGGTTGGCCATGATGAAAAAAACTGTCGAGCTTATGATTTTCTCCAGGAAAGGATGCACGATTCATACTTTGTGAAAGGTGAGGACCCCTAGACAGTGCAAGAATAACCATAAGTAGTACAATCAATAGCACAAGTGTCATATACACCACCACTGCCATTGCAGTTTGTCTGTACGCAACTACAACAACATTTTAGATCGCAGCCGTAGTTTGCACCTTCATCACAAATGGTGGTACAACCACAGTATAACCAGGCACCATGACTACAGTATAATCAGCCACAATATGTTCAAGCTATGCACTATATCCAGAAACAACCAAACTCATTGTAGCAATAGATGGCCCAACTGGAGTTTCAGCAAGGAGGAGTCCGAGGAGGATTTTGTGGAGGGTTCAAAGGTTGAGGAGGAGGATTTGGTCAAGGAGGAGACAACATCGTGAATCAATACAATGCTATAATCATGTGGGGTATTTGGGAATTATTGAAGGGAGTGTCCTCATGCATAGTGTACATACTATGCAACCAACCATCATAATGTTGAAAGTTTCCCTTAGTTGATATATGAAATGGTAGGCAGGAAATATTCCTCAATTACAGAATGTGTAGAATCAGAATCAGCCTGCATTCCAAGTACAGAACCAACCAATAATGCAGAAATAGGTCCCACCATAGACTCAGATTGAGATCTTTCCTCAGAATCAGAACCAACCAATGAATCAACCATTGAATCAGAACCCACCATTGAACTTAAATAAAGGATTGACAATTGCCACTATTCACGCTGAGCCATGAATGAAGGATGTCGACATTGGCATTTTCACTCACATTGGTGTGACGAATGGAGACGATGGACCACAGCTACAAGTTTGGCTCACCGGTAAGAAAAAGGTCGCATTTGATATTGCGACAGAGAAATATACCTTCTTTGACACAAAGAATGCAATCGAACAAAATCTGGGTAAGTTACCAATTGTTGATATGCCATGTGCTTTTGATCCATCTATAGAGGAAGGACCATCGCGGCAGCATGGTACCTTTCAGAAGTTCTTTGGGAGTTGTCTCTCATTGGTGAGGGAATCTGAAGCCGTTGTCGAGCTTGAGACATTATTGCAGCACCCGGATAAGACAGTGAAGGACTTTGTTGTGAATTCCTTGCAAAAAAGGAAGACATACAAGGAAATGAGGATGAATATACAGATTGGAGATTATGAGGTTGAATCGGTCATTCTGGATCTTGGATTAGATGTAAACATTTTGATGAAGCAAACCTGGCAATTTATGGGAAACCTGGATCTTGGTATAGATGCGACTAGAAAATCAAGCGAAGGTTCATCCCATTCGTTGCGTTTCAAAATTGGTTGTCAACATTGAAGGTATGAAAATGCATGTTGGCTTTGATGTGTTAGAAGTTGTAGAAGACGGTGGTTCCTATCCCATGCTTCTAGGGATTGGAAGGGCTAATGATAGCATGGAAGTTATCAACTTCAAAAAATGAGTTACTTTTGAAAACTAGGATGTTAGGATCATATCTCCTATGAACCCTTAGGAAGGACATCGATATATTGAACCTGTAAAGGATGAAGTTGGGATAAGTTGGGATCATGATTATAACATCTCTGAAGACTATATCCATCCTACCATCGATGATGAACTTGGATGGCATAGTGAAAATTATGCATCCTCTGAATCTAAATATGCTCTAGAAAATTGGCAAAATCAGTTGCATGAATTCTCATTCAGGAAATGCGGGTTGATTACACAGTCTCTCCAACATGTTGCAACTGGGACTGTTGAGTTTCCCATTTATGAAGGACTGTCAGGATTATTAGAGTTCTTTCAGGAATTTGAAGAGAAAGTTTTTGAACCGAAAAGGATATTGGCTCTTGATGTAGCAATGACGGCTACTCCGGCTTGATGGTGGGCGACACACAAACAGATGATCCATGAATGGGAGCAGTGCTGCAGATTGATGATGGTTTGATTTGGAAATTTAGAGGTCTACCATGCTGGGAGATATAATGGATGGAATGATCCCATTGGTCATTTAATTGTGTTAGAATTTATGCGCGTTGTGACTTAGAGATGAATGGGTCCACACTTTTGTTCACACTCTGGAAGAAATGCCAAGATCTTGGTATGTGGTAGCAGAGTTTCCCAGGACTATCACCACTTAGGAGGATTTGTCTATTTTTTTTGCGCAGACATTTAGGTTTTCAAGACATCAACCCAAAGGTATGCAATTCTTTACAAATAATCCATGATGTCGTACTCAAGGTCACCCTTGTCACCTATCCAATTGATCCACATGTGCATTGTTCAATCCAGTCCATGATGGTCTGCTACAACTTGTCAAGGGAACCTGAAGATGATGATGAGTTACAGAATGTTAATATTCCAAAGTCTGAAGGAAGTTGTGATGTTGCATCCCCTGACATATCGATGGACTCGATGACTCAGCCGCTGAAGATCCGAAAAGTTAACATTGGGTCGACAGAGAACCCAAAATTTCCTAATCTCAGAGACTAATGGGACGAGGAGACCATGGCTATGATCATGGTCCTAATACATGAATTCTAGGACCTTTTTCCAAAATGGTTTTCAGAGATGAAGGGAATTTTAGGAGACCTAGGGGAAATGAAAATCATGTTGAAACCAGATGCCAAACTAGTGCGACAGAGGCCGTGTCGACTAAATCCATGATACAAGGACCGTGTGAAGGTTGATATTGACTGGATGCTTGATGTTGGGATCATCAAGCCTGTGGAAGAATCGGAGTGGATAAGTCCTATGGTGTTCCAGGATAAAAAATACAGGAGAAATATGCATTTGTGTTGACCTAAGGAAGTTGAATGATGCATGTGTACATGATCTGTTCCCGATCCCTTTTACAGATGAAGTTCTTGAAGGCGTAGGTGGCCAGGAGATGTATTATTTCACGGATGGCTTCTTGGGATACCACTAGATCCGGATTATGAAGGAGGATCACTATAAGACTACGTTTGTCATTGAGTGGGGCTATTTTCAATATACAGTCATGTTGTTTGGGCTGAAGAATGCACTAGCAGTATTCTCTCGCGTAGTTGTCGCTGTATTTAAAGATTTTATTTAAAAGTTCCTATAGGTGTATATGGATGAATGGAATTTCTATGGACTAATTAGGTACCATCTAGACAACCTACGGCTAATGCTGGAAAGGTGTCAATAGCATCAGATTACCTTGAACTCTAAAAAGTGTATTTTTTGTGCACCATTTGGCATGCTACTGGGGAACATTGTCTGCAAAGATGGTTTGTTGGTCGATCCAGTGAATATCATGCTAATCCTCTATTTACCACCACTAACTAATGTCAAAATGATTCAGGACACACTCAGGCATACCGGATACTATCACAATTTTATCAAAAGATACGCTGTGATTACTACCCCCATGGAGAAGATATTAAAGAAGGATGCAGCCTATGAATGGAATCAGGAATGCCAAGGAAGTTTTGACACTTTGAAAGCTAATATAGCCTCTACACCTATACTGGTTTTTCTTGATTGGGATAAGGAGTTCCATGTCCACATCGATGCTTCTTCTATTGCTCTGGGGGTCGTTCTTATGTAACTAGGTGAGGGAGAACTGGATCACCCAATCGCATATGCCAGTAGAAAGCTGTCTTTTGCTGAATGAAATTATACAACGACAGAAAGGGAATTCTTGGTGATGGTTTATGCATTGCAAAATTTTTTCCACTACTTGTTGGGCGGACATTTCGAGATGTTCATTGATCATTCTACTTTGAAATACCTAGTCAATAAGGCTATGTTGGGGGGGAAGATCTATCAATGGATTTTACTCTTCCAGGAGTTTGATTTTGAAATAGTTGTGAAGCCACGGTGATTGAACGCTGGCCCTGGTAATATGTATCACGTCAAGAACAATGAAGAACTGACCAATATTGATGACAGATTACCATATTTGCAACTATTCTGTGTCGACATTATAGATGATCATTATGCACCAATTATTCAGTTTTTGGCCACGGGTGTCACCCCAGAGGACATATCAACTGGCCAAAAGAAAAAGTTGTTCATAAAGGCTTCTGATTTTCAATTAAATATGGGACAATTATATAAGCTTGGACCGGATGAAATCTTGCAACTGTGTATTTTACCACATGAGCAGGGTCCCATTCTCAAAGAAGCACATGCAGGAATTGTGAGAGGTCACTATGGAGGTCGGGATACTGTGCAGAAGGTGTTTCACGCCAGACTATGGTGGCCTACCTTTCATAACGATGTCGCAGACTATGTGAGAATTTGTGATGCCTTCTAGCGTGTCGGTAAACCATCGCGATGGTATGAGATGTCGTTGGTACCGCAGGTGACTCTGCAACCATTTGATAAATGGGCTGTGTATTTTGTGGGACCTATTGATCCACCAGGGAAGTAGACTAGTGCACGATACATCATCACTGCAACCGACTATCTCACTAGGTGGGAGAAAGCTGCACCAGTTGTGTATTGTATCATTGCGACGACAACGAGGTTCATATTTGAAAACATTGTGACATGGTTTAAGTGTCCTAGGATCTTGATGAGTGACCAGGGTAGTCACTTCATCAACCAGACTGTGAAAGAGCTAATTGAGGAGTTGCAGGTGCAACATAAGAGGAGTACACCTTACCATCCACAGGTGAATGGGACCGTTGAAGAATTCAACAAAATATTGGAAATAGCGTTGACTAAGGTATGTAACACTAACTGCGATGACTGGGACCTAAAAATTCCAGCAGTGCTATGGGCCTATTGCACTACTTGTAAAGGGCTAAGCAATCAGAAACCATTTAAGTTGGTCTATGGGAAATAGGTATTCAAGCCGACATATTTGGTGTCATTAATACCAGATTTAGCAATAATGATGAGGATATATTTGGCAATGATGAATTTTGGATTGAAGGTGGCTATAAAACATGCGTGGGATGTGTAAGGATGGAATTGTTTAGTTGGGAGAGTAGAGTGTGAAGAAACGAAGGGATTGTGTAGTGTGGTGTGAGATATTGAGTGAGTTGTAGTGTTGCAGATTAGAGCCGTTGAGTGCATTCTCAGGTTTGAAGGGTGAGGGATGCTGAGTGACCTTGACACCATAGAGATTTCTAGTGAGTACGAATCCCCTATTAAGCCCACATATTTTGAATAAGAAATTATGATTATTCCAGTCAAGTCATCGTCCATTCCCAAGCAAAAGTGGCAGGCTTAGAGTCCCAGTCCCACGCTGCCTGTTGGGAAAGTATTGTCTTGAATAGTTTACAAAATATTTAATTATCGACTGGGGTTTGTAAGCTTGGAGTTGCTACAAAATATATGTGAAGGAAGAAGCATTACTAACATGTCGTGGAAATATTTTAACAAACACAAACCAAAAGATCTTCCAAATAAGAAAAGAGTGAATCCTAAGAATTCAGTGGTTAAGAAGATTAAGCTAGGATAGAAGGCTAGTGTAGTATTTAGTTATACTACTCTAATTTATACTTACTTATTGGAGGAATGAAAATAAAAACAAGATAACCTTATAATAATAAACTATCCCTTAAGACCTATTCTACTACTTTTAAACAAATTTGAAAGCTAACTGTACAAAGGAGGATTTACAAAAAACATCAACTGGGATATATCACTAAGGATGTACATGGAAACTCAGACTAATTCCACTCTCTTGGGTTGTTTTGGTGATAAGCATTTACAGTGACTGGGACAGGAGTAGGAAAAGAGTCAAAGTGGCTTTCAAAGGGAATTAAGTCTAAATTTACCTCTATGAAAATATGTAAACTAAGGAATGCCCAGTTCCAAGTAATGGTAAACATGGTTCTTTATGTCACAGACACTTAACAAAAGACAAAACAGAACTGCAAAGTAGAGAACCTAACTTATAAACAAATAGAAAACCTAATTAAGATTATCTTAATTCTTATTTAGTAACCATCTAGCTAAAAAGAACAACCTCTATTTATAACCTATCAACATATCTACCAAATTATTGATAAACACATATATAAAGAAATGAAATCAACTCAAACTAATATTACAAAACATAATCATATGGTAAAAAGAAATAAAGACTTAATAAGTACCCTTGATAATTTAATCGCATACTCTTAAAAGGAAATATAATCACTATCTAACTATTCTAATCGAAACATACTCAAAGAACTGAAGAAAACAAACTTAAACTATGTAAAATATGCTAAGGACTCGATGAAAGACTAAACAACAGGTTGAAATGGCAGTCTATATAATGAACCAAACAGTCTGTATATAAAAATACTTAAAACTTTGAAAAAATGACTAATCTAGATGAACTCGAGCCAGCTGACTCGTGCATGTAATAAATAGAATGTAAATACAGAAATTAAACCTATTTAATAGCTACATTTACCCTACAAGATAACTCAAATACAATTCATAAATTGAAAATATCATTACCTATTGCTATTTAAAAAGAAATTGGAAACTAACTAAATTCAAAACATAATAAGAACTAGCAGAATTGAAACTAACTATGATTAAATTCTACAGTATTGAAATCAATTTATTCTATTAACATTGAATGAAATAACAAAATGGAAATACATCAAAAGGAATTACAATCTAATCTATAATAAAAAAGCAATTACAATCTAGTCTATATGCAACCGGTTGCTAACTTAAAATGAAAGACTATGTAAACATCATAATACTGAAATGAAATCTAATCTATAAGCATCATAGTACTTGAATGAAATGTAAACTATAGGAAATAATATAAACAATTACAAGAATTGAAATTACATAAACAATATATGAACCAAGCTATACAAATTACATAAAAGGAAATGAAAGAGACTATACTAAAATACAAAACTCTAATTGGCGGTGGGCCCTCCCAGCAAACAGAGTCACAGCCCGCTAAACGCTAGTGAAGCATGATCATAGAAAGTATAACAGAATTTCCATTAAAAATATAAAACAGAGTATAAATTACATGAATATTTGTTGAGCTAAAACTACTTCTGCTTAACTCTTTCTCGCATACAAGCATTGTTATATATATAGTTTTGAGAAGGTGAGCAAGTCGACCCTTTAGTGGTCGACTGCTCTTTGAAATGATTCAACCATTATTACAATCCATTTCTTTGATGCCAACACACAGTCATTTTTTTTCCCTTATCATGAGTTGGTTTCCATCGGGCATGGGGTGGAGTATAGGCTTCCCTTCTTTGGCGTGATGTCAATGCTGGAAACCTTCCATAACACTTCAACATCTGGACAACAAGCAGTTGTAGGTTACTCCATGCTTAAATGCTAGAGAATCAATTAGTTCCAATGCGAGGTTGTTTTGGCAAGCTGAATGGAAAGTTTGATATGTTATGCACATATTTAGCCGAATGTGTGTCTGCATGTCAAATTTTCCCAAAAAGCATGCTCTGCAATTAAACAATGCACTTGTTAGCAATTTCATTAATTAACATCAAATTTACTCATTAAACAGTAAAATAATCAAGAATGAATCAATCTTAAATAAATCCAAAATAATATCATACCTGAAGCTGGATGGTAATCTGTATGATGCAAAGACACCAAAACATAACAAAATTCTCATTAATACATAAGGTTTTTAGCTCAAAAAAGATAACAAAATGGGGCTCAACATACCCCCAAACCAAAAGGATGCCAGGTCCCACTAGTACAAAGTAAAATATATCATTGTGTTGGGGCGCAGACCTTGAAGGTCCTTAATTTTGGCAACTCCGTGGGTTTGGTGCGAAGCTTGTAAGCGGAGTTGCGGCCCAAAATAGCCTTAGGGGTTTCAGGGTTGGGTCGAACCCCCTCTTTTTGTAAATAACCCATGGTTTAAAATCATGGTTTTTAAGCCCATGGTTTAAACACTTGGTATTGTAATAGTGCACTTGTATAAATAGGCACTTATGTAAAGGAGAAAGGGCCTTTTTGAAGGTTTTTGTATGATGATAATTTGATGCGAAGAAGCTAAGGCCTTTTTTTGGGTTTAAGGTTAAGTCCCAGCTGAGTGCGTGGATGACCTCTGCAACTGAGTGCGCAGAGGGTTTTGGAAGAAAGGATATGCAGCTAAGTGCGTAGAGATCTGTAGCTAAGTGCGCAGATCAAAACTGTGTTGTTTGTAAAGAGTTGAATATAAACGTAGTTCTGTGGACGTAGCCCCTACACTGGGGGTGAACCACATATATCTTGTGTTGTGGTGGTTCTTGTTATCTTTTTCTTGTTATGTTTTATGCATTTGATAAGTAGGTGAATGATAAGTAAGATAAAACTGTTAAGTATTAACTTCGCTGTGAATTCCCAGTTAAGGGTTAAGCAAGTAATTGTCTATTTATCTAAACTGTGAAGCTGTTTAAGTGAATGTCGAAGCTCTGTATTGTATAAGCATATTTTGTTAAGGCTAAAGGTACAGTAATATCCCTCTTTTTCCTGCAGAAACCTGATTCTGTGGCACCCCATAGCTGTTTCGGGTGGCACTAAAACCTGTTCGCAGGTTGTTGCTGAAAGGGCCAACACTGTGGGTCTCTTTGTTGGTTGGTAAATAAAAGTATAAGAACCCGGGTCTACCCTAGCAGCCAACAAATTGGTTCCGTTGCCGGTTGAACCAGTATCTGCTCAAGAGGGATCTACGTCGTACCTGGAGGGACATGTTTTGGAGGCCCTACGTAAAATAAATCGGTGACTGGGTTGAGGATACCTATCTGAAATTTGTTGAACAAGAAAATAAGGATCCTCATCGTAGATGAGACGACTTTTTGCAAAGGTACATTTTTTTCTGATATTTATGAAATCTTCTTTGGTAGTATCCACATAGAATTGCACCAATGGTTATCTAGGTTGACAGAAAGAAAGACAAAATTCCAAGAAGATCAATCTCCTGCTTGGACCCCATAAAGAATTAAGCTATTGAAAAGAGTGAACAACGCGGTATCTACAGCTGTTGACTTCTGGAAAATGTGAACCCTTCAAGCATTTGTGATGGAGTTCACCATCGACACACATACTTCTTTCAGCGAAGCAGAAAGACAGTTCTTCAAAGGACCAAGGGGTAAGTACCTAAATTCATTAAGTTTGAAAATTAAATTGCTCTTGGATGAGAAACACATATTGCTTATCGAATTAGATTGTTATATTTATTGCTACTATCCTATGTTTGAAAGACAAAGTGGCTTCGACGAGAAAAGTGGTTTGCTTCACAACGGTAAAAGATACAAGAGAATTTTTGGATCCTTTACCCTAGGCCAGAATACCGATTATACCCCTTTAAGCATAGAAGAGTCTGAACTTGAAGAAACCCCTTTTGTTAGAAACCCTCCTATAACTCCACAGCGAAGATCTGTTATCCCTGAGAACCCGTCGCAGTATGAAAGTAACCCTATCCCGAGTAGTCCTGTCGCAAGTCAGTCTACCTCAAAAAGGTTCCCTTCCTCCTATTACCAGTTTTCCCTCTCCCCCCCCCCTTGATCCACTATGGCCCATGTAAATGATGATATCAAACTCCTAGTCTTTAGAGGAACTGGATCAGGGGATCCATAGCAGTTTTGGTTCTTATGCGAAGCTTTTTGGACTACTAAGAATATTATGGATCAAAATACAAGAACAACACAGCTAGTCACCTCTTTCAGAGACCGAGCTTTGACTTGGTTTATGAAGTTTTCCAGTACTCAGAACTATATCTTGGATGATATTAAAAAGGCAACGATCAAAGAATTCAATAAGCCTAAATCAGAGTCACAGTCTATAACTGAACTAAAATAAATTCAGCAGAAGCGAGGTGAATCAGTTTGGGACTTTGATCAGAGGTTCAAGGTTCTATTGGATCAAGTTAGTTTCACTATTGGACTAGAACAGCATAAAGAATGGTTCATCGGAGCACTATTGCCTCATATCAGGACTCCAGTTATGCAACAAAAGGTTTCTGATCAACAAGAGGCGTTGGAAATTTCTATGAAGCTTGAAACAACTCCTGTTGGAGATAATTCTGGAATAGCCCAAATACAAGCACAGTTAGCAGAAATGGCTTTGGAGCTTCATGACATGAAAAAAGGGAAAGCTACTCATGAAGAGGTTTGGTGTACACGATGTAAGATAGAAGGTCATGACAAAGAACAGTTTCCTGCATTAAGACATTATTTGAATACTGGTGCACCGAACCCGTTTAACCCTAATGTCCTATATTGTGAGATTTGTAGAACAACTGGTCAGCATCGACCTAAAGATTTCTATCTGCTACGAAGATATGTTCAAGTACCTAAGAATCCCTACTGCAAGTTCTGTAAGTCAGTTGGACACAACGAAGATGAATGTCACAGCTTTGACCTCATGAGAGAGCAAACCTATGACGCTTATAGGGTACAACTCGATGCACAAGGCAATGATGGATATGGTTACCATGGTAGTACATCAGGTCGAGGTAACTTCAGAGGCCATGGTCATGGTGGTATGGCTGGAAGAGGTCGAGGCCAGGTTGTTTGCTGTAATTGTAATCAGGCAGGACATGTAGCTAGAGACTGTCAGAACCCAACTTCGACATGTTGATATTGCAGAGCAGTCGATCATGTTATTGAGCAATGCCCATAGTTGATAGCCAAGATACAAGAAAGAAATGGTGCTCCTACTTAGAATGTTCAGATGATTTATATAGAGAAAATAACTATCCTAGCCATTAACGTTGTTACAAGGAGTGGAGCTACGACGCAAGTGCAGAATAAGGAGAAACAACCTGACGAGGCTTGGGTCCGCAAGACCCCAGAGAAAATTCTAGCCTTCGATGTTGGAAGAGAAAAAGGAACATTTATGGAAGATAAAAAAGACTTTGCTGATCCAAGAACATCAGTAGCAACTACTCAATAGCATCGACAGCAGTTACAGTTTCAAGAAGCTTCGCTGGATCATATAAGTACACTAACATCATTTTTACAGAGTTGTATGAAGCTATTAAGAAATCATAATGCTTTGAATGATTTATAGAAAGTTATTCAATCTTGCGAACCTTAGCGAAGCTCTGATAGAGGAAAAACTGTTAATAGAGTTAGAAGGACTGGAAGAGAAATGAGATTGCATGCTCAGATAGGAGATTATGACATGACTGATATCATTTTAGACCTAGGATCAGAAGTGAATGTCCTAACTAAAAAAACATGGGAACAAATGGGAATACCTACGCTTGAATGGTCCTCTATACAGTTAATATTAGCCAATCAGTAGAAGATTGTGCCCTTGGGAAGATTCCCTAGTGTACCAGTGGACATTGATGGAGTCAGTACCTTAGCAGATTTTGAAGTCATTGAAATAATTGATGATAGTAACCCCTATCCAGCATTGCTAGGAATTGAATGGACACTAAACAATGATGCAGTAATCAATCTTAAGAACAGACTGATGACTTTTGAAGGAAAAGGCCTGAGAGTCATAGTACCATTGGACCCTTCTCAAGGAAAAAGGTATACAGAGCCAGTCAAAGATGAAGATCAGGATGTTTTGGATCATATTTACAACATCACAGCTAAAGAAGAAGACTATGTTAACCCTACTATTGAAGGTATAATGGATTGGCCGTGTGATAGTTCTTGCATGACTAATTCAGATGAAGGCCTAGAGAATTGGCAGAATAGACTCTATGAGCTAAATGGACATCGATGTGCAAGAATTACTAAGTCTATCAGAAGGGTTGGCTCACAGCCAAAGATCTTACCTAATTTTGATGGCTTGACAGACCCAGAAAATTTTATTGCACAATTATCAGAGCAAGTACCATATTCACAGAAAATGGAGACTCTAGATTCAGTATTCAGAGCCGCAGCTTCCAGATGGTGGAATGGTCACAAAAATTATATTCATAGTTGGAGAGCTTGCCAAAATTTTCTTTGCCTGAGATTCATGGATCAACCTCAGGAGGTGCGCAACAGATTTAATGGTAAGACTAGCCCTCAGGAACATTTGGAGCAGTGTTATGAAGCATGGAAGCATGTACCTTGTGAATAATGGGTACATAGGTTTGTACACACTCTGGAACCTGTAGCAAAGAATTGGTATGCAGAGGTAGAGATTCGCCATGGTACTGTAAGTTGGCTTAGCCTTGTTGATAGTTTTGTGCTTACATTTTCTATTAATGGGGATTGCCCTACTTTGGATGCAGCTATTAGGATGATTCATACTAAGGTGTTTGATGATAAAGAAATAGCAGAGTACCAACCTAATTGGAAGGAACAAGAATCTAATGCAGTAGAATGTTATAACCTCGCCATTGATGAAGATGATGACCCATGCAACATTAATATTCCTGAGTCAGAAGGACATTGGGAAGTACATGGACCAGCAGTCGAAGCACCTAAAGTAACTCAGCCCTTGAAATCAAGGAAAGTAAACATTGGATCAGAAGAAATGCCTAAGTACGCTACCATTGGATATTATTGGGACCAAGAAATGGTAAGCAAAGTGACTGTACTCCTCCATGCGTATCAGGACTTGTTTCTGACAAAGTTCTCAGAAATGAAAGGTATCCTTGGTGATATAGGAGTGATAAAAATACCTTTGAGACCTGATGTGAAGCCTGTGAAGTAGCACCCTTATAGGCTAAATCCTAAGTATAAAGAAAAAGTCAGGATGGAGCTAGATAAGATGCTCGCAGCAGGAATCATTGAGCCTGTAGAAGAGTCTGAATGGGTCATCCCTATGGTGGTAGAAGAAAAGAAGACCAAGGGAGAAATAAAAATCTGTGTTGATCTGAGGAAGCTGAATGATGCCTGTTTACATGATCCTTTCCCTAATCCCTTTACAGATCAAGTTTTAGACAATGTCGGAGGTCAAGAAGTGTCTTCTTTTACTGATGGATTTTCAGGTTACCATCAGATCAGAATTGCTCCAAAGGATCGACATAAAACAACCTTCGCTACAGAAATGGGATCTTTTCAGTCTAGTGTTATTCCCTTTGGATTGAAGAATGCACCTGCTATGTTTTCCAGAGTAGTCATATCTGCATTTAAGGAATTTATTCATAAGTTATTAGAAGTGTACTTTGATGATTGGACTATCTTTGGTTTATTGAAAGATCACATAGCTAGTTTAAGACTTACACTGGACAAGTGTAGAGAGCATCAGATTTCATTGAACCTGAAGAAGTGTATCTTTTGTGCACCTTTTGGAATTATGTTAGGTCACATTGTATGCAAGCAAGGATTGATGGTGGATCCTGAGAAGATAGCCATTATTGTGAACTTGCCACCTCCAAAGTCTGTTAAGCAACTTCGCACTACGCTTGGTCATACTGGATATTACAGGAAATTCATTAAAGGATATGCTCAGATTACAACCCCTATGGAAAAGAAATTGAAGAAAGATATTAATTTTGAGTGGACACTTGAATGTCAGGAAAGCTTGGATATTTTGAAAGAAAAGATGGTAACTGCCCCTATCTAAGTATTCCCTGACTGGAATAAGGAGTTTCATGTTCATGTCGATGCATCCTCCATTGCTTTAGGAGTAGTATTGGCTCAGTCAGGTGAAGGTAATATTGATCACCCTATTGCTTTTGCAAGTAGAAAATTGTCCACAATAGAAAACAACTATACTACGACAAAACGAGGAAGTCTAGCTATGGTTTATGCCTTGCAGAAATTTTGACATTATCTGTTAGGATCTCATTTTAAGATGTTCACTGACCATTCTACTTTGAAGTATTTGGTTAACAAGACTATGTTAGGTGGAAGGATATGCAAATGGCTGATTTTGTTTCAGGATTATGACTTTGAGATCATAGTTAAGCCAGGAAGACTTAACCTGGGGCCTGACCACTTGTCGAGGCTCAAGTCAGGAGAAGAGCCCACTAGTTTGGACGAAGGTCTTCTTGATGCCCAGTTGTTTTCCATTGAGATGGTTGATGACTATTTTCAGGATATTGTTCAGTACTTGTCTACAGGGTTTGCACCCTCTGAGATGACAACACAGCAGAAGAAGCAGCTGTTGGTTAGAGCAGTTGAATTTACATTGATAGTAGGACAGCTATATAAGATGGGACCAGATGAAATACTGCATAGATGTGTCTTGGAGAATGAAAAGCCATTGATTTTAGCTGAGGCACATTTTGGAGCAGCAGGAGGTCATTATGCAGGAAAAGCTATGGCACATAAGATTCTAACAACTGGATTGTGGTGGCCTATGATTCATAAGGATGCAAGAGAGTATTGCCACAACTGCGATATCTGTCAGATGATAGGAAAACCATCCAGGAGGGATGAGATGCCTCTGGTTCCATAGGTAACTTTACAAGCATTTGACAAGTGGGCTATTGATTTTTTTGGACCAATCAATCCCCCTGCAAAGAAATCTGGAGCAAGATACATTATTACATCAACTGATTACCTTACTCGTTGGGCCGAAGCTCAACCAGTCAAGGACTGTAGCGCTGCTATAGCTGCGAAGTTCATCTTTGATAATATCTTGTCTAGATTTGGATGTCCTAGAATTCTTATGAGTGATCAAGGATCACATTTTCTAAATAAGACTATTGAAGCATTGACAGAAGAATTTCAAGTATATCATCAGAAGAGTACTACCTACCATCCGCAAGCAAATGGAACTGTCGAATCCTTTAATAAGATTCTTGAGCACGCTTTGATGAAGGTTTGCAATGTCAATAGAAATGATTGGGATCTTAGAATTCCAGCAGTATTATCGGCTTATAGAACCACTTGCAAGAAGTTGACAGGCCACACACCTTTTAGGATGGTGTATGGGCAAGAAGCAATTATGCCCATGGAGTACATTGTTCCTAGCCTCAGAATATCTGCCTTCATAGGGATGGATGATCCAACTATGTTGAATGAAAGGCTGGCGAGGATACTAGAACTAGAAGAAGACAGATTCATTGCAGGTTTCCAACACCAAGTGCAGAAAGCTAGAGAAAAAGCATGGCATGATAGACACATTAAGAAGAAGCATTTCCAGAATAGTGATCTTGTGCTCTTGTACGACAGTAAGTTCATGAAATTCCCAAGTAATTTCAAGACACATTGGAAAGGACCTTACATAGTTTAGAAATTTACCAATGGTGGCGCAGTTCAGTTAGCTAAATTGAATGGAGAAATTTTTCCCTCCATGGTGAATGGAATTAGATTAAAGAAGTAAAGGGACAAATCTGTACCCCCTGACCCAAAGTAATAGCAAGAAGAAGATTCTAAGTACCAAGAACAGTTGAAATTGGGTACTACACTATAATGAAGCTGTTTTCAGAGAATATTGGGTAGATTGTGGAAGTGTCGAAGGTTGTGGAAAAAACTCTGTCATGGGGCGAAGCTCGAAGCTCTGTCAAAACTGGTGTCAGGATGTGTCAAAGGAATGTACTGTGTTGAAGGTCCTAATTGTGGTGAAGCTGAAGTTAGTGGTTGTGCCAAAGAATAAAGGTGTGTCGAAGCTTAAAATATGACCATTGAAAATAATCAGATTTGGCAGCGCCAGTACGTTAACTGTATTAATTGCCTGTAATGATGAGATTTTGGGAAATCTAGCACCGTTTGGACAAGATCTACAGCTGCTCTGTCAAATTTGGTGTCTTTAATGCACATTTATGGTATATTTGGTCATTGGATTCTATAAGAAGACACCCAGACCTACGAATTTCTCACTACGCATTTTCTTGAGTTGAGTCCATGTCATCTGATCGAGAAGTCCAGGAATTGTTGAGCGAATTCAGAGAGAGGGGTCTGCAAAACCTTATGAGAAATCCTTCTACATCTGCACCTCGTGAAGAGACTCCCCCAGTGCCAAATCAGCCAATGTAGACATGATCAACCAGAAAGAAATATAAGGCAAAAGTTCGCTCTAAGTGGAACGAATAAAGGAACAAGCCATCAGGAAAAACACCAGAGGTTCCCATGATGAATCCTCCTAGAGAATTCGAATACTTTGGTGAGGATGAGAACGTCGCACCGCAACGTCCACCATATCTTCCACCTATTTGACTAGGAGTTCAGCCGCCTCGGTGGACAGCCAAGTTCACATTACGCACCCCTTCGCTACCACAGGGTGTGCAGTTGGTTGGAACTATGACAGGGAAAGTCGACCGACTCAAGCACGTAGACCATGATACGAATGATCATGGGAAATTTCCACAGTTCACACCTGGGAAATACTTGCACTCTGTCCATTATCCAAAGACTAGTACGACGCTACTGGAAGTGAAACAATGGGCTACTAGCTTGGAGCAAGCTGGCCTATTGAAGATGTTCAATGTCCCCCACTTTGGTCACAACACGTAGGTTACTATGGTGGTGAAGCAGCTATTGGAGTTGGTGCATGATGGGCACCTATGGATAGGAAACTAGTGCATTGCCATTAATGGAGAGCTCATTCATAGGATTACAGGCTTGCCGAAGGAAGGGCCTGATCCTGGCATTGATTTCGTCGGAAAGCACGAAGACACGAAGCTGGCGCAACACATGAAGGACTGCTTCGGCCTAAAGAAAGGAAAGCAAGGGTATCAAACCTTGACAATCCAGCACCAGAATATTGGCTTTGCTACAGAGCTCCTAGCATGCAAAGTAATGCGGAAGTGAAGACCAAATGAAGTACCTGCGCTGATTGTCAGTATTGCTGCGAATTGTGCCAAAGGATACAGTTACAATTGGCCAGCGCACATTGCTAAGGAGTTCCTCGAAGATGTCTGTGATGCGTAGGAGAAAGGTAGACCCTTTCATTACTCTTGGTTGTTAGTGCTTATTGTAGTGGTAGGATGGAGAGAACCTACCGAGGCACAGTTTGTTGATGTGCCTCTAGAGATGCCTGGCACAACAAGGTATGCATCTCTTTGGGTCTCGTAGGATAAGGCCCAGCAGCAAATGATGAAATACGTGTTTGCCTTTTATGCCATGAACATTTCATATGATATCCTCAAGACGTCGTGGCTCAGTAACGAGCTATTTTCTCAGTATGCGGGAGTGGCCAATTTCAGAGTTGACATGCATCATGTCTTCATCCCGGCCCACGTAGATAACAAGCATAAATGGTTGAAGTTGCCTTACGTGGTGACCCTCGAAGACATCGTCGCAGTAGTTCAGCAGTGGCTGGCTGAATGGATGAAGGACGCGGGAACAAGGCCCAGCATACCAGTCCCCCCAGTGACAGATGTGGGCATAGGTCCTAGTCAGGCGCTGCAGAGTCACCCACTTGAAGGAAGCAAAGAACAAGATGAGTCACAACAGAGTGGAGATGACGATGATGGTGATGACAGAGCTGAAGAAGAAGAAGAAGATTTGGTCAAAACAATTTCAGACCTCAATTGCCCAGATAAGCGCAAGTCTCCAGAAGTGGAGGAGGTGACAAATCCTTCACCTAGAAATAAAACTAAGGCGTCGAAGGGCAAGAACATCGTCGAAGACCCCGCTTTGACGATGGAAGAGCTTGATCAGGCTCTGATGAAGTCTATAGAGGTTTTAACCAGCAAATGGTTAGATTTTGCAGCTACGCAACTTGATGCGCTCGCTGGCATAGCACAACAAATTACATAACTCAAGGAGTTAGCAGAAAGATCAGCGACTGGCGCAGTAGCAAGAAATGCCCCAGTAGGCACACAGCTAGATACGAGGCAATGGCCTGCCAAAAACAACAGAGGACAAGTACCAAGTGTAGCCCTCATAATAATTGATGCAGCCTCTTGATCGCAGATGAGTATGACAGTTGAGATAGACTACACCAAGTTGTCTATGTCGGAGCTACATCTTTGTCAATTGGAAATCATAAACGAGATCCGAAAACGCGACAGCTACTCACACAGGAAGTTAGAGAATTCCATGAAGCAGAGTGAGATCCTTGCAGCATAGTTGGAAGAAGCTGAGCAAAAGAAGAGGGAAGCAGAAAGCAAGCAGGATGCACTAGCACGAGTATTGGATGAGGCGTGTCAAATTCTCCCTGACTTCGACATGTAGGATGAAGAAAAATTGGAGTAGAGAATAGTCAAGATGAAAGACTATGCACAACAGTCTCGCATCCTAATAGAGAAGATGAAAGCAGAGCATGAGGCTTAGATTGCGGAGCTTCAACTTTGCATCATTCCTGAGAGTCCACCAAAGGTCAGGGAACAGCGTCGCAGAGATATTCAAGCCTCAACAACAAAGATCTCAGATCTTGTGAGCAGTGCATCAAACCTGCAGGATGAAAGTGTCAAGGCCTGGGTGAACTTGCAGGACAACCTAGAAGTAGAAAAGCTGCAAGAAACCATTAAGCAGCGACAAGCAAATCTGGACGCAGTAAAGGCAGAAATCAAGACATTGCCCCCCATGCAGAATATGCTTAAGGTGAAGCATAGCAATGAGCTCTAGTAAGAAATTGAGTCTTACAGAAGAAAAGAGACACTGTCAGTGAGCTCTATGTAGCCTCTCATTAACAAGGCCTTGGAGTTGAGCACTGCTGTAGACAACCAGCTCAAAGTCTTAAAGGAGTATGATGTGTTTGCACAGGAAAAGGGTAGCGAAGAATCAGCAACAACATTGTAGGAGATAGTGGAGAAGGAGCAAGCAGCCGAAGATATCATGTGCAGCCTCAACAAGAAGTTCACTGTCTTCGCCAACAAGATTCTCCCACAAGAAAAGCAGTAGAGTGTCCCGGGATGGGACACTGGTGAGTCTTAGGGGCCTGTTGGGGCACGGACCTTGAAGGTCCTTAATTTTGGCAACTCCGTGGTTTTGGTGTGAAGCTTGTAAGCAGAGTTGCAGCCCAAAATAGTCTTAGGGGTTTCGGGGTTGGGTCGAACCCCCTCTTTTTGTAAATAACCCATGGTTTAAACTCATGTTTTTTAAGCCCATGGTTTAAACACATGGTATTGTAATAGTGCACTTGTATAAATGGGCACTTATGTAAAGGAGAAAGGAGCATTTTGAAGGTTTTTATATGATGATAATTTGATGCGAAGAAGCTAAGTCCTGTTTTTGGGTTTAAGGTTAAGTCCCAGCTGAGTGCATGGATGACCTCTACAGCTGAGTGCGCAGAGGGTTTTGTTAAGGTTAAGTCCCAGCTGAGTGCATAGAGGGTTTTGGAAGAAAGGATCTGCAGCTAAGTGCGCAGAGATCTGCAGCTGAGTGTGTAGATCAGAACTGTGTTGTTTGTAAAGAGTTGAATATAAACATAGTTATGTGGATGTAGCCCTTACACTGGTGGTGAACCACGTATATCTTGTGTTGTGGTGGTTCTTGTTATCTTGTTCTTGTTATGTTTTATGCATTTTATAAGTAGGTGAATGATAAGTAAGATAAAACTGTTAATTATTAACTTTGCTATGAATTCCCAGTTAAGGGTTAAGCAAGTAACTGTCTATTTATCTAAACTGCGAAGCTATTTAAGTGAATGTCGAAGCTCTGTATTGTATAAGCATATTTTCTTAAGGCTAAAGGTACAATAATATCCCTCTTTTCCTGTAGAAACCTGATTCTGTGGCACCCCATAGCTATTTCGGGTGAGACTGCAACATATTCGCAGGTTGTTGACGAAAGGGCCAACACTGTGGGTCTCTTTGTTGGTTGGTAAATAAAATTATAAGAACCTGGGTCTGTCCCAACATCCAATGCGAGGTTGCTTTGGCAAGCTGGATATGTTATGCACATATTTAGCCAAATGTGTGTTTGTATGTCAAATTTGCCCAAAAAGCATGCTCTGCAATTAAACAATGCACTTGTTAGCAATTTCATTAATTAACATCAAATTTACTCATTAAAATAGTAAAATAATCAAGAATGAATCAATCTTAAATAAATCCAAAATAATATCATACCTAAACCTGGATGGTAATCTGTATGATGCAAAGACACCAAAACATAACAAAATGTTCATTAATACATAAGGTTTTTAGCTCAAAAAAGATAACAAAATGGGGCTAAACATACCCCCAAACCAAAAGGATGCCAGGTCCCACTGGTACAAAGTAAAACATATCATTGGGAAGAAGGCAGAGCTGCACTAGAAGCTACCTTTGACCTTGTTGATGAAGTAGGTGGTTTATACTTCAGCTTTTTAGCTTGTTCCTTTAAGAGAGCACGCCTTGCATGTTGATCCCTTTATGTTGTACTGATGGTCTTATGAAGATCCTCTATAGTCTTAATCTGTATCCATAACATTTTTTTTTCTTCTCGGAGCTCTGAGATTATGTTGACATATGCCTCACTCTGATTCATCGACTCTGTCAACTTATAGGTTAGTTGTTCTACTGTTAGTTGTGCTAGTTGACATGGTTCTAGGGACTAATTGCGATCCCATAGAGGGTTGTCTTCTTTGGTCAGGACTTCAACATTGGCATCTAGAACTTGACTATCAGGGTTTAAATTTTGAACGGGTGTAGAAATACCTTCATGAGCAATGTCATTCAATAAATCGACTGAAAGGTTAGCCAATGCGTATAAACATGAATCTAGTTCAGGCATATGTGTTTCAGCCAGACTATCTAGATGGTCTCTTTGTATGTCCGGATGGATGCTTGACTATACAAAGGGCTGGACACGGGGTTAAGGACTGGTCTGTGAAAATTCCACCTTCTGCTTCTTAGTACGGGGTCATGACATAGGTATGAATCCAACAGGAACAACAGGGGAAGATCGTCTAGATGGGCTTGCCTTTGATACATCATCATCTAGATGAACTATGTTAGGGTTTTTCTTCCTTGTTGGTGGAGATGGACTAGATTGTTGGTCATGAGAATATCGGGGGCGTTTGCGAATATTCAAATGAGGGTTAAGGAACTTGAAAACGAAAGTATCCCATGTATGGTTTCGTTCTTTAAGCTGATTGAGGATGAGAAGTTTTATTATGCTATGGTGGTATAGGATATTTTTGGGATGGAGGGTGTTCTTTTGAACCAAATTAGACATTTTTGCAAGACTTCATAGAAAGAAAATTGGGAAATTTAGGTATTTCTGATCCACAAAGTGAGCCAATAGACGCAAATGACAAGATTTAAAAATGCGGAACTTACCTTCGTAGGTGACTAGGTGGATAATGACTGTCAATGGGTTGAGATATTCTAGTTTGATCCACATTTGATGATATCCTTTTCTTCCTAATAAATGATTACATTCAGGTTTCAGTGTGAAATTGTACGATTCTCTAGGGAAGAACCAATGCTTGTGCCAACATTCCCTGTCTCAGGGAAGCTTGGTGTCCCAGGCTATTGACTCCTCAGTCACCTAAAAAACTAAATGGATGACCCTTGCTTCTCTCCCATCAAATCCCATTCCGAATAGAAATGAAATTTTCTCATCAAAACCCTGCAGCTAATGGAGAAAAGGGTTCCATCCCGTGCAAAAAATATTTCACGTTAGTCTCTAAATTTGGGTATCTGGAATACATCTTGATAACTCTCTGGTTCAAATCGGTTTGGCATGGTGAATCGAAGGTGATGAAAACAAATCTCTACAATAAATGTGGGGAGAAGGTGGTGATAGTCTTCTACAATAGTAATGGTCATACGAAACCAATGGAAAGGATTCACGTCATATTAATTCAAGAACATGCCACATTCAACCGATCAAATGATCATGTAGCTAGCTCAGCGTATTTTGGATGACCATGCCATTACGACAACCCTTAAAATGTGTGCCATCAAAATGCATCTTCTAACGAGTTCATAAGGTTTTAGTTGGTTCAACCCTATCCAAAGTAAACTTTGGACAGGTTGAACATTAAACTTAATGCAAACATATTACTATACTCATTACTGTAATCCTAATTTTAAGGATATGATCGATTACCTAATGGCTTATGCATATGAATGAGATATGTTTAATAGTTTATACATGGAAATGAAAAATGAGATGAGGTGATCACATCATAGTAATGGTTAGAAGGTACCCTAAGGTCTTTTCAAGACTATATGAGGATAAAACAAGATCATATTAGATCGAGATCGTACCAAGTCATGGGTCTAAATTCAGTAAAAGTATCTTATGGATATGGTTTTTTAATAATGATGATATGACTTAACCCAATTGAAAAATAATCTAACATTAATCATACGAAAAATATCATCGTGAGTATTCAGAGCATTATTTAGCTTGTCATTCAGGCCATTACTCAACCCTTCATATGATCCTTCCTATAAATTTCCTGTAAGTAAATAATTTTTGCTTGATTATATTAGACTACTGTTAATCATATATTTTTCTAAGCTTCGAACTTACAAGGACATCACATAAAACAATTACTTTGACCCTTTTAATTGTACTTCCATGATTTTTAGAGAAATAAATCGTCATTTTTATAAAAGGACAGATAGTTTGATTTATAAAAGGACCAACAGTCTGATACTCCCCCCCAAACCAAAGATATGGCATGTTCGCAAGCCATACAAGAAAATTTAGTAGTTTCCAAAATAAGATAAGAAAGTCCAGTCATGCTATTATAGGTAGGTAAAAGAAAGGAAGATTAACACATGCATGGAAGGATTCGGATAGATACATATAAAATAGTACTTAAAAATGAAAATTTATTATTTACCATGTAGTGAATAAATAAGGGAAGGATCATAGGGAAAACTAGTCATCCTGGCCTTGTTGTAAAGATATCTTTCCCCCTAAAAACATTTTGAGCTTACCGTCAAAATTGTAAAAATCTACTGCTATGGGTCCCATTACTAGGACAAATAGATCCTAATTATTGATTGAATTCAGATTATTGGATAAAACTCCATCTTACAGTGATTCTTTAATGACATAAAAAACAATAGGCCTAATCATATTTTATTGTTAACGCATGTACCTAGAGGTGCATTAACCAGAGCTCTTTTACATGATATTTCCCTGCTACCAACAAGCCTCTTCAGTACCCTGGCGGGTTTATATTAGTACCTTGTAAGAATATCCCCGTTGCTAGCAGGGATATTCAATAACTTGACGGGTTTTCCTTGTATAAATATAGGAAGTCGATTGGCACTAGAGTGTGCTAATCCCTACTAAACACATGAGTAAACACTTTCATAAAATGGCCTTAATCATAGATCATGTCAAAAGAGAATAAATGAAAGGTGTTCTTGGGCCTTTTAGTTTGTTTTCTTTATAAAAGATAATGTTCCCCATAATAAAAAATTCCACTTATCCTAGAGTGTTCTCAAAAATATTTTAAGGGTCAAGTTTTGATAACAAGTGTATATGTACTAGTAATCTCTAGGTATTAAAAATCTTAAAGAACATGATAATTGAAATAATTATTTTGAGCACTTGCTTAAAGTGATCAAGGATGTACATATCTAAATCAAACAAAATAATTAAAATAAATGGTTTGAGAATCAATTTTCGGAATCACCACTAGTGTTTTTAGAGAACTTTTCTTTTTTTCAGATAACACATTATAGAAAAGACCTGCCTATAATTAAATTTCAAAACCATTTATTAGATGATTGGTTTTATTTAAAAAACATAGAAAAAGAGTTTCCTAGAATTAGACATGACTCTTGTTTATTCAAAAAAAATATCTACATATATATACAAATTATGACAACATAAGCTAACTTTTAAGGATCAGGTAAAGGAGGAAGAGTGTTACAAGAGGGAGGATCAACTTCGATTCTAGTAAGGTTCACCCTGGTTCCTTGAGGCAAAACATGATTTCCTGTACAAATATGACATGTTGTAATTTTGAATGGACATTATTGTGGGAGATTTTTAGCTTTAGATTTTGAACAAAATATGGTCCTTGCTGCTAACTCTTCTTTATTTCTCTTTGTGTGATTTTGGTTGTTGAAAGGAGGCTTTTTTCTGAGGTGAGACCGAGGTGTCCCAGTATTCATTTTTAGGGGAGATATTCTTCCCATTGACCATGATCCTATTGGACCCTAAAAGAGAAGTATACTCTACTTTGTATGTTTCAATTTTTGAAATTACAGAGTTGTCGAGGAGGAGTTCTTTTACTTGGATAGGGTCAACAAAGTTTGGGTCTCCTACTAGAGAAGAAGTTGTATTGGGATGCTTAGAGGTTTTTAATAACTGATCCCTTGAAAAATTTTCAAGAATGAGATCCTCAAATTTTTTTGTCACAGTATCGTCCATGACTTCCTTGATAAGACATCTTAAAAGAGTCTTCTTAGGTCTCCAGGAAGATGACTTCCCATAGGTGTCTTTTGGTATCTTTGCACTAAGTGAATGCTAAGGTGAGTTATGTCCCCGTAATAGTTAATTTAAAATTTAAATGAAAATTTACTATGTACTCTAAACACACTTAAGAAAAATAAATCAAGCTTTGCATAAAGTAAACACACTTGTACGAAAAAGGAACAATAGGGCTTTAGGGAAACCCACTAAAGTGGATGCGTCAGGCTGTCATAGTATGAAAATTCCGTAGTGAATTTTTCTTTGCATCTTATTGTTTACCCTCTTGCTTGCTGTGTAATGTAAAGGTAACCTGTCTACCCTTATCTACCTATACTTTGTTCATGAGAAACTAAACTAAAGGAAAACCTAGACTACTGCTACTGCTGGGTTTGGGGGTGCCTATTATAACAAATGCGTAGGTTATTACCTCTCATCGTACCGCTCCTCCACCACCAGCTTGTTACTAAAAAGAACCCTACCTATTCTACTTGACAAAACAACTCCCCGGTAATGATGCTAAAATGTTGGGAAAAATATTGCCTTGAATAGTTTACCTAATATTTAATTATCGACTGGGGTTTGTAAACTTGGAGTTGCTACAAAATATATGCAAAGGCAGAAGGATTCCTAAGATGTCATGGCAATATTTTAACAAACACAAACCAAAAGATCTTCAAAATAAGAAAAGAGTGACTCCTAAGAATTCAGTGGTTAAGAAGATAAGCTAGGATAGAAGACTAGTGTAGTATCCAGTTATACTGCTCTACTTTATACTTACTTATTGAAGGAATGGAAATAAAAACAAGATAACCTTATAATAATAAACTATCCCTTAAGACCTATTCTAATACTTTTAAACAAATTTGAGATCTAACTATACAAAGGAGGATTTACAAAAATACATCAACTGGGATATATCACTAATAATGTACATGGCAACTTAGGTTAATTCCACTCTCCTGGGTTGTTTTGGGGACAAGCATTTCTAGTGACTGGGACAGGAGTAGGAGGATATTCAAACTGGATTTCAAATGAGGTATAGAAACTAAAGGGAATTAAGTCTAACTTTATCTCTATGAAAATTTGTAAACTAAGGAATGTCCAGTTCCAAGTAATTGTAAACATGGTTCTTTATGTCATGGACACTTAACAAAAGACAAAATAGAAATGCAAAGAAGAGAACCTAACTTATAAACAAATATAAAACCTAATTAATATGACCATAATTCTTATTTAGTAACCATCTAACTAAAAAGAACAACCTCTATTTATAGCCTATCAACATATCTACCAAATTATTAATCAACCCATATATAAAGAAATGAAATCAATTCAAACTAATATTACAAAACATAATCATATGGTAAAAAGAAATAAAGACTTAATAAGTACCCTAGATAATTTAATCACAGACTCTTAAAAGGAAATATAATCACTATCTAACTATTCTAATCAAAACATACTCAAAGAACTGAAGAAAACAAGCTTAAACTATGTAAAATATGCTAAGGACTGGATGAAATACTGAACAACAGGCTGAAATGGCACTCTGTATAATGAACCAAACAGTCTATCTGTATGATAGTCTGTATATAAAAATACTTAAAACTTTGAAAAAATGACTAATCTAGATGAACTTAAGCTAGCTGATTCATGCATGTAATGAGTAGAATGTAAATACAGGAATTAAACCTATTTAACAACTACATTTACCCTACAAGATAACTCAAATACAATTCATAACTTGAAAACATCATTACCTAGTGCTATTTAAAAATAAATTGGAAACTAACTAAATTCAAAACATAATAAGAACTAGCAGAATTGAAACTAACTATGATTAAATTCTATAGTATTGAAATCAATTTATTCTATTAACATTGAATCAAATAACGAACTAGAAATACATCAAAAGGGATTACAATCTAATCTATAATAAAAAAGGAATTACCATCCTCAAATTTTCCTATCACAGTATCGCCCATGACTTCCCTGATAAGACCTCTTAAAAGAGTCTCCTTAGGTCTCCAAGAAGATGACTTCCTATAGGTGTATTTTGGTATCTTTCCACTAAGTGAATGGTGAGGGGATTTATGTCCCCATAATAGTTAATTTAAAATTTAAATGAAATTTTACTATCTACTCTAAACACAGTTACGAGGAAGAAATCAAGATTTACATAAAGTAAACACACTTGTACGAAAAAGGAACAACTGGGCTTTGGAGCAACCCACTAAAGTGGATGCGTCAGGATGTCACACTATGGAAATTCCGTAGTGAAGTTGTATTTGCATCTTATTGTTTCCCCTCCCCCTTGTTGTGTAATGTAAAGGTAATCTATCTACCCTTATCTACCTAGACTTTGTTCATGAAAAACTAAACAAAAGGAAAACCTAGAATATTGCTATTGCTAGGTTTGGAGGTGCCTATTATAATAGATGCACAGGTTCTTACCTCTCATCTTATCGCTCCCCGACCACCATCCTATTACTAAAAAGAATGCTACCTATTCTACCTTATGAAAAAACTCCCTGGCAATGATGCCAAAATGTTGGGAAAAATATTGTCATGACTAGTTTACCTAATATTTAATTATCAACTGGGGTTTGTAAGCTTGGAGTTGCTACAAAATATATGCAAAGGCATAAGGATTCCTAAGATGTCGTGGCAATATTTTAACAAACACAAACCAAAATATCTTCAAAATAAGAAAAGAGTGACTCCTAATAATTTAGTGGTTAAGAAGATTAATCTAGGATAGAAGACTATTGTAGTATCCAGTTATACTACTCTACTTTATACATACTTATTGGAGGAATGCAAATAAAAACAAGATAACCTTATAATAATAAACTATCCCTTAAGACCTATTCTACTACTTTTAAACAGATTTGAAAGCTAGCTATACAAAGGAGGATTTACAAAATTACATCAACTGGGATATATCACTAAGGATGTACATGGAAACTCAAACTAATTCCACTCTCCTCGGTTGTTTTTGGGATAAGCATTTACAGCGACTAGGACAGGAGTAGGAGGAGAGTCAAAGTGGCTTTCAAATGAGGTATAGAAATGAAAGAGAATTAAGTCTAGCTTTACCTCTATGAAAATATGTAAACTAAGGAATGTCCAATTGCAAGTAATCATAAACATGGTTCTTTATGCCATGGACACTTAACAAAAGACAAAACAGAAATGCAAAGGAGAGAACCTAACTTATAAACAAATAGAAAACCTAATGAAGATGATCTTGATTCTTATTTAGTAACCATCTAACCAAAAGTAACAACCTTTATTTATAACCTATAAACATATCTACCAAATTATTAATAAACCCATATATAAAGAAATTAAATCAATTCAAACTAATATTACAAAACATAATCATATGGTAAAAATAAATAAAGACTTAATAAGTACCCTAGATAATTTAATCATAGACTCTTAAAAGGAAATATAATCATTATCTAACTATTATAATCAAAACATACTCAAAGAATTGAAGAAAACAAACTTTAACTATGTAAAATATGCTAAGGACTGGATGAAAGACTGAACATCAGGTTGAAATGGCAGTCTGTATAATGAACCAAACAATATGTATATAAAAATACTTAAAACATTGAAAAAATGACTAATCTAGATGAACTCGGGCCAGCTGAATCATGCATGTAATAACTAGAATGTAAATACAAGAATTAAACCTCTTTAACAACTATATTTACCCTACAAGATAACTAAAATACAATTCATAACTTGAAAACATCATTACCTATTGCTATTTAAAAAGAAATTGGAAACTAACTAAATTCAAAACAAAATAAGAACTAGTAGGATTGAAACTAACTATGATTAAATTCTACAGTATTGAAATCAATTTATTCTATTAACATTGAATCAAATAACGAACTAGAAATACATCAAAAGAAATTATAATCTAATCTATAATAAAAAAAGGAATTACAGTCTAGTCTATATGCAGCATCAAAAGAAATGACAATCTAGTCTATATGCAACATCAAAAGAAATGACAATCTAGTCTATATGCAACTGGTTGCTAACTTAAAATGAAAGACTATGTAAACATCATAATATTGAAATTAAATCTAATCTATAAGCATCATAGTACTGGAATTAAATCTAAACTAGAGGAAATAATATAAATGATTACAAGAATTGAAATTACATAAGCAATCTATGAACAAAGCTATACAAATTATAGAAAAGGAAATGAAAGAGACTATACTAAAATATAAAACTATGATTGGTAGGGGGGCCTCCTAGTAAACAGAGTCACAGCCTGCTAAACTCTAATGAACCACGATCATAGACAATATAACATAATTTCCATTAAAAATATAAAACAGAGTCTGAAGTACATGAAGATTTGTTGAGCTAAAACTACTTCTTCTTAACTCTTTCTCGCATACAAGCGTTCTTATATATATAGTTTTGAGAAGGTGAGCGAGTCGACCCTTTAGTGGTCAACTTGTCTTTGAGATGAGTCAACCATTATTACAATCCGTTGCTCTGATGCCAACATGCAATCATTTTTCCTCCCTTATCACGAGTTGGTTTCCATCGGGCATGAGGTGCCGTACATAATTCCCTTCTTTGGAGTGAACTAATGGCATGATGCCAATGCTGGAAACCTTCCATAACAAGGCTCATGTTAACACTTTGGCATGTGGAAAACAAGCACTTGCAGGTCGCTCAATGCTTAAATTCTAGAGAATCAATTAGTTTCAATGCGCAATTGTTTTGGAAAGATGAATGGCGAGTTGGATATGTTATGCGCATATCTAGCCGAATGTGTGTCTGCATGTCAAATTCACCCAAAAAGCATGCTCTGCAATTAAAGAATGCACTTTGTTATCAATTTAATCAATTAACATCGAATTTACTCATAAAAAAAGTAAAATAATCAAGAATGAATCAATATTAAATAAATCCAAAATAAGATCATACCTAAAGCTGGACGGTAATCTATATGATGCAAAGACGCCAAAAGATAACAAAATGTGTGTTAATACATAAGGTTTTTAGCTGAAAAATTGATAACAAAATGGGGCTCAACATACCCCCAAACCAAAAGAATGTCAGGTCCCACTGGTACAAAGTAAAATATATCATTGGGAAGAAGGTAGAGCTACGCTATCAGCTACCTTCGGCCTTGTTGATGAAGTAGGTGGCTTATACTTCAGCATTTTAGATCATGCCTTCAAGAGAGCACGCCTTGCATGCTGATCCCTTTGTGTTGTACTGACGGTCTTATGAAGATCCTCTATAGTCTTAATTTGTATCCGTAACATTTTATTTTCTTCTCGAAGTTCTAAGATTATCTTGACATATGCCTCATTCTGATTTGTCGACTGTGTCAACTCAGAGGTTAGATGTTCTACTGTTAGCTGTGGTGGTTGACATGGTTCTGGGGACTAGTTTCAATCCTGTAGAGGGTTGTATTATTTGGTTAGCACTTCAACATCAGCATATGGAACTTGACTATCAGGGTTTAAATCTTTAACGGGTGTAGAAATACCTTCATGAGCAATTTCATTCAATAAATCGCTTGAAAGGTTAGCCAATGCGTATAAAGATGAATCTGGTTTAGACATCTGTGTTTCAAATGGACTATCCATATGGTATCTCTTTATGTAGGGCTGGATGCTTAACTATACCAAGGGCTAGACAGGGGTTTGATTATTGGTTTGTGTAAATCCCATGTTCCACTTCTTAGTACGGGATCATGACAGAGGTATGAATTCAAGAGGAACAATAGGGGAAGATCATCTAGATGGGCTTGCCTCTCACACATCATCATCTAGATGAACTATGTTATGGTTTTTCTTCCTTGTTGATGGAGATGGACTAGACTCTTGGCCATGAGAATATCGAGGGTGCTTGCGAATATTCAAATGAGGGTTAAGGACCATGAAAATGAAAGTATCCCATGTCTAGTTTCATTCTTTAAGCTGATCGAGGATGAGAAATTTTATTATGCTATGCTGGTATAGGATGTTTTTGGGATGGAGGGTGTTCTTCTGAACCAAATTAGACATTTTTTTGAGACTCCACAGAAAGAAAAATGGGAAATTCAGGTATTTTTTATCCACAAAGTGAGACAATAGATGCAAATGACAAGATTTAAAAATGTTGAGCTTACCTTCGTAGGTGACTAGGTGGATAATGACTGTCAATGGGTTGAGATATTCTATTTTGATCCAACTATGATAGTCTCCTTTACTACCTGATACATGAAAACATTCAAGTTTCACTATTAAAATGTGCGATGCTCTAGGGAAGAACCAATGCTTGTGCCAATGTTGCCCCTCTTGGGGAAGCTTAATGGCCCAGGCTATTCACTCCTCGGTGACCTGAAAAACTAAATGGCTGACCCTTGCTTCTCTCCCATCAAATCCCATTGCGAATAGTAATAAAATTTCCTCGCCGAAACCCTGTAGCTGATGGAGAAAAGGGTTCCATCCTGCGCGAAAAAATATTTCACGGCAGTCTCTAAATTCGGGTATCTGGAATAGATCCTGATAACTCTCTAGTTCGAATCGGTTTGGCATGGTGAAGCCAAGGTGATGAAAATAGAGCTCTACGAGAAATGTGGGGAGAAGGTGGTGATATGCTTCTATAGTAGTAATGATCATATGGAAACAATGGAAAGGATTCACATCACATTCATTTAATAACATGCCACATTAAGCCGATCAAATGATCATGCAGCCAACTCAACGTATTTTGGATGACCTTGCCATTATGACAACCCTTAAAACCTGTGACGTCAAATGCATGTTCTAACGAGTTCATAAGGTTTTAATTGGTTCAACCCTGTCTAAAGTAAACTTTGTACAAGTTGAACATTAAACTTAATGCAAACATATGACCATACCGATTACCATAATCCTAATTTTAACGAGAAGATCGATTACCTAATGCCTTATGCATACGAATGAGAGATGTTTAGTAGTTTATATGTTTGAATGAAAAATGAGAAGAGGTGATGACAGCATAGTAATGATTAGAAGGTACCCTAAGGTCTTTTCAAGCCTATATGAGGATAAAACAAGATCATATTAGATCGAGATCATACCAAGTCATGGGTCAAAATTTAGTAAAAGTATCTTATGGATATGGTTTTTTAATAATGATGATATGATAAGTTGAAAATTAAGCTAACTTTAATCATAGGAAAAATATCATCGTGCATATTCAAAACATTATTTGGCTTGTCAAGTAGGCCGTTACTCAGCCCTTCATATGATCCTTCATATAAATTCCTGTAAGAAAATAAGTTTTCCTTGATCAGATCAGACTATTGATAATCATCTATTTTTCTAAGCTTCGAACCTGCAAGGAGATCACATAAAACAATTACTTTGATCCTTTTAATTGTACTTCCATGATTTTTAGAGAAATAAATCGTCATTTTTATAAAAGGATAGATAGTTTGATTTATAAAAGGACAGACTGTCCGATACTCCCCCCCAAACCAAAGATATGGCGTGTCAGCAAGCCATACAAGAAAATTCAGTAGTTTCCAAAATAGGATAAGAAAGTCTAGTCATGCTGTTATAGGTAGGTAAAAGAAAGGAAAATTAACACATGCATGGAAGGATTCAGATAGATACATATAAAATAGTGCTTAAATATGCAAATTCATTATTTACCATGTAGTGAAGAAATAAAGTAAGGATCATAGGGAAAACTAGTCATCCTGGCCTTGTTGTAAAGATATCTCTCCCCCTAAAAAAAATTTGAGCTTACCGTCGAATTTGTAATAATCTACTGCTATGGGTCCCATTACTAGGATAAACAGATCCTAGTTATTGATTGAATTCATATTATTGGATCCAAGTCCATATTACAGTGATTCTTTAATGACATAAAAAACAATAGTCCTAGACATATTTTATTGCTAACTCATGTGCCTATAGGTGCATTAACCAGAGCTCTTTTACATGATATTTCCCTGCTGCCAGTGAGCCTGTTCAGGACCCCGACGGGGTTATCTTGGTACCATGCAAACATAGCCCCGCTGCCAGTGAGCCTGTTCAGTATCCCGATGGGTTTACTTGCATTTATCGAATTTCCTTATTGTTAGATTGTTACTTAGCATTGACCTGCTGCTAGCAGTCATGTTCAGTACCCCAGCTGGTTTTCCTTGTATAAAGATAGGAAGTCGAATGGTACTAGAGTGTGCTAAGCCCTACTAAACAGATGAGTAAAAACTTTCATAAAATGGCCGTAATCAGAGATCATGTCAAAATAGAATCATTGAAAGGTGTTCTTGGGCCTTTTAGTCCATTTTCTTTATAAAATATAACATTCCCCATAAGCATAAATTCCACTTCTCCTAGAGTGTTCTTAAAAATATTTCAAGGGTCATGTTTTGATAACAAGTGTAGTTGTACTAGTAATCTCCAGGTATTAAATATCCTAAAGAACGTGATAATTGAAATAATTCTTTTGTGCACTTGCTTAAAGTAATCAAGGATGTACATATCTAAATCAAACAAAATAATTAAAATAAATGGTTTGAGAATCAAATTTCAAAATCACCACTAGTGTTTTTAGAGCACTTTTTTTTTTCTTCAGATAATACATTATAGAAAATACCTGCCTATAATTAAATTTCAAAACCATTTATTAGATGATTGGTTTTATTTTAAAAATATAGAAAAAGAGTCTCCTAGAATTAGACATGACTCTTGTTTATTTGAAAAACATATCTACATATATATACAAATGATGACAACCCAAGGTAACTTTTAAGGATCAGGTAAAGGAGGAAGAGTGTTCCGGGAGGGAGGATCAACTTCTATTCTAGAAAGGTTAACCCCGGTTCCTTGAGGCAAAAGATGATGTCCTGTACAAGTATGACATGTGGGAATTTTGAATGGACATTCTTGTGGGAGATGTTTAGCTTTACATTTTGAATAGAAGATGGTCCTTGATACTGACTCTTCTTTCTTTTTCTTTGTGTGAATTGGGTTTCTAAAAGGAGGCTTTTTCTGAGGTGAGACTGGGGTGTCCCAGTATTCTTTTTAAGGGGAGATCTTCCTCCCATTGACCATGCTCCTATTGGAACCTATAGGAGAATTTGAATCTACTTTGGATGTTTTAACTTGTGAAATTATAGAGTTGTCAAGGAGTGTTTTTACTTGGATAGGGACAACAAAGTTAGGGTTTCCTACTAGAGAAGAAGTTGTATTGGGATTCTTAGAGGTTTTTAATAACTGATCCCTAGAAATTTTTTCAAGAATGAGATCCTCAAATTTTCCTGTCACAGTATCGTCCAGGACTTCCCTGATAAGACCTCTTAAAAGAGTCTCCCTAGGTCTCCAGGAAGATGAATTCCTATAGGTTTCTTTTGGTATATTTCCACTAAGTAAATGGTGAGGGTAGTTATGTCCCTGTAATAGTTAATTTAAAATTTAAATGAAATTTTACTATCTATTCTAAACACACTTAAGAGGAAGAAATCAAGCTTTGCGTAAAGTAAACACACTTGTATGAAAAAGGAACAACAGGCCTTTGGGGCAACCCACTAAAGTCGATGGATGAGTGTTCCGGGAGGGAGGATCAGCTTCTATTCTAGCAAGGTTCACCCTGGTTACTTGAGGCAAAAGATGATGTCCTGTACAAATATGACATGTGGGAATTTTGAATGGACATTCTTATGGGAGATGTTTAGCTTTACATTTTGAACAGAAGATGGTCCTTGCTGCTGACTCTTCTTTATTTTTCTTTGTGTGAGTTGGGTTTCTAAAAGGAGGCTTTTTCTGAGGTGAGACTAAGGTGTCCTAGTATTCTTTTTTAGGAGAGATCTTCCTCCCATTTACCATGCTCCTATTGGAACCTATAGGATAAGGAGACTCTACTTTGGATGTTTCAATTTGTGAAATTACAGAGTTGTCGAGGAGTGCTTTTACTTGGACAAGGTCAACAAAGTTCGGGTCTCCTACTAGAGAAGAAGTTCTATTGGGATTGTTAGATGTTTTTAATAACTTATACCTAGAAATTTTTTCAAGAATGAGATCCTCAAATTTTCTTGTCACAGTATCGTCCATGACTTCCATGATAAGACCTCTTAAAAGAGTCTCCTTAGGTCTCTAGGAAGACGACTTCCTACATGTGTCTTTTGGTATATTTCCACTAAGTAAATGGTGAGGGGAGTTATGTCTCCATAATAGTTAATTTAAAATTTAAATGAAATTCTACTATATATTCTAAACACAGTTAAGAGGAAGAAATCAAGATTTGCGTAAATTCAATACACTTGTATGAAAAAGGAACAACAAGGATTTGGGGATCTAGTTTTGTTCTTTAAGTTGATCGAGGATGATAATTTTTATCATGCTATGGTGGTATAGGATATTTTTTGGATGGAGGGTGTTCTTCCGAACAAAATTAGACATTTTTTCAACACTCCGCAAAAAGAAAAATGGGAAATTCAGGAATTTCTGATCAACAAAGTGAGCCAATAGACACAAATGACAAGATTTAAAAATGATGAACTTACCTTCGTAGGTGACTAGGTGGATAATGACTGTCAATGGGTTGAGATATTATTGTTTGATCCAAGTATGATGGTAGCCTTTGCTTCCTGATACATGATGATTCAGGTTTCAGTGCAAAATTGTGCAATGCTCTAGGGAAGAACCAATGCTTGTGCCTAACATTCCCCCTCTCAAGGAAGCTTGGTGGCCTAGGCTATGGACTCCTTAGTGACCTGAAAAACTAAATGGCTGACCCTTGCTTCTCTCCCATCAAAGCCCCTTGCGAATAGTAATGAAATTTCCTTGTCAAAGCCCTGTAGCTGATGGAGAAAAGGCTTCCATCCTGCGTGAAAAAAGATTTCATGGCAGTTTCTAAATTCGGGTATCTGGAATAGATCCTGATAACTCTCTGGTTTGAATTGGTTTGGCATGGTGAATCCAAGGTGATGAAAACAGAGCTCTATGAGAAATGTGGGGAGAAGGTGGTGATAGGATTCTATAGTAGTAACGGTCATACAGAAACAATGGAAAGTATTCGCAGCATATTAATTTAAGAACATGCCACATTCAGTTGATCAAATGATCATGCAGCCAGCTCAGTATATTTTGGATGATCGTGCCATTATGACAACCCTTAAAACGTGTGGCGTCAAAATGCATCTTCTAACGAGTTCATAAGGTTTTAGTTGCTTCAACCCTATCCAAAGAAACTTTGGGCAGGTTTAACATTAAAATTAACGCAAACATATGACCATACTCATTACCATAATCCTAATTTTAACAAGAAGATCGATTACCTAACGACTTATGCATATGAATGAAATATGTTTAGTAGTTTATACATGTGAATGAAAAATTAGATGAGGTGATCACAGCATAGCAATGATTAGAAGGTACCCTAAGGTATTTTCAAGCATATTTGAGGATAAAATAAGATCATATTAGATCGAGATCATACCAAGTCATGGGTCAAAACTTAGTAAAAGTATCTTATGGATATTATTTTTTAATAATGATGATATGAATTAGCCAAGTCAAAAATTAAGCTAACTTTAATCATAGGAAAAATATCATTGTGCGTATTCAGAACATTATTTGGCTTGTCATTAAGGCCATTACTCAACCCTTCATATGATCCTTCATATAAATTTCCTATAAGAAAATAAGTTTTGCTTGATCAGATCAAACTACTGTTAATCATATATTTTTCTAATATTTGAACCTATAAGGAGATCATGTAAAACAATTACTTTGATCCTTTTAATTATACTTCCATGATTTTTAGAGAAATAAATCATCATTTTTATAAAAGGATAGACAATCTGATTTATAAAAGGACAGATAGTCTAATACTCCCCCCCAAACCAAAGATATGGCGTGTCTGCAATCCATACAAGAAAATTCAGTAGTTTCCAAAATAAGATAAGAAAGTCCAGTCATGTTGTTATAGGTAGGTAAAATAAAGGAAAATTAACACATGCATGGATGGATTCACCCTGGTACCTTAAGGCAAAAGATGTTGTCCTGTACAAATATGAGATGTGGGAATTTTGAATGGGCATTCTTGTGGGAGATGTTTAGCTTTATATTTTGAACAAAATATGGTCCTTGTTGTTGACTCTTCTTTCTTTTTCTTTGTGTGAGTTGGGTTTCTAAAAGAAGGCTTTTTTCTGAGGTGAGACTGGGATGTCCTAGTATTCTTTTTCACTGGAGATATTTCTCCCATTGACCATGCTCCTATTAGAACCTATAGGAGAAGTAGACTCTAATTTCGATGTTTCAATTTGTGAAATTACAGAGTTGTCGAGGAGTGCTTTTACTTGGACAAGGTCAACAAAGTTCAGGTCTCCTACTAGAGAAGAAGTTGTATTAGGATTCTTAAAGGTTTGTAATAACTAATCCCTAGAAAATTTTTCAAGAATAAGATCCTCAAATTTTCCTGTCATAGTATCGTCCATGACTTCCATGATAAGACCTCTTAAAAGAGTCTCCTTAGGTCTCCAGGAAGATGACTTCCTATAGGTGTCTTTTGGTATCTTTCCACTAAGTAAATGGTGAGGGGAGTTATGTCCCCATAATAGTTAATTTAAAATTTAAATGAAATTTTACTATCTATTCTAAACACACTTAAGAGGAAGAAATCAATATTTGCGTAAAGTAAACACACTTGTATGAAAAAGGAACAACAAGGCTTTGGGGAAACCCACTAAAGTCGATGGATGAATGTTCCAAGAGGGAGAATCAGCTTCTATTCTAGGAAGGTTCACCTTGGTTCCTTGAGGAAAAAGATGATGTCTTGTACAAATATGACATGTGGGAATTTTGAATGGACATTCTTGTGGGAGATGTTTAGCTTTACGGTTTGAACAGAAGATGGTCCTTGCTTTTGACTCTTGTTTCTTTTTCTTTTTGTGATTTGGGTTTCTAAAAGGAGGCTTTTTCTGAGGTGAGAATGGGGTGTCCCAGTATTCTTTTTTAGAGGATATCTTCCTCCCATTGGCCATGCTCGTATTGGACCCTATAGGAGAAGTTGACTCTACTTTGGATGTTTCAATTTGTGAAATTACAGAGTTGTCGAGGAGTGCTTTTAGTTGGACAAGGTCAACAAAGTTCAAGTCTCCTACTAGAGACGAAGCTGTATTGGGATGCTTAGAGGTTTTTAATAAGTGATCCCTATAAAAATTTTCAAGAATGAGATTCTCAAATTTTCCTGTCACAGTATCATCCATGACTTCCCTGATAAGATATCTTAAAAGAGTCTCCTTTGGTCTCCAGGAAGATGACTTCCCATAGGTGTCTTTTGGTATATTTCCACTAAGTAAATGGTGATGGGAGTTATTTCCCCATAATAGTTAATTTATAATTTAAATGAAATTTTACTATCTACTCTAAACACACTTAAGATGAAGAAATCAAGATTTATGTAAAGTAAACACACTTGTACAACAAAGGAACAATAGGGGTTTGGGGAAACCCACTAAAGTGGATGCATAAGGATATCACACTATAAAAATTCCGTAGTGAAGTTGTCTTTGTGCCTTATCATTTCCCCTCCCCCTTACCGTGTAATGTAAAGGTAACCTATCTACCCTTACCTACCTAGACTTTGTTCATGACAAACTAAACTAAAGGAAAACCTAGACTAGTACTGCTACTACCAGGTTTGGGGGTTCCTGTTATAACATATGCGTAGGTTCTCATCTCTTGTCTTACAGCTCCCCCACCACCATCCTATTACTAAAAAGAACCCTACCTATTCTACCTTGCAAAAGAAATCCCCGGCAACGACACCAAAATGTTGGGCAAAATATTGTCTTGAATATTCTACCTAATATTTAATTATCGACTAGGATTTGTAAGCTTGGAGTTGCTACAAAATATATGCGAAGGCAGAAGGATTCCTAAGATGTCATGGAAATATTTTAACAAACATATACCAAAAGATATTCAAAATAATAAAAGAGTGACTCCTAAGAATTCAGCGGTTAAGAATATTAAGCTAGGACAAAAGACTAGTGTAGTATCCAGTTATACTACTCTACTTTATCCATACTTATTGGAAGAATGCAAATAATAACAAGATAACGTTATAATAATAAAATATCCATTAATACATATTCAACTACTTTTAAACAACTTTGAAAGCTAACTATACAAAAGAGGATTTACAAAATTACATCAACTGGGATATATCACTAAGGATGTACATGGCAACTCAGATTAGTTCCACTCTCCTAGGTTGTTTTGGGGATAAGCATTTACAGTGACTGGGACATGAGTAGGAGGAGAGTCAAAGCGTCTTTCAAATGAGGTATAGAAACTAAAGGGAATCAAGTCTAACTTTACCTCTACGAAAATATGTAAACTAAGGAATGTCTAGTTGCAAGTAATGGTAAACATGGTTCTTTATGTCATGGACAATTAACAAAAGACAAAACATAAATGCAAAGGAGAGAACCTAACTTTTAAACAAATAGAAAACCTAATGAAGATGATCTTGATTCTTATTTAGTAACCATCTAACTAAAAAGAACAACCTCTATTTATAACCTATCATCATATCTACCAAATTATTAATAAACCCATATATAAATAAATGAAATCAATTCAAACTAATATTACAAAACATAATCATATGGTAAAAAGAAACAAAGACTTAATAAGTACCCTAGATAATTTAATCACAGACTCTTAAAAGGAAATATAATCACTATCTAACTATTCTAATCGAAACATACTCAAAGAACTGAAGAAAACAAACTTAAACTATGTAAAATATGCTAAGGACTAGATGAAAGACTGAACAACAAGTTGAAATGGAAGTTTGTATAATGAACCAAACAGCCTGTCTATATGACAGTCTCTATATAAAAATACTTAAAACTTTGAAAAAATTACTAATCTAGATGAACTCGGGCCAGCTGACTCATGCATGTAATAACTAGAATGTAAATACAGGAATTAAACCTATTTAACAACTACATTTACCCTACAAGATAACTCAAATACAATTCATAACTTGAAAACGTCATTACCTATTGCTATTTAAAAAGAAATTGAAAAATAACTAAATTCAAAACATAATAAGAACTAGCAAAATTGAAACTAACTATGATTAAATTCTACAGTATTGAATGCAATTTATTCAATTAAAATTGAATCAAATAACGAACTAGAAATATATCAAAAGGAATTACAATCTAATCTACAATAAAAAAGGAATTACAATCTAGTATATATGCAACATCAAAAGAAAATACAATGTAGTCTATATGCAACATCAAAAGAAATAACAATCTAGTCTATATGCAACTGGTTTCTAACTTAAAATGAAAGATTATGTAAACATCACAATACTGAAATGAAATCTAAGCTATAAGCATCATAGTACTGGAATGAAATCTAAACTACAGGAAATAATATAAATGATTTCAAGAATTGAAATTACATAAACAATCTATGAACAAAGCTATACTAATTACAAAAAAGGAAATGAAAGAGACTATACTAAAATACAAAACTCTGACTGGTGGGGGGCCATCCCAGCAAATAGAGTCACATCTTGCTAAAAACTAATGAAGCACGATTGTAGATAGTATAATAGAACTTCCATTAAAAATATAAAATAGAGTCTGAATTACATGAAGATTTGCTGAGCTAAAACTACTTCTGCTTAAGTCTTTCTCGCATACAAGCGTTCTTATATATATAGTTTTGAGAAGGCGATCAAGTCGACACTTTAGTGGTCGAATTCTATTTGAGATGAGTCAACCATTATTACAATCCATTGCTCTGATGCCAACACATAGTCATTTTTCCTCCCTTATTGTGAGTTGGTTTCCATCGGGCATGAGGTGGCGTATAGGCTTCCCTTCTTTGGCATGAACTAATGGCGTGATGTCAATGCTGGAAACCTTCCAAAACAAGGCTCGTGCTAACACTTCGACATATGGATGACAAGTAGTTGTAGGTCGCTCCATGCTTAAATGCTGGAGAATCAATTAGTTCCAATGTGCGGTTTTTTTGGCAAGCTGAATGGCGAACTGGATATGCTATGCACATATCTAGCCGAATGTGTGTCTGCATGTCAAATTTGCCCAAAAATAATGCTCTATAATTAAAGAATGCACTTGCTAGCAATTTCATCAATTAACATCGAATTTACTCATTAAAATAGTAAAATAATCAAGAATGAATCAATCTTAAATAAATCCAAAATAAGATCATACTTGAAGCTGGATGGTAATATGTATGATGCAAAGACACCAAAAGATAACAAAATTTGCATTAATACATAAGGTTTTTAGCTCAAAAATGATAAAAAAATGGGGCTCAACACCGCCGTAGAAGGGGCAAACTTGCACATCGGCGAGAGTGCAAGGAGAAGGAACTGCATAGACTGGGCCATCTATCTCAGGAGTTGTTGAGTTTGCAGCACCTCGAGGTGTCTCTGTACATGACATTTTTGGGATATGTTGCTCCTACGCATCTGGGAGCCAAGCCGAGGCAGTCGTCCAAGAATTAGAAATATCCACCAAAATTGTCGTCGCTGCTAGATGGGATAAAGTGCTCGATGGAAATCATCCTTGCATTGATCAGGTTTAAATTTTAAGACCGTGACTTGTTATTGCTCAAAGATGTTAGGGATGATCCCTATGACTCAATGCCGATGGGGCATGGTGCTCCAATTCGACGGATTCCTCAACCTTGGACGAGTGGGTTAGATCAATCGAGATAGTTGGGGCTCATCAATATGCCTCATTTTGGTTGATTGAATGAATCCCATGCATGCGTGAAGCAACTATTGGCTTGTTTTCATGGAGGGAACTTTGGTTGAATACATCAATCCCAGTTACAGTTGATTTGATCGCAAGCATCACAGGATTGCCAAAGGCCGGGGAAGATTTGGCACAGAATATCCAAAGAGAGATACTGACAAAAATCTTGCCAATCAACTGAAGGAGCGCCTTGGTTTTCAGCATGATGGTCATGCTTATCTCATCGATAGCATTAAATCACAAGCGGTGTGCACTATCACAAGCATTATGGCAAGCAAGGTCATTTGGGGAAACCAACTAGTACAAAGCAATTTGGGTGTTGTCACCTGCGCCCAGAAGTGTGCTGAGGGAGTGCAAATGAATTGGTCTCTGTTTTTGTTGAATCAGCTACTAGAATATTCCTTTGCTGCTCAGTTCGGATGGTCATTTTCATATAGTTTGTTGCTTCTCCTTATTGCGCTAGTTTCCTAGATGGAACCGAAAGACTATCAACCAATGGGAGTTGATGTGGCAAAGGTGTGCCGAGGTGCAAGATATCAAAACATATGGTGGGTTGAAGAGCCTAGCTGATAGACAGACTGTGCCATTCACTTTTGGGTTTATTGGGAACCATTAAAATTCGTGGCCATTTCCATTCCTCGAGTCTCTCCTTACGTCGTGGCCAAGTATCAACTGATCCTTTGGTTTTCCATCAGGCCCCACTCTATCTACATTCAGGCACAGCAGGACCACAACAAGAAGTGGCTACCTTTGCCATACAAAGTCATGATAGAAGAATTGGATGACATCATCCAAGATTGGTCGATGGAGTGGTGAAAGCTATTGATTTAGGAGGAATTATCTAAAGAACAGTCATTGGATTCCCTAGAAGAGCATACCCAGAAGGACTTGAGCACTCATGAATCTGACAATGAGTCATCAACAGACCCTGAGGATGCACCATAGTGCATGTGGGAGGAGACTCACACCAAATGGTGCCAGGAATATGAAGCAAGTAGTGGTACCAAGTCGGGGATGGAGGATCAACTACAGTGGCTTATCAAAGTAGTCACTAAATCATCCATATATGTGAAAAAGGAAATCCGAGAGTCAAACCATGAAGAATTAAGTGTGATAAGAGATTGATTAGATTCAATTTTTGGCATTATTTCTACACAGACATCGATGCAAACCATAATTCAGGACATCCTGTCGATTAGCACTAAGCCCTGGGCCAAGAATGTGCAAGTTCCCCCGACTGTGATCAACATGAGAAATGAGGAAGTTCACCAGTTGTTGCGACCGATCCAGAGCGTGGCTTTGGAGATGAACAAGTTGTCTGCTATGGAGTTAATGGAGTTACATCAAGTTTCCACCCTAGAATTGGAGGAGTGATATAAAGAGGTAACTGAGGGATATGTACAGTCCCACAGTGTCACAGAGAAGCTATAGAAATAGGCCGATGAGCTACATCAGGTCCGAGTGTAGTTGGCAGAAGAAAAAGTTTGAGAAATCGATGCCTTGAAGGTGACCCAGGCTGAGCTGCAGTGAAAGGCAAATGAGGAGATTACGAAACTAAAAAAGGTACAAGACCACATGATCATTGAACAGGTGCAGATGTGTGCCAGGTGCGGCGAAGTCGAGTAGGTTGTTTCTGAAGCCTACCAAAACATTTTTGAGAACACGACTGACCTCACCCAAGTTGAAAAGGCCAAACGATTGGGGTAAACTATTGTTCAGCTTCAGGATACCAACCTAATGCTCACTGCCCTGGTGCAACCTACGACACCATCGAAGTAGGTTTCGGAAAGGAAATACTCCATTGAAGACATTGCAACTAAGTTTGAAAGCATGGAGCAAGAGGTTAAAACTATTATGCAAATGACAACACAATTTTGCCAGAGCATTGTCCAGGATGAGCAGCTTGATCAGTTGACTGTGCAAGTGCAAGAAGTTGAAGGTCAATTGATGACCTTGAAAACATCACTAAGGGTCATTCCATTGATGGTGTAGATCACATGGGCCGAAGAACTGAAGGATTTACAATAGAGATCCTGCTGTGCGTAGGAACACCAACAAAAGTGTCACGCTCAGCTTGATGAATTTCAGGAAATCAGTGGATAGTTGGTTGTTAAAGCAGTCGCCATTCTATAGGTAGTACAAGAGCATTGACAAACAGTCTACAACAAGGCTCGAGAAGAGCACCCAATAAAGCAGGATTTAACTAATTGATAGATTACTTCCAACAAAGTTTAGCTACAGGTACATGAGCTTGGGCAGTAATTTGAAGATTTCAAGGTGTGGATGTCGGCACACACCTTGCCAACTTGACGTGGCTCAGGGACTAGACACAAGACTATGTTGGGGGCCTGTTGGTAGGGGTTTTGGTAAGTGAGTTCCGTAGCATCCCAGCAACTATGCAACCTCACGCGGTACCGCGCAAGGCCAGATTAGCACGATGGGCGAAAGAATAACTGCTTAGAATATTTTATATGTTATTTGACCATGTTTTGTTGTAATAGGTCATTAGTGGTTATAATTTAGTTAGAAGTGGACCCTCAATGTAATGGAACAAGCCTATTTATAGATATAGTTTTGAAAGTAGATGGTACTGATGAAGAATAGGAGAATCGCATTAGAGGATAATTGGGGCATAAGATCTAGTGCGATTTGGTTTTGTGAAGAATTTCTTGTGTATCTGTGATTGATCTGGGTTTTCCTGATGTATGTAGTCTTCGGTTTTGGAGAAGAGTTGTGTAATTTGGTTCATTTGCACAAGATTAAAATGATATGGAAATTGTGGCACAAATCTAATATGTTATGATGTTGTGACCTGTTCTGTCATGATGTTGTGACCTATTTTGGTATAATGTTGCTATGATATAGTCTCTTTCTGTTACATCGATGCGATCTATTTTTCTGTTATATCAATGCGATTTGTTTTTCTGCCACTATCTATTGCACTATGAGTAGATATGTTTTATGGACAATGCCGCAGTATTAGTAATATTGTGACAACTATATGATGCTATAATGATTGCATAAGTTTTGAATACTCTCAGAAAGTTGAGGAAATGGTGTAAAGTTGACTACAAGCTCTAAATCTAGTAGTTATGGTGTCCTTTCATCAGATCCCCATATCTTCCATCCCCACTACCAGAAACTTGGTTTCGACAGCTCTCCCATGAACACCTTGGGTGAGACCTTGTCTGCTCTGCATATTTTGCTCGGTAGGGTAAAACCTATCTGGGTGGGTGCTCAGGGAGATTGCACTGGTTGGGAATTGACAGAGTGGGAACCCCTGTCGAGCAGGCTTTGTTGCTGGGTTTTTCCAACAACGCCCTTCATTAATTAAATCATTGATGCATCTGCCAGACATGAGGTCTTTTCCTTCATGGATGGCTTTTCTGGATACAACCAAATCCAAATTCAAAAAGAAGATCATTACAATAATGCATTTACAACCCCTTGGAGAAAATTAGCATATCAAGTAATTCCCTTTGGTATAAATAATTCTTTAGCCACCTTCCAGCATGCCATGACATATTGTTTCCATGACCTCATCCACATCATATTGGTCTACCTAAACAACCTTACCGGTCGATCACAAAAACAAGCACAACACATAGACGACTTACGAAAAGTATTTTTGCGATGCCGCAAGTACAAAATACACTTGATTCCCCTAAATTGCATTTTTTGTGTCCCAACAGGCCGCCTACTTAGGTTCATCATATCCCACAAAGGGATAACGATTGACCCTCTCAAATTTGAAGGTATCCTTGATCTCCCTATACCACAAACTCCGTGCCAACTGCAAAGCCTCCAATGAAAGGCCAACTTCCTTTGTCATTTTGTACCAAAGTACACAACAAAATCCTATGGATTCATATTCCTACTCTGTACAAAATCCCCTTTGTTTGGGATCAACAAGCACATGAATCATTTGATGCACTCAAACAAGCCTAGCTTCTGCACTTTATGGTTATTAGACTCTCCTAGTGAGGTTGGCCCTAGTAGGGTTTAGTCAATTCAGGAATTAGTATAAATACAGAGTTGGCCTCTCTATTTAACACACATCTCATACAAACTCAAGTGTAGCGCATAGTTGAGGAAGGAGAAGACACTAGGGCTAGATAGAAAGAAGGTTACTGCTGTCGTGAGATCACCTTACTGTTTTGGGTTCTACTTTTAGTGTTGATTCTATCTCTGAGGAAGTTGTGGGTTTTTCACCATTTATGGTTTCCTTGAGGATAAATATTGTGTTCATTGTCTCTTGTGTTTGATTGCTGTGCTTTTTATTCTCTCAATTAAATATCCTAATGTATTTCTAGGTTAATGATAAAAATCTAACATGGTATCAGAGCTAACCTGAGAAGAAGACATTGTGCAACTACAGGAACTAGGGATTCCTACTTAGTGGATCTTCCTCCACATATTTTCAGCAAAATAAGGTTGGATTAACTCTCCTCCTTAGGGTGCATCTTTCTATCGAAGCAGAATCCAATTCTTAGGTTTTTTAGTTTTGGACCCGACACTACTACCGGAAATTAGGGATTTTCACAGAAGAGGAATTTTTTACTGAGCCTAGGCCTGGATTGATCTCCTCCACAAAATCGAAGTTAGGGATCAAATTCAAATCATTTGGTTTGACAGAACTATGGAAAATAAAAACCCTAATTTTCTACTAAACCAGCACTGCAGGATTTCAGCTCCAAATCTAGATCTGACATCTTGACCTGGTAAGATCTAAATATTTTGTATTTCCATTTGATGTTCTCAGTTAAGATGTCTCATCATACCAATCTTGATGAAAATATTAAGGGAGATGATAACTTCTGAGCCTAGAAGTATAGGATCTCCCTGGTCTTGGAAGAAAATGAGTTGGACTCCTATATCAATGAGGAGGTTCCAATTCCAGAGGGAGATGAGGCTAAGGCCTTACATAAGAAAAAGTTGGTTATGGAAAAGAGGATTATTGTTGATTCAATCAAGGATCACCTCATACCATAGGTGTCCTCCCTCAAGACAACTAAAGCTATGTTTGATGCCCTAATCAAACTATTTGAAGGGAAGAACATAAACAGGAAGATGACTCTGAGAAACCAATTGAAGAATATAAAGATCCAGAATGCTGAGACTATCCAGTCTTACTTTACAAGGGTATATTATCTCAAGGAACAACTGGAAGTAGTAGATGAAGCAATGGAAAATGTAGATATTGTGATGATCAGCTTGAATGGTCTCCCTAGATCATGGGACTCTTTCATTCAAGGAATTTGTGCTAGAAATAAGTTAGTCAAGTTCAACAGACTATGGGAAGAATGCTCTCAAGAAGAAGCTCGGATAGCAGCTTATGAAGAGAATATGGGAAATGAAGATCAAGCTCTCACAGTTCACTCCAAGAAAACCAGAAGGAACCATCATCACTCCAAAGGTAAGATCTCACACCCTAAAAGAGATCTGTCTACCATTAGATGTTACACATGTGATGAGAAAGGTCACATATCCATATTCTACCCTAATAAAGGGAACTTAAATAAATCAAGGAAAATAAGAGAAGACATCATGCTTATGCTGCAGAGGATGATGAACCTTCCACAAAGAGAGTCAGACAAGAAAGTGATTTTTCAAGTGATGAAGAATATGTGTTGATCTCCACTCTTACAGGAACTGTTTCACATGGAAGCAACAATTGGCTCATAGACAGTGGTGCTTCAAATCACATGACAGGATTCAAAGGATCATTCATGAAGTTATATGAACATGAGTCACCTCACAAGGTGAAACTTGGGGATGACTACCAGTATCCAATAAAAGGTAGTGGTGAATCCTCCTATATACTAGACTCTGGAAAGTCTATGAAGATGAAGAATGTATTATTTGTTCCAAGACTAAAGAATAACCTCCTCTCCATATCTGCATTGGATGCAAAAGGAATGGGGGTTTCTTTCATAGATGGCCAAGTTCTTATGTGGCCAAAGGGAAAGACTTTTGACGATGCAATAGTGATTGGGGAACAAGAAGGAGGTCTATACAAGTTGAAGGGTCAACCAAAACAATATTTTGTTCATGACTCAGTAGAACCAAATGAACTTTGGCATAGAAGGCTTGCATATGTGCATTATAGAGAACTACCACTTGCAAGAAAAGTTGTTGAAGGTCTTCCAGAAATTCAAGCAAAACATGATGGAGTCTGCAAAGGATGTGTGAAAGGAAATAATACAAAGAAGACATTTCCAAGTAGCAATAGAAAGGCAAAAGGAATCTTGGAAATCATCCACTTTGATGTATGCGGACCAATGTCATCAAGTTCTCTAAGCAAGTATGCATACTATGTTTCTTTTATTGATGAATTTTCTAGGAAGACATGGATTTACTTCATGAAGAACAAATATGAAGTATTCAGCAAGTTCAAGGAATTCAAAGCCTTGATCGAGAACCACACTGAAAACAAGATCAAGACTTTTCGATCAGATAATGGCGAGAATTCACTTCGAATGAGTTCAAAAATAACTATGTAAAGACTCAGGGATTAAGATAGAGTCTTCCACTCCTTATAATCCACAACAAAATGGGATTGCAGAAAGGAAGAATAGAACTGTCATGGAAGCTGCAAGAGATATGCTTCATGATCAAGATCTGCCTATGCATCTTTGGGCAGAAGCAGCCAGAACAGTAGTGTATGTACAGAACCGTACTCCACATAGGGTAATCGAGAACAAGAATCCTGAAGAATTATTCTCTGGCAAGAAACCAAAAGTCAGCCATCTCAGAATATTCAGTTGTCCAATGTACATACACATTCCAAAAGAAAAGAGGACAAAATTAGATCCTTCAGGAAAGAAGGGTATATTTGTGGGATACTCTGAAAGCTCGAAGGCTTACAGAATATACTTCCCAGGGTTCAAGAAGATTGACATCAGCAGGGATGTAACATTTGATGAAGATTCATCCTACATCAAATCCAAAAATAAACTTGCTAAAGAACTTGAAGAAGTATAAGCACCCAGAATTCATGATACAATCATGAATGAAGAAACTCAAGAAGAAGACCGAGAATTTAAAGAACCATAGAGACCTAAAGATCCACCTCGGGAGAAGAATCCTCACAAAAGAAAACCTACTTGGGTATGAGAAATTATCCAAGGTGCGGAAAGATACAGGGTTCCAGAAGAGAATCATAGAGAAAGAAAGAGGACCAGATCCTGTTCCAGTTATGTAGCATTACTATGTGATTTCATTAATAAAGAACCTTCCAATTATGAAGAAGCAGCAGGATGGAAAGAATGGAAGGATGCTATGATCGAAGATTATCAATCGATCATGAAGAATGATGTTTGGGTTGTTGTCCCAAGACCAGAAGGAAATTTGGTTGTGACTTCCAAATGGATCTGCAAGATTAAGCATGCTGCAGACGGTAGCATAGAGAAATGTAAAGCAATATTCATTGCTCGTGGTTTCTCCCAGAAAGAAGGAATAGACTATGAAGAAAAATTTGCACCTATATCCATATACACTTCCATCATATCGGTACTTTCTCTGGCTACAGTGATGAAATGGAAGATACACCAAATGGATGTCAATACTGATTTCTTGAATGGTGTAGTGGAAGAGGAAGTGTATGTGGAGCAGCCACTCGGTTTTGAGACACATGATAGAGAGTCTCATGTGTGTAGATTGAAGAAAGCCTTGTACAACTTGAAACAGGCACCCAAGACATGGTACGATAGAATTGGCAACTTTCTATCTAGTTTGGGCTTTACCAAGAGTAAAGCAGATTCCAACCTTTACTACAAGTTTGAAGATGGAAACCCAGTGATGCTCCTACTATATGTAGATGATCTGTTTGTGATAGGTATGGATGGGTTAATTGCTAATACGAAGAGAAATATTTCTTCCAAGTTTGAAATGAAGGACTTGGGTATGATGCATTATTTTCTAGGTATGGAGGTGTGGCAAAATATAGATGGAATCTTCCTTGGACAAGGGAAGTATGCAGTAGAGATCCTGAAGAGATTTGGGATGATGGACTGCAAGTAATTAACCACACCTATGGCATCGAATCTAAAGCTATTGAGTGATGCTTCATCAGATTCAATTGATGCCACGATGTATCATCAGATGATTGGGTCCTTGATGTACCTGATGAACACAAGACCATATATTTGCTTTTCTATGAACACCTTGAGCCAATACTTGATAGATCCAAGACATGTCCACTTGACCACTACAAAGCACATTCTGAGGTACCTAAATGGTACGATTGATTATGGGCTAAAGTATAAGACTTATCAAAGGATTAACCTAGAGGGTTATGTTGATTCAGATTGGGAAGGCAGTGCCATTGATAGGAAGAGTACTTTAGGGTGTTGCTTTAGTATGGGATCAGGTGCGATCTCTTGCTTTAGGAGGAAGCAATCCTGTGTGGCACTGAGTACAATTGAAGCAGAATATGTCGCAGCATATTCAGCTAGTTGTGAGGAAGTATGGATGAGGAAGCTACTGTCTTATTTATTTGATCTCCAGTTAGATGCTACTTGTATATACTGTGACAACCAGAGTCGTGTAAAGTTGTCAGAGAATCTAGTATTCCATGACAAGTCGAAGCATATCAAAATCAAGTATCACTACATCAGGGATATGGTGCACAAAGGAGTAGTGAAGCTCCAGTATGTTGTGACAGATGAACAGATAGTTGATGTGTTAACTAAGCCATTAGCTAGGGTGAAGTTTGAGTACTTCAGGGAGAAGCTTGGTGTTCTCCAGATTGAGATTCCTCCCAAGAGGAAGTGATGTGTCCATGTTGTGCCCTTCTGAAATGGTGAGAGGATTGGTTCCTTCCATGGTCAGATGTAAGTGTTGTGCCCTTCCGACATGGTGAGAGGATTGGTTCCTTGCATGGTCAGATCTAAGTGTTGTGCTCTTTCAACATGGTGATAGGATTGGTTCCTTCCATGGTCAGATGTAAGAGCTGTGACATGGTGAGAGGATTGGTTCCTTCCATTGTCAGATGTATGTGATGATCCCACATCTAGCATGAAAAAGGGCTAGCTCTGTGAAGACACATCTAGTATGAAAAAGGACTAGCTCTGTGTAGATGCCACATCTAGTATGAAAAAGGACTATCTTTGTGTAGATGCCACATCTAGTATGAGAAAGGACTAGCTCTATGAAGACACATTTAGTATGAAAAAGGAATAGCTCTGTGTAGATGCCACATATAGTATAAAAAATGACTCGATCTGTGAAGACACATCTAGTATGAAAAAAGATGAGCTCTGTGTAGATGCCACATCTAGTATGAAAAAGGACTATCTCTGTGAAGACAGATCTAGTATGAAAACAGACTAGCTCTGTGTAGATGCCACATCTAGTATGAAAAATGACAAGCTCTATGAAGACACATCTAGTATGAAAAAGGACTAGCTTTGTGTAGATGCCACATCTAGTATGAAAAAGGACTAGCTCTGTGAAGACACATCTAGTATGAAAAAGGAATAGCTCTGTGTAGATGCCACATCTAGTATGAAAAAAGACTAGCTCTGTGAAGACACATCTAGTATGAAAAAGGACTAGCTCTGTGTAGATGGAACATCTAGTATGAAAAAGGACTAGCTCTATGAAGACTCATCTAGTATGAAAAAGGACTAGCTCTGTGTAGATGCCACATCTAGTATGAAAAAGGACTAGCTCTGTGATGATACATCTAGTATGAAAAAGGAATGGCTCTGTAGATGTACATCCAACATGAAAAAGAGCTGGCTCTCTAGAAATTCCTATGATGAGAAGAATCAAGAGATAGCACCCGTGATGATGACCCAGTGATGATCCAAATCAAGTGATGGTGATCTAGATCCAGTGATGATGATCCAGCAGTGATGATCCAGATCTAGTGATGATATAGATCTAATGACTTGATGACTTGATGATGAATATGACTTGAATATGACGAGGACTTGATAAGGATCTAGAAGATACAAAGAAGAAGACTTGTGCTTAAAATTGTGTCAAAAGAATACCTTCCTAGTTAAGAGGGAGTGTTGATGTATATGTAACTTTGGAATGTATTTCACTTGTATTTCTTATATATTTTAACCCAATGTTTATTATGGGATGTACTTGAGTCATGTCATGCCTCAATGTTCCTATCGGGAAGTTCTATAATGTAAAAAAGTCATGTCAAGTCATTGTGGGTAACCCTCCTATTGGTTAAGGGTTAAAGTCCCCGTAGTTCTGGGGCACTAGGGTTATTAGACTCTCGTAGTGAGGTCAGCCCTAGTAGGGTTTATTCAAGTTAGGAATTAGTATAAATAGAGAGTTGGCCTCTCTATTTAACACACATCTCATACACACTCAAGTGTAGTGCATAGTTGAGGAAGGAGAAGACACTAGGGATAGATAGAAAGAAGGTTACTGCTATTGGGAGATCACCTTACTGTTTTGGGTTCTACTTTTGGTGTTGATTCTATCTCTGAGGAAGTTGTGGGGTTTTCACCATTTACACTATGTTAATTGTCTCTTTTTTTTTATTGATGTGCTTGTTATTATCTCAGTGAAAGATCCTAATGTATTGCTAGATTAATGATAAAAATCTAACACTTCACCCAAGACTTCATTCTTTATGTGCAAGCCTGTTTAAATGTCATTGCTAGATTCTTTGTCCAAGAAGATGATGCTCATCAGGAGCACATGATTTATTACGTTAGCCAAAATTTGACAGGTCCCCCACTGCGATATTCACCCGAGGAGAAACTGGCCCTCGCCATTGTTTTCTCAGCCCAAAATTTGTGCCACTACATCATTGCAAACCATACCTAAGTAGTGGATGATTCAAAAATAATGTGGTACCTATTAAGCCATTGCCTCCTATAGGGCTGCGCGACCAAGTGGGTATTCATCCTCCAAGAATTTGAATCGGAGTTTGTTTCCCCAAAAAGAAGAAAGTCACTAGCTCTAGCCGCGCTCATGACATATCTGCCCCCATTAACCACATGACCACCACCTAAGGATGACCTCCCTGATGATTTCCTATTCATCATATCCATAGAATATCCATGGTATGGGGGAATCCTTCTATATTTACACACACAGAAGTTCGAAGCCCACTTAAACCACAAAGACAAGCGACGCATCCGACATCAATCCGCTCTCCATCTCCTTATTGGAGATGTTTTATATCATTGGGGCATTGATACCATCTTATGTCATTTCCTTACCCATGATGAGGCTGAGATAGTCCTCAATGACTATCATAGTGGAGCATGCGATGGCCACCTTTCAGGTCTGGAAACTGTCCAAAATATTCTACGTGTCAGCTACTTTTGGCTTCCATCTTCATTGATTGCATAGAGGCGGTCAAACACTGTTGCAGCTATCAGCTCTTTACCCCAAAGGCAAGAATCCCCCTTGCACTATTACACCCCATAGCCATAGTCGGTCCCTTCTACAAATGGGAAATCAACCCTACCTCGGACAAAGGTCATAAATATATCATTATGGGGGTTGATTACTAAGTGGGCCGAGGCCATGCCCACGTTCGATTGTAAAAGTGAAATGGCGTCATGTTTCTTCTTTAACAACGTCATTTCATGATTTGGTGTTCCCAAACAATTGGTATCAGACCATGGTAAACACTTTGAAGACATTGTTTGGATTGAGCTTTCAACCACGTTGAAATTCAAACACCAGTACTCATGTTCCTACTACCACCAGGGAAATGGACAAGTTGACGCAGTCAACAAAATCATCAAAAAAATGCTTTGAAGGATGGTAGGAAATCATAAAACCAAATGGCACCACATGTTATTTTCCACCTTATGGGATTATCGCACATCTGCAAAAAATGCAACCGGTTTCACCCCTTTCCATTTAGTACACGATGTTAAATCAGTGCTCCCTATAGAGTGCTAGATCCCATCATTATGCATTGCGATAGAAATCCTCCCTGACACTTTTCCTTTGGAAGAACGAATCCTCCAGCTTGAGCAAACCATAGAAGACCAACGGGCTTCCTTCCAAGCCATTAAAGGAGAGAAAACACGGTCAAAATCTTATTACGACTCCCATGTCTAGCCTCGCACCTTTAGCGAAGGCGATATGGTTCTGGTTTATGGCCAAGCCAACGATAAGTTGGGCAAAGTAAAGTTCGATCCAATTTGGTATGGCCCATATGTCATCCACCATTGCCTCAGAAAATGCACATACATTCTTGTTGACTCTGATGGACAAATATTGGAGAACCCCCGTAACGGGCTCTACCTCAAGATATTTTACGCTTAACATCACCAATGAGTCGCTTGTAGCATAGTCTTGTCCTTTTTTCTTTTACACATTTTTTAAAAGGTGAGTCTTATGTATTGTTTGTAAGGTTTGTCATTAAACAAAAACCTACAGATGTTGGTGAACATTTGAAACCCAGCACAAGGCCCTATCACCGGGAGTGGCAGTTAGTCCACTTGTTTTATATTCCCAGAGGTGCAGCAGTTATACCATGTGGAGGTACTGAATAATCCAACACCCCACCTCTATCATAGCTCAGGGGAATTGAACCTGATACCTCAGCTCTGATACCATGTTAATTTGTCACAGTGGTCTAGGAACTGAAAACACAGTCTCACAAAGAATATAGACAAATATGCATAAAATTGGAAAAATGGTGCTGCAATGGAAGTAGCAAATCTCTATAATCGAATGAAATAATGATGATACAATACAATGATCATGCGATATGCATGAATTCCAAGACAATTCGAATTCCTAAGGAGGTCATTCGAATTGAATGAGTGATTCTAGCTTAATTGAATGTAAGCCATAGTGAACACACAAGTTAATCACTGATCAAAACCATAATTGACTCAACTAAGTCCTAACTGAATTATGAGTGCAATGAATGATTGATTCTAACTTAAAGTAGCTCAGACACATGTCACTTCATGCCAACCAACATGTGGTAGCACATCAATAACTCCAATGAACCCTGATGAGGTTAACTGAAGTCAAACTGGTCATTAGAAGTGGTTGTAGGTGCCTGTGTTAGCTCCAGTTCAAAAATAATCATTAAAAATAATTAAATAATGAATGGAGGCACCTTCACCACTTAACTTAACCGATTATAACCACCAATTATCAATTAGCTGCATTTATGACACTCAGATCACCCCCAAGGTGCTCCAGTTAGCCTCCTCGAATGAAGGAGAAGGCTTAGTTGGCCTCCTTTACTGAAGGTAGGAGTGGGTGTGATCATGATGATGTCATATAGTGCTCCTATGATGTCAATTAAGTCAATAAAACTTAGGATATTGGTTTAACAAGGACAAATTGATGAAATTAAGTGTACATGGTGGGTAAATGTCTCCAACACCCCCCCTTAAGCTATACTCAGAGGAGTAGAAACATAAAGTGCATAAAAATGCTAGGGACCTGGAAACAAAGGCCATAGGTCACCCTATACAATAAAGTAACTACTTAATATAACCAAGGAAATGGGAAATACCTCATGGGAAAAATACCCCCCCTTAATCTAAGCAGTAAATCAAGAAATTTTTGGTTCTTCTATGCAGTAGCATCCTGAGACTGTACATGTGAACCTATGAATCCAAACTAAATGAATATATATGGAGGAATATTCCTCTTTGTAATAATAATAATGTGCTCAAATGAATCAAGAACATAGATAGTTGCAAGATCGAAATTGGACCCATCTAGATCAACTGAAATCAACTAATAAGAGAGAAAACGTGTTTGAGGATTCGAATCATGTATGGAAAACTCAATAAAATGATATGTTTCATCCTTTAACATCAAACCATGAGTGGTAAAATCATCCCCAACTCTTAGGAGCAAGTATCCAAGCAGATGCAGAATGTCTTCCTCTTTACTAGTTCTGTGAGGAGATGAGTATGTGACCAAAGGTAGATAAGCCCTGGGACTATGGAGAGTGAATAATTGAGATCCATAATATGATATATATTTATAAATATCTATTTATTCACAAAATAAAATATCATCAACCTCATAAGAGGAAACTAACACCAAATCCCCAGCAGCAAAATTGAAGAAGAATTGCGGTACTTAATTTTTCATGCCGAAATTGGTGAGAGCAGCTTCAAGCAGTACTTAAATCTCTTGGATTTTAAAATTTGAACCAAATAATATCATATCATAAATTAAATCATATCCAAATAGGTTCACAACAGATCCAAAACTATGAAATCAAATCAAATCCCCAAAAATAGTTTCGAAGGAGACTTGCGGTACTTGTTTCTTCACACTGTTCATGAGAATAGCTACAAGCAGTATTGAAGGTTTATGAACCTAAAATTTTGAACCAATAAATATCAGATCAGATCCAAATAATATCACATAATAACCAATAATGTTCATATCAGATCCAAAAGTACGGTCAACCGAGATGGTGGATGCACAATTGTCTTTTTCTTCAAAATTCTGACCTTTTGTGCATGCAATCCTGCAGGATTTTGCTGGAAGATATAGATCATGGGGAGAGAATGTTTCACTCCTATAATATGATATTTCTTCCAAAATATCCAATTTTTTACATATTTTCACACCAGCAGCAAAAATGGAGGAAGAAAAAAAAAATTTCTCTTCACTTTCGGAAGCAATTACTGGCAAATTTTGCACATAATTCAAAGGTAAATCACTGGTGAATGTTTGCATGGAAGTGTAGAAGTTTTTTTCTTCAATATCAGAGATTCAAATGTTTTCTTCTATTTCATCCATATGAGGATATGAGATACCAAATATCTCACAAACTTCTGGAGCATCAGGAGAAGGAGTCACTACAAGGATACTTTCTTCAATTCGAATTGACTGTGTAAAAGATTTTGCTTCTTCTTCATCTTGAACAACTTCATCAGAGAGAGAAGAGGCCGATAATTTTGAGTAAAGAAATCTTGTGGTGCTAGGTGTGATATCCAAAGTGCTATTATGATCCTCATTGTTCTTGCCAAAGGTTTTGTCCAATTTTGTCCAGAGATCCTTTGGGTATTCATCAAAACCAATAAGGTAGCGCAAGCTAGGAGAAAGGGCCAGACATATTGCTCCAAAATATCTATCACTGTCATTTAGCCAGTAATTCTCATTCTCATAAGACTCTTTTCCAAGTCCAATAGACACCTCATAGAGACCTTGTCTCTTCAGATATGCAATCATCTTCAACTTCCATTTTGAATAGCTTGTGAATGGGGTGAGAAGAGGGACTGATGAGTCCATTCAAAGTTGTACCTGTTAAAACCTGCAAATCAAAACAAAAGGGGCATCGTAAGGTCAAACAGCCTACACATTTTAGGCTTTCATCACACCCATCATATTTGATCAAGTAAGCTTGACCAACAATTCCTTTACTCGGGGCATTAAGTGGTAAGCCTTGGCTTCTGGTGTAGTGCTAGATTTTTGAGATTTAGCTCAATTTTCATGCAAGATCTATCAAAAACCTTGTTTTTGAGAGATATGAGATTCATCCCACCGTGCGATTTGATACCATTTAAGGTTTGTCGTTACACCAAAACTTGCAGATGTTGGTGAACATTTGAAACCTAGCACAAGGCCCTATCACCAGGAGTGGCGATTAGTCTACTTATTTTATATTCCTATAGGTGCGGTGATTATACCATGTGGAGGTACCGGATACTCCAACATTGTTTCCTTGACTGCTCCAAATGGGTCCTACCTTGTGTCAATACATTGGATTTGCTAATGGAGTAAGCAGATGGTCTCCGAACCTTGCCTTAGTTGCATGGGTCATCTACTCCTCGTCGCATGAGTTGATCCATATCAACGGAATATGTGTGGGAATTGCAACCAACAACCAGGATGAATATTATGGTGTCATGAGCTTGTTGGCCGCCACCTTCTAGTTGTGTATCCGCCATCTTGACATATTCTTAGACTCCCAGCTGCTTGTCTCTTAGTTGAACAACTATTACCAGGTACGTGATCCCTGCCTCTTTAGAAAATTCTTGTGCACTAAACAGATGGTTAGAACATTTGAATCCATCACATTCACACATGTTCCTAGGAACCTCAATAGTAGTATATCAAATAGCTAATGACATTCTAAATTGGCATATTCATCATCGCACATAGGAAACATACAAAAAACAACATCATGCGTCATCACACATAAATATGCATACACATGTAAAAACACACCATCTAGGAATTTCATTCACATCATCATAAAATAATCACATATAAAACCATAAAAATCGCATCCACATGCGTCAAATATATATATATATATCACATGTCCAAAATATGTCCACAACAAAATGAGAAGCTACATATGCTTTCTCAACTGAATATACATCGTGATAGAAAATTCCTAAGTGCACCAACACACTAGAGGAAACCCCACTAGCTTCTACTCAGAATCGGAATCATCATCATCTGGCTCTTTGTCACCCTCCTCCTCAGAGAACTCATCATCCTATGGAGGAGAATTTCCTCGCACTACTGTGCGAAAATAGTCGCAAGCCACGGCTATCTTCTTCATCAGAGGAGACCACTCTGGTGGCACATTGAATCAGGAAACAATCAGCTCATTGTCTAAATAGTACTAACCATCATCATAAATCCCCTACGCTAATCACTCCAACTGCGGCATAATGGTGTCCATCTCCCGCCGCTGCCTACGGGGGTTCCCCGCAGTGACCGCCAGCCCTTCAACTGCAACCAACCACCTCTGATAACCAGGTGGCAGACGAGGACCAATATATACACATGAAAACAAGGACAGCATCAGTCTAAGAAACTATCAACTAGATAAAATACTCTATGTATAAAGATGAGCACAAAAAACATCACATATACATACCAACTGGTCCCCAGACCTAGCCTGGAGGTCGAGGAATCTTCAGGTCTCCATGGTAGTTCATCCCTACATAAGGATACTCCTCAACTACCACTAGGAGCTTCCACCACTGATCCAACAAATCTTGCGTGAATAAGTGGCCCACTCTGCCATCGCCCTCTCGCACCATCATCTGGCACCACCAGTGCATCCATGGCTCCCATGGACCACTCTCCTGCAATTCCTGATGTAGATGCAAAGTAGGTACTGTTAACCCAAATAATCCCTCACTAAGCTCTCCATGACCTACACCACCCAAGGACAACACTTCACGACCCTCCATTAGACCCCCACACACTCAAAAATGCCTAAGGATGAAGAAAAGGGCTTAAAAACCCCAAAAAGGAGCCTAAAATACTCTCCTAGGAGCTAAATCCCCCAAAAAGGGGCTAAAACCCTAAAAGGAGATAAAATTAGGGTGGAAGGGGCTAAAATCCCAAAAAAGGGGCTAAATCTCGGACCAAGGGCTTAAAACCCTAAAACCCCAAAAAAGCTATAAAAGGAGGGTGGGAGGTCACTCTCAAAAAAATTCTCCCTTGCATACTGTTATGCTTCCAATGGATTCCTTGAGACCCTTTGTCTCTCAGGCCACCCACACTCCCTCTCCTCCATCCTCCATTGAGACATAGCTCCCCTATCCAAGAGAGGTGCTTCTCCAAGCTAGGGCATGGTGGCCCATTCCACCCAAAGAGAAGGTATAACATTTGTTTTGTTTTGTTTATTTGTTTTCATCTAACCCATATTTTCTTTCAGGTTTCCATTATCTATTTGTAGGTTTTCTGATACATTTTTTACAGGTTGTTGGAGTTAAATCCTAAAGTGTTTGCAGAGGGGTTTCCAGCCATTCCATATTTCTCTTCTTTCTGTTCTATTTTATTTCATGTTCATTTTTACTGCATTCCATCCAGGAACCTATCCTTCCATCCTATAGATAGAAGGTATCCATTCCTACCCCTGTAGCAAGGAGAAATCCCTACTATAGAACTCGCGACCATACTAGGTCGATCCCACAGGATCCTTGGTCCAAAATTTTAAAATTTCAAGTTTTTTTCAATTTTTTCCCTAGTTTTTAAAATTTCATGTAAAATCCAATTTAGATCTAGTTTATTTCTAGTTCCTAGCATTGCTGAAGCCTCTTCCAGGCAAATCCAAGTCAGTTTGGCCACAGTATAGGTTATTGTCGGCTGGATCTGACTCAGGATCAGAAAAACCTCAAATTTGGGCCAGGTCGCACTTATCAGGCCTGAATAGGGGATGAGGGCACACTTAATGGCCTAAAAAGCGTGCCTAGGGCACACTTAATCCCCCAAAAGGTGCGACTTCACTCAGAAACACAGACCGCGACTGTCTATGAAATCTGTGAGACCCCCTCGCCTGTTTCTGAAATTTTTTTACGACCCCCTCACCAAAGTTGATAAAAAATGTGCGGTTTGTCAATTAGAGTTTCAATTTCAATTTAATAGGACTGTCAGTGTGGCTTAGATACCTCTTTCTAGCATAGAATTTTAATTTCAGTTTCTGTTTTAATTTCCTATAATTGCATCAACAAACAATGTGTAAATTCCAAACAAATTTTAATGGCTTAATTAAATGAATGTAGCTTAACTAAAATCAACATAAAACTAACTGTCTTGCTCACCCTTCCTCCTCTACCCAGTCATCATCCTATGGGGTATTCTGGGATACGATGACGGGAAAGCTCGTATAGTCCTAGGCCCTTCATTGAATATTGTTCTAAACCATTAAAACCGGATGACCTGGAAGGTAGAGGGGGTAGAGAAGGAGGGATTCTCACGGTGCTAAGCATCCTCCCTTCTGACCAACCTTGCATCTGGGAGGTGACCTATGGATCTACGGATGGGATTAGTCCCATTGTGTGGAGAGCCCAACACCTTCTCTTAGTTGAAGAGGAATATTAGTGTGAGGTAGTCATCTAGTTAGGCCATCAAACATTCAAGGTTAAAAACTGTACCTGTTTACAAATTTATGATTATTCAATGCTTGCATACACAATGACATGAAATATGCCACAATATGATGAATTCATAAACCATTTGTATCTACCAAATACCAGAAAGACAGAAAAACAAATACAACATACCAAGTAATCAACCCAACTCAGTTCATGACGCTAAGAGAGCCTTAAAATTTATCAATTTACACTAAGTTCAATCTAATCTGTAGTCTTTGAGGACATAAGTCCTTGAATACTTCAACCATGGGATGTACTTGGGCTCTGCCTAGAAACTCATTTTGAGGAGTACCATGGGAACCCCAAAGTAGTTGGCCGCTGAGAGGAATTGCCAAGCGAAATGGGCAATCACCCCTTTTGATTAAGTAGAAAACGCCTGTGAGGAAAAAGCCAAGAACTGTCTTTTGGTAGTATTGGTGGTCGAGTGACCACCTACAGCCAATAGGAATCAATTGAAACCAGGGTCCAAACATCATTCCCATCAGTTTGATAAACATCTAACACAATTGATCCCCCATGCTCTTCCTCATGCCTAAGAGGAAAACCACCACCATTCGAGACATTAAACTGACATCGTTGAAACCAGTCTCAGCGATCTCCCACACCATCAGAGGGCCACACAGCCTTTGCTTTAGATTCAGACCCTCACCAGTCTGAACCAGACCTCCATACTGCACCATCAAGCCCCATGGTTGGTGCAAATCTGGATTCATTTTTCAGCATAACCATAGAAAGTGGACCCATGTACACACCACAACCTGTCACCAATAACCCTGCAGGTGGCCTAAGAATAGTCATGCAAACTATCATCAGTTAGCTGCCACCACCTATAGTGACCAACCAAGCTGGCCCACTTGCAACACATGGGAGAAATGGCCTTTCCACACACACTGCCTCTCCTACCACACAAGGGGGCAGCAAACTGTCCACTTACATTGCACCTACTTTCATACATGGGGGAAATGTCGCCACCACTCATACCATCCCCCCCACAACACTTAGGGGCATTGTCCCATCCACAATGGTGCCACCGCAAGTACCCCCAGCTATGCAGATCCATTATGCACCTGCAATCTCCACCACCATCACAGCTCCATCCCACATCAACTTGGGGTCAAACCTTCCTTTCATGGCTCATCTTAACTTGCCTGATTTGGCACAGTTAACAAATGACCCCATCCACCACCAAGCTTTCTGGCCACCCATGCCAACCAAGCTACCATTAGACATTCCCAAGTTTGAAGAAAAAGAAAGGGAATGTCCCCAAAACCACATAATGACATTCCATCTATGGTGATCATCAAACAACATTGTAGATGATTCCATTAGACTGAGGTTATTCAAATGCACCCTCACAGGTGCTGTGGCCAAATGGTACATTGAGCTACCACAAGCCAAGTACCCTGATTTCAACTCCCTAGACTTCATGTTCCTAGAGTATTTCCAGCTCCCTGTTATATATGATGAGGGGGTGGAGATCTTATTATCCTGTCGTCAAAACACTGCCACTCATATAACTGACCATATCCATGAGTGGCAGCGATGTCGTAGCCTATGTAAAATATAACTTGACAACATGATCTTCTTGGATTGGTTCCTTAAGACCTTGCTCCCACCCATAGCAAAGGACATTGCATCCGAACATTCCCAATCCAAAGAATAGGCCATACTGAAAGCTCAACAGTTTGACCTCATCTATGCTCAGTCTGGATACCTATTGTAGGTAGGGTTTTCACCCTAGCTTGTGTTGATGAGCACCTACTAAGGAATCTAGAATCCTTAGTAGCAGTTCAATGATGTAAACAAAAAGAAACTGAAATAAAAACTAAGCTAAAGCAGTAAAAGTAAATAACATGAAGCAAAAGACAGTAAAGAAATGTATAATGGTGATTTTATTGATATTACCTCCAATGAGGAGGTTGATGGAGTCCGTTGCGCTGGTCCGATGTCGGTGGCTTCGAGCTCCAAGCTGCTTCTTCTCCTTTTCCGGTGGTGGAAATGGGCCAAAAGAGTTCTCAATGGTGAAAGTAGCTTGATGGTAAGCTAGGGTTTCGAGAATAATTTCGGCAGAGGCAGGATGCTTATGACTGTGGATATGAAATGAGGGGTCTCCACCATTTATTTATAGTTTTTTAGTGGTGGAATGCTAGCCCATGGTTTTGGAAACCATATGGTTTAGGGCAGCTTGTTTAGGGTTTTTGCTGTTTTAGGGTTTTCCTCCTTTTTCCTCATTATTTTTATTCCTTTTCTTCCCTTTTGGGGATTTTTGCTATTTTTAGAGGAATTTTGGTTATTTTTGGAGAAAAAAGGGGTTTTTTGGCCTTTTGGAGGCATTTTAGGCCTTTTGGAGCCTTTTTAGATGGTTTTATGGCCTTTTAGAGGAACTTTAGGCCTTTGGAGGCTTTTTAGTGGGATTTTCAGGGAAATATGGTAGGCAAATGGACAAATGAGCCATGAAATGGGGTAGATGAGGTAGTTAACCATTTTTGGGTGTTAACAGATTGCCCCCTGATGTGCGAGGGCAGGAGCTCATCGTATGGCCGATGGACATCATGAGTCATATTTGGTTTGTCGTGTGGTGATGGAGAAGAGAAGGAAGTAGCTGAAGTCCGGGACACCGATCTCGAACCACCTGCAAGGACTAAAAAGTACATAACCTCAATAATGGATGAGGGATCATCTGATAATATGGACGAGGCGGGCATTCCCATGCTCGTATCAGAATATAACATAGCAATATAAATGGTCCTCAAATACTGGATGAGGAAAGATGTCAATAGATAGACGAGGTGGGCATACCCATGCTCGTATCAAGATACATGAAAATAGCTGGGAGCCCCGAAAAGAGGGACCTGTAGGATACATAGGAACTGCTGTATATATCATAAGTGTCCAGAGGGGACACAAATCTAGAACATACTGCTGAGCCGACTATGTCTGAGCGGAACAACTGAAACACTGGAATGACAGCAGTGCTACTGAATGTGGTACCAAAAGCACTGGTGAGCTGCTGGATCAGAGTGACCAGGGTCATGCTCACAATGGTACACTGAACTGGAACTGAACTGGGTACTCAAGGAAGCATAGAATGGGATGACTTCCGAATACAATCGCCAACGCAGCCTGGACATCCACGGGAACATATAACTGGGTGTTCCGAAGTGACTCACCAATGTGCTAGAGTCGGGGGAAATCCGGGGTCTTCGAAAAATAATGGAATGGATATAAATCCTGCGCGATTCTCAACGATGCGATTAAGGTGCTGAAGTCGAACATGTGAGAAACAACCATTCGGAGAGGCAATAATGATTCCTCCCAAAATGGTCCGTAGGCACTCACCACAGATGGTGATGGGTCCAAGGCACAGGAGCCTCTAGGTCTATCCTCTGGAATAGAGGAGTTGTCATCGACAGAGGGAGACCTGCAACTATCAAGGCAATGATGTTTCCTTGACAGGAGCGCGAGGTGCAAAACTAAAAATGTGGTAGTACTGATGGCAATATTGATAAACTGGTGGGACTAACGGGGCAAGTAGAGTGGGTGGACTCAAACTTCCTTTGTTCAGAGTATGATGGCGGGGATGATCGGGCAGCACATGAAACTGATGGGTGGTAAAGGGATCATAGCTGTAAGGGATCTGGGCAGTTCACTGGGCTGAGGGAGGCTCAAGCTGTGGGAACATGGTAGGAGACTGCAGAATACTCTGAGCAAAGGCGACCTGATTGGAGGTGCTGCCGAGAGGATTGATCATAACGCCAAGATGCGCGGGGGGACGTCTTCATGGGTTAGTGAACTAGAAGAAGTGTGGATATAAAATGGTACTGTCATGTGGATTTTACGAGCCCATGACAGTTCATGCTCATGGTTGCTTTCAATTTTACGGAATCTGAAAGCAAATAAGAAGACTCTGTAGTGATGGAATGGCACTGTCATGTGGATTTTGTGAGCCCATGACAGTTAATGCTCGTGGTTTCTTTCATATTTAAGGAGTCTGAAAGCAAATAAGAAGACTCTGATGGAATGACATGGTACTGTCATGTAGATTTTGCGAGCCCATGACAGTTAATGCTCGTGGTTGCTTTCATATTTAAGGATTCTGAAAGCAAATAAGAAGACTCTGTATTTGGTGGAATGGTCAGGCAAGGAGGAAGTGTTCAATTAGGGGACATTTATGATGATCAGAGCTGAGGGCGGGGGGGAACACTGGTGGATCTCCTTGTAGGGGGATGGATGGTGGCAAAATAACGAGACCTTTGCAGTATGACAGGAGTGGATGGCTCATGGAAAAAGTGTGGAACGATCATACTGCGGCCGATGTGGCGCACATAGCCGAGGCGACTATGAGTGTCTAAAAAATGGGTAAAAATGATGTAGTCAAAAAGATGCAACGAGGTAACCATTGTGAAGGTCTCGTCGTGCTGGTTCCAATGGTGGAAACGGTTCAGAAAATGGACTCCGTATGGGTTCGAAATGGCCAAACAAGGAAAGGGTCAACGGGCTATAAATAGTAAGTGGGCCCAATGTGACACGTCATTTGTACTATTCCATTTCGCAGACAATCGGAGTGTACCAGAGCTTACGTGGGATTTCTAGACGATCTGACCGACGGTTTTGAGATTCGGGAGAGCCAGGTATTCCTTTGAACTTATACTTGCTTTCTTTTTGGGCTGGGGGGAGGGTTGCGGGTCCCAGGGGGGTCTTTGTACGGTCCACAAGGGTGGACCGTGGGTTTCGACCGGGACAGCTGCGGTTTGGACCGCGGCTGTCGGGCTTGACAGCCGCGGTTTGGACCGCGACTGTAGGCTACACAGCCGCGGTTTGGACCGCGACTGTCGGCTGCACAGCCGCGGTTTGGACCGCGACTGTCGGCTGCACAGCCGCGGTTTGGACCGCGACTGTTTGCTGCACAGCCGCGGTTTGGACCGCGACTGCCGGCTGCACAGCCATGGTTTGGACCGCAACTTTTGGTTTCACAGCCGCGGTCTGGACCGCGACTGTCGGTTTGACAGCCGCGGTTGGGACCGCGACTGTCTTGGGTGTCTAGAGTAGTTTGGGAATGGTGAAAATGTCGATTTGTTGAACATGAGTCTAATGAGGCTTTGTTGTGTGATTGAAAGGATGCCACGCACAGTATGGAGAGAGCGAGAGATGCCAGGGGAGCTGGTAGATATTATCCGAGATGACCGTCGTGTGCGGTCGATGCTTGGGATATTCGGCTTGCTAAAGTTTACTGAGATTCCGATGATTCGGTCAACAGGGTTGCTGCTGAACCGCTTAGTGAGCTTCTGGGAGCCAGATTCACTGGCGTTCCGAGTACAGGGGGAGAGGGTGGACCTCACCCTCGCTGATGTCTATTTCCTGATGGGGCTGCCTTGTCTAGGGAGAGTGGCAGATACCCAGCCGCGGGGGACCACGGATCTTGATATCGTGGATATGGCAGTGCGGTTCTGTGGGGCCGAGGCTCAGGTGCATCGGAATGCACTCCGAGTTTGCGACATCCGGGAGCCGGCAGTTCGAGCTACGGCCGCATGTATAGTGCGGATCTTGGGCTCCCAGTCACCTGAGAAGGTGTCCGGGGGGCAGATGCAGCTGGTGGAGCGTACACCAGGGGGGACCTATTTTGCATGGGGTCAGATGTTCCTGACCTGCGTTCAGCGACAGCTGACCGCAGCGAAGGAAGCTGGCAAGGGATTCTGCTTCGGGTCATTCTTATGCGCCTTCTTTATGGAGAGGGTCCCCACTCTGCGACCGCGGGTGCCAGTTAGGGCAGGAGGCGTGAGGGAGCCTCGTATGATTCAATGGGGGGAGATGATGCGCCGCCGTGGTGGTGGCGACGTGGGCCGGTATTTCACGGATGAGTTGTACATGCAGTGGCTTCAGCTGCCACTGACGCTGGAGGACTTTCCGTACAGGGACATGGATTACAGAGGGGATCCAGATGCGCCCCGTCCAGCAGGACAGATATGGGGTCCAGATGGTATGTGGCATTTTGATTGTTTTGTCGAGTTTTTATGTTATGTATGATGTATGTGTGATATGGAGTTACTGACATGTGGTCGATTTGCAGATGTGGGCCCGCAGCCGCCGCCAGGGCATGTGGTGCGGTGAGGTATCGTGGCAGTGCCGGCTTTTCCCGGGCGGGGTCCGGTGCATCGGTGAGATGCGGATGGGGCGCTGGAGTCAGTATGGGCGCTGCTGGAGCGGCTGTTGATGGGAGTGAGCGATGCAGGGTGGGAGGACCTGCCGCGAGACGTGCGTCGGGATTGTAGGCAGGCGCCGCGGGATTTCAGAGGGATAGCGTTCCGGGTGGCTCTCTTAGCGGAGAGGGCACGAGTATGGGCACCGATGCCTAGACGAGCGGAGGACTCATCGGAGCAGGAGGAGGAGTCAGAGGCGGCTGACACGGAGAGTGAGGCAGGATATGACTCCCCTTAGGGAGGCAGGGGACGCTCCCGGGTTTTTGTAGCTGCGGCTTGTATTTTATGAGTTTTGAGGGATGGACATGCCTATTTTTTGTATAGCTGAGTACTGGGGTACTCAGAATATGTATAGTTCTGAACATGTATTTTTTGACTTGTATATATATATATGCACGTGGATGCACATTTTTTGGTGATATTGTCTCATTGGTACGCACGTGGATGCGCTGTATGATGTGTTTGCTACTGCACGTGGATGCAAGTAGTCTAGGCTGTTGGGCACGTGGATGCCCCTATTGTTGTGTTTTTTATATGATGTGATGTGATGTATGAATAGGCACGTGGATGCCTCTATGGATGCAAATGTCGTTTTGATGTTTTTATGTTTTATGGACACAAATGTTGATGCAATGCAGTGTTTTTGTTTTTTGTGGATGATATGATATGGGGTAATGTTGCATGATGGAGGTGTTACATAGTGTGATTGATATGCCAGTCTAGGATATTGTTTGCCATTTGGTCTGCGACACTATTGTAAGCTCTTGGGACATGTGTGAATGTAATGGAGTCAAACTGTCAGCTAAGTTGTTTTGTACGCAGGAATTTCCTAAATAGGCAGGGATCACGCACCTGGTAGCAGTTGTTAAGCTGGGAGACAAGTAGCTGGGAGTCCAAGAACACATGAAGGTGACGTATGCCCATCTGGAGGGCAGTAGTTAGGAGACCGGTCGCAGCATCATACTCCGCCTGGTTATTGGTAGCAGCGCCGATACATATTCCGTCAAGGTGGATGCGTTTGTTGGAAGGGGAGTATAAGACCCATGCTGCGGAAGCTA
>LPNX010636296.1:0-18977 GCA_001517045.1 Pseudotsuga menziesii
TTTTGGACATACTCCAAGTACTCTCGGGTATATCTAGAGTCCCCCTTAAGCCTAATTTAAACAACTCATACTCCAATTTTAACTTAAAACATACCAAGATGCTATTGCAAAACATCCACTCCAAACACATGCAAGCACACTGATCTCTTTTGATTTGACTCCATTATTAAGGCACTGGTCATTTTTGTTTCATATATATATTGTTTATCAGCTTTGTGCTTTCGGGTGTTATTTTCGTATCTTGTCATCTTCAATTGTTTATAGTTAAAATCTTCAAACTCCTAAATAACTGATTCAGTTTAACATCACCACACTAAGAAATCATCCTTAGTAACTTAATAGGGTCTACCCCCCTTGGCTTTGTTAGTAGTTGAGCCTAAACGGAGGAGTCAAGAACAAGGTGACAGCCTTAACTCGAGACTTGCCCCCAAGGACACACCGAGTGGCTTGAAGATTTCTGCCACGTGATCCAGGTGTGTGAAAAGGCGGTAACACTTTTTGGCGCCATTGCCGGGGATAAATATTTTTATTCCCGTGTACGACTTAGCTTAATTTTTTTCTAAACAACTAAAAATATAAAAAAAAATAAAAATTGATTGATCTAGTCTTTAAAAAACATAAAAATTAAAACTAGATCCATCTGGCGACTCCACTGTCTAACGTCCCTTCAAGAATTTCTACCCGAAGAAACCGTCGACAATTATTCAATCCTCTCCCTGATCCCGAAAGGTTTATTAGGGAAACATTGAATAGGAAGACTTCCCGTAGAAACCTTGAGGATTTAGGAGACCAATCCATCTCAGATATCCATCACATATTTGTAGAGAGTCATGTTCACTAATCTCAAGAAATGATGGAATTTTACAAACCCCTTGACTTTTCTCAGATAGCAGGTGCTCCTCATAACATTCCAAAAGATGCTATCAAGAATCTCCCCCGTTCCCTTGAAATTTCTAGATCTTAGTTTCATTGTGCACATAAAGTTCAAATTCAAGAGATCTAGCTAAAATTGCCTTAGTTTCGCAAGTAGTTTATTGAAAAATTCATAGCTTGCTGTTAAGGTAGTTTCATTTGCTATTCAATAATTTCAATATTCTGCAATATCAGTGCTTTTAATTGGCTACACAAACAGCAAGCCAAGATCCCAAGCAAATCTTGCTTTCCTTGGTTCCTTTTTCGTCGGTTTAGCTAGTTTAATTTCATTGATCTTTTGAGATAAAGTAGGCTGACCCAAAGGCACTCTTAAAGTGATTTGAGGAATCTATTATTCTAATTCACTCGCTGTCATTTAGCAGGTCTGACAGAGAAGAAAGGAAGCTTCTGTCCAAAGTGGCTTTTGGAGCACTCAAATCCCCCCAGGGGTCTCTCTTTTGTCACATAATTTGTAATCTTTTTTGTATAAACTGTAATATCTTGGTTTCAGCCTGTATAAGGACCAAGAAATATTTTTTTTATCAGTGCTTTGATATTGTAACCTCTGTAATAAAATCATCCTTTGAATAGGCTCTTTCGAGCCCATTCCACATCCCCCCTGGGGGGATTCGTGTCGGTGCCATTTTCATCTTTTTGTGCTTATTTCATTTTACTAGAATTGATCTGATTTGTAGGGTAGTATATTTGATCTTGTTGTTAATTCCATATTCCATATCTTATTTTCAAAAGTAATCATAATACTTACCCCACGATTTCCCGAGTGACCCGCAAGGGGAAAGAGATTCGTGGTAGGATTAATCAGAAAACCAGATTTGTGTAGTTGTGTTATTTTCTCATCTTTTGTTTATCAGCATTTTAAAAGTAACCCCTCCTTGATTCCCCGATTGATATCCACTTGGATCGAAAGAGGTTCTTGGAGGCTTTTCTTTTAAGCAAGAACACATCTTTTAAAACTTATTAAAATTTACAAGACTCCAGTGTGTATGCTCTGCACTTGGCTGTGGTTCGTCCGATCAGTCAAGCTGTATCAAAAGCACTTGGGTGAATAGCATAATTAGGACTCACCTTCCCTAATTAACAAACCATCAGGTGAAAATCCAACACCTCGATCAAACCTTTACGATGGAAAAATACCCAAAGGAAGCAGGAACCTACTAAAAAGTGACCTCGGGGCACCGATCTCTGTCACACCCTAATGGGTGCGTTATGAACACAGCCCCAGAGACTCCATTTCATCCCACATATTCCTTGCGGGTAGCCGTATAGGATTTGTTTTGGACATACTCCAAGTACTCTCGGGTATATCTGGAGTCCCCCTTAAGCCTAATTTAAACAACTCATACTCCAATTTTAACTTAAAACATACCAAGATGCAATTGCAAAACATCTACTCCAAACACATGCAAGCACACTGATCTCTTTTGATTTGACTCCATTATTAAGGCACTGGTCATTTTTGTTTCATATATATATTGTTTATCAGCTTTGTGCTTTCGTGTGTTATTTTCGTATCTTGTCATCTTCAATTGTTTATAGTTAAAATCTTCAGACTCCTAAATAATTGATTCAGTTTAACATCACCGCACTAAGAAATCATCCTTAGTAACTTAATAGGGTCTACCCCCCTTGGCTTTGTTAGTAGTTGAGCCTAAACGGAGGAGTCAAGAACAAGGTGACAGCCTTGACTCAAGACTTGCCCCCAAGGACACACTGAGTGGCTTGAAGATTTTTTCCACGTGATCCAGGTGTGTGAAAAGGCAGCAACACTTTTTGGCGCCGTTTCTGGGGATAAATATTTTTATTCCCGAGTACGACTTAGCTTAACTTTTTTCTAAACAACTAAAAAGATAAAAAAAAATAACTTTTGATTGATCTAGTCTTTAAAAAACATAAAAATTAAAACTAGATCCATCTGGCGACTCCACTATCTAACATCCCTTCAAGAATTTCTACCCAAAGAAACCGTCGACAATTATTCAATCCTCTCCCTGATCCTGAAAGGGAAATATTGAATAGGCATACTTCTCGTAGAAACCTTGAGGATTTAGGAGACCAATCCATCTCAGATATCCATCACATATTTGTAGAGAGTCATGTTCACTAATCTCAAGAAATGATGGAATTTTACAAAACCCTTGAATTTTCTCAGATAGCAGGTGCTCCTCATAACATTCCGAAAGATACTATCAAGAAGCTCCCCCGTTCCCTTCAAATTTCCAGATCTTAGTTTCATTGTGCACATAAAGTTCAAATTCAAGAGATCTAGCTAAAATTGCCTTAGTTTCGCAAGTAGTTTATTGAAAAATTCATAGCTTGCTGTTAAGGTAGTTTCATTTGCTGTTCAATAATTTCAATATTCTGCAATATCAGTGCTTTTAATTGGCTACACAAACAGCAATCCAATATCCCAAGGAAAGCTTGCTTTCCTTGGTTCCTTTTTCGTCGGTTTAGCTAGTTTAATTTCATTAATTTTTTGAGATAAAGTAGGCTGACCCAAAGGAACTCTTAAAGTGCTTTGGGGAATCTGTTATTCTAATTCACTCACTGTCATTTAGCAGGTCTGAGAGAGAAGAAAGGAAGCTTCTGTCCAAAGTGGCTTTTGGAGCGCTCAAATCCCCCCAGGGGTCTCTCTTTTGTCACATAATTTGTAATTTTTTTGTATAAACTGTAATATCTTGGTTTCAGCCTGTATAAGGACCAATAAATCTCTGTTTTATCAGTTCTTTGATATTGTAACCTCTGTAATAAAATCTTCCTTTGAATAGGCTCTTTCGAGCCCATTCTCCATCCCCCCTGGGGGGATTCGCGTCGGTGCCATTTTCGTCTTTTTGTGGTTATTTAATTTTACTAGAATTGATCTGATTTGCAGGGTTGTATATTTTATATTGTTGTTAATTCCATATTCCATATCTTATTTTCAAAAGTAATCATAATACTTACCCCATGATTTCCCAAGTGACCCGCAAGGGGAAAGAGATTCATGGTAGGATTAATCAGAAAACCAGATTTGTGTAGTTGTGTTATTTTCTCATCATTTGTTTATCAGCATTTTAAAATTAACCCCTCCTTGATTCCTCGATTGAGATCCACTTGGATCGAAAGAGGTTCTTGGAGGCTTTTCTTTTAAGCAAGAACACATCTTTTAAAACTTATTAAAATTTACAAGACTCCAGTGTGTATGCTCTGTACTTGGCTGTGGTTCATCCGATCAGTCAAGATGTATCAAAAGCACTTGGGTGACTAGCATAATTAGGACTCACCTTCCCCAATTAATAAACCATCAGGTGAAAATCCAACACCTCGATCAAACCTTTACGGCGGCAAAATACCCAAAGGAAGCGGGAACCTACTGAAAAGTGACCTCGGGGCGCCGATCTCTGTCACACCCTAATGGGTGCGTTACGAAAACAACCCCCGATACTCCATTTCAGCCCACATATTCCTTGCGGGTAGCCCTATAGGCTTTGTTTTGGACATACTCCAAGTACTCTCGGGTATATCTGGAGTCCCCCTTATGCCTAATTTAAACAACTCATACTCCAATTTTAACTTAAAACATACCAAGATGCAATTGTAAAACATCCAATCCAAACACATGCAAGCACACTGATCTCTTTTGATTTGACTCCATTATTAAGGCACTGGTGATTTTTTTTTCATATATATATTGTTTATCAGCTTTGTGCTTTCATGTGTTATTTTCATATCTTGTCATATTCAATTGTTTATAGTTAAAATCTTCAAACTCCTAAATAAATGATTCAATTTAACTTCACCACACTAAGAAATCATCCTTAGTAAATTAGTAGGGTCTACCCTCCTTGGCTTCGTTAGTAGTTGAGCCTAAACGGAGGAGTCAAGAACAAGGTGACAGCCTTGACTCGAGACTTGCCCCCAAGGACACACCGAGTGGCTTGAAGATTTCTGCCACGTGATCCAGGTGTGTGAAAAGGCGGCAATAGGGATCATGTATTTCATAGCTGTTGACATGTATTCTGAAGGTTCTTGAGGTTTTCAAGAAGTGAATTAACAGAGTTACAGTGAAGATATGAATAAGAGTGGAAAAATTAATAGATTCGAGTGTACAGAAACTTGTTGGGCCACGAAATTTCAAGAATGTGAAAAGTTGTTTAGGGCAGTAGGGTGGTTTAGTTTCTTCGAGAAGATCATTGGTTTTAATCCTGAAGTTTCACATCATTTTCCCCATAATCTCGTCAACGGCGCTGTAACATTTAATACTCTCAAGTTCGAGCTCATAGAGGATTTAATAGTTGAAGCCATTGGTATCCCGATAGATGGAGAATCCTGGTTCAAGAAGACTCCTTTTAGTTTTGACCCTAATGATTTCTTACTGCCATGAAATGTAACCATAGACTGGAGCAAAGGGGTTCACTTAGAAAATTTTAAGCCAGAGTGGAGAGAAGCAATTGGTATTATATGGAGCTATATCACATGCGATGGCAGGTTCGCATCAGTGTTTAAATATCATGTTAGATTTTTACAACATTTGAATCAGAAATCTATGATGAATTTGCATTTCTTTCGTTTAAAAAGTATCCAGAATATGTTGAATAGAATCAAGGGACATTTTGACCATACAAACTAGTCGGTATTTCATCATGGTTTGATCAAATTCATCATTTGTGCATTTTTGCATAAGAAAAATTGAAGTTAGGATCACTTCTTATTCTTGTCAGGATTTACGAATGAACATGGTGATTATGTAAAGAAAAGATTTACCAATAAACAATTTGGTTTTGTTAAGAGATTTTTAAAATATGTGATTGAATATTTAGTGCAAGACATCCTTCAAGAAGATAGTTCATGTCAAAAATTCAAAGATCCTGGAAATGAAGATCAAGGAAAATCGTTGGAAGATGAACACGGACACGATTTGGAGGATGAAAAAATGAAGAAGACACTTGATTTGAATCCTGAAGAAGATATTAGTTCAACAGAAAAGAAGCATAATTCTAAAATGTGTATAGGAAAGCTCAACTATAGTTTATTTTGCAATTGATTCGAAGGGTAATATTTTGCAAGTTCCAGATTTAAAGGTAGAGAAGTAGCTGGAAAGATCAAAATGGAGGCCAAAGACCAGAGCTACAAATATTCTTAGATTAAATATGAAAAGAATATTAAGCCCTAAACTGAAAAAAGAGAAGATTATAGCCATTCAATATTCTTCAAGTGAGGAGAATAATGAAAGTGAAGAGAATTTGAGCCCACAACAAAATTACATTTAAGAAGATCATTTAATATCACTAGAACCAGTTCAAGAAAACCATGAAGTATCAGAAGAGCAAGTTACTCCCATTTTAGAATAGGGTATGACTTCAAGAGTCTCATTTGTAGAGGAAGCAATGAAGGATAGGCAGGAAGAATATTTTATTTTTAGAAAGTTGAATATTCCATGGTTGTCAAACCAGGATTCAACATTTCCTAGAGAGGTGCATATGGATTATGAAGTTGAAAATCTTAGGAAAGCTCTGCAACATCATAAGTCACAAATTTGTTTTCTTAATGAATCTAATGACAGGCTGGTAATTACAAGTAGGAGATTAAGAGAGGACCTAGAAAATATTAATACACATTACCAAGAATTGATAGCAGTGTCAAAAGAAGAATTGAAGAGGAAGAGAAAAATACAGAATCAAGATGAAGATTTAATCAAGCAAATTCAGAATTTAAACAAGTAGAATGAAATGTTATCAAACAAATTTAAAAGTATGGAGACAGAGCAGGAACGAGCTAAGAAGCAGTCTCATGCATTGGGAGGGATTTCCATGCTAGCAGAAGCAACCAAGAAGTTATAACCGTTACTTAATGTCCAGTTGTTCAAGTATTTTATTTTGTTATGATGTATATAGTAGGTAATATTTTGTTGTCTTTAAATATTCGAAATTAGTTTATAACTACTTATTGTAAATATCTCAATATTATACCTAAAAGACAGTTATGAAACTGCTCTATGTTGTAAAGGATAAAAGGAGAAAATTTTAGTGGAGTAGGGTTCGATTTTTGTTTCAAGAAGGGCTATAGAGCTAAGGATTTTTGATATATGAAGAATGATACACATGACTCTCATGTAAGCTTTTGAAGACTGAGATTAATTTATATATGCAATATAAGCCACTTTATCTTATGTATTGATTTTGTTTATGGCCAATTTGACCACTCAATTTATGATTTCATTTCTTGATTAATGTTTTAATTCATGTGAATGCTCATATGTTGTGGACAAAACCAACACTTTTCTATAAATTTTTATGGTTTATATTTGTCATTTAAACCTTTGTGTCTCAGTTCTTTGATATTATTTCATGTTTTAGTTCTTGTATTAGTTTGATGTTTGATTACCTTCTTGTGAATGAAAGCTTCAAATCAAAAAATTGCAAAAACAATTCCCATTTTCTTTTAGTTATTTTGAGATTGTACTAGCTTGTTCCCTTTGTAGTCTAGGGACAATTTATAGCACAAACATCTTTGGCACCATTGTTGGGGACGAAAGTTAATTATATCTTCCATAGGATATCATTATTGATCTGGTTTTCAGGTGGACAAAATCAGAAAATATTTCAAACTACATTTTCACCAAGCAGTGGTTCATAATGGCTACCAGAAAGATTGGAACAAGAGGAAAACCTACTTCACCTTTACATTTAGGTGTCTCATATCCATAGAAGATTTTAAAATAATATAGAAAAATTCAAATATCTAAGTCTTCTCCTTCTTTGTTCATTCCTGATCAGTTAGAGTTGGTATCTTCTTTTCCATATTCATAAGAGGAAAAACAAAATCTGTCTTGGTTAGTCCCTTCTACACCAATTGACACCTTTCATATTTTTACTAATCCACAGTCTTGTCAAAAAGTAAAAACTGAAGTTCCTGGTAAGACTCCCTTGTTTCAATTTAAACCTTATAAAATCCCTTTTCAGCCAAGTTCAAGCAAAGCTAGTCATCCTTTTCCTTCATTAAACCAAAGTAGCTTCAAGATGGAAGCACAACAGGCTCTTGACATGATGGATAGAATGGTAGCTGCTAGATATGCTCCCTTAGTTCTTCCCTGGCCCCTAAATGCTCTCCTTGGAGGATATTATCAGAAATACCTTCTTAGGTTTAATGGCCAGGGTGAAACTACTGCTGAGGAACATTGGGATGCATTTCTAATTTATGTATATAATCAGAATATTGAAGCTAAATATGTGTGGATGAGGATGTTTCTTCAGATTTTAGATGGGGACGTAATGAGATGGTTCCAAGTATTACCAGCTAATTCAATAAATCTTATAGAAGAACTACAATATGTGTTTATGAGATAGTGGGGAGGAACAAAGGACCATACTTATTATATCACATAATTTGGAGCTTTGAAAAGGCAAAAAGAAGAAACTATAACAGATTTCTCTAAATGTTTTAATAAGATGTATGCTAGTATCCCAACTAAAATTAAGCCTTCTGAAATCTCATCTTAAATAACCTATGCCAATTCCTTTGATCATGAGTTTTTCTTGCATCTAAGAGAAACAAGGTCAGTGACTTTATTGAACATGCAAGAAGCTACATTCGAGGTGGAATCAAACATTTTAGATTCACATGGGCTTAAAGAACATTCAGATCATTAGGTGTATGACCGAAAGGGTAAAAAAGAAATGATCTCACCAACTTGTACATCACATACAACATAAAGTAAAATATATGAGATGAATAAATTGGTTAGAACTTTACTGCAAAAGTGAATAAGCTGGAATTAGATAAGAATCCAAATAAACCTACATAAGAAGGAGAAATAAATCCTAATCAGTTTAGGCATCCATTTGCTCCTAGATTCATCCCTATAGAAAGAAGAAACAATGAAATTTAGAGGAAAAGGAGGGAGAATGAAGACCAGAGAGTTCCTCCTCCACTCCAAAATAATGTAACAGATGAAGTTGAAGAAGATGAAGATGTTCAGTATGAATATTCAAATCAAGATATAAATTATTTTGTGGAGATATTATTAGAGGGTTTCCTAACTGAATATGAATATCATAATTCTGAGTTTTTTTATTCACATATTTATCAAGAAGAAAGTGACTTTGATCCTGAAGTTTCAACTGGTATATGTCAATCTGAACCTAAGAAATATTATAACCCGAGGTTTGGTCCAAAACATGAAGTTCTTAGATTCACAAAAACAAGATAGCTCCTCCTACCAAGCAGTTACCTAATCAAACATATGAGAAGAGAAAAAATCATCGTGACCAAGCCAAGGCAGCAAAGGTTGAAGAAGTTAACAAAAATGTGAAAACTTTTAATTTTGAAAATGAACTATGTAAGATCAAGATTCTAGTGCCATTAATTGAATTGATGAAGAATCCTTGTCATAGGAATCCTTCTTTAAAAATGATAATTTCACATGCTAATCAAATGCCTTCAGATACTGTGAATCTTCAAGAAGAACGCCCTACAATCTTCTTGGTTTTTCCTTGTCTGATAAGCCTGAAAATTATTCGAATTCTTCTCCACCTTTTTACATAACCCTGACTATCCATGATCAAATGATTCATAACTGCCTTTTAGATTCTAAAGCTTCTCATAACTTGATGCCTAAAGTAGTCATGGAGGTCGTTGGTTTTAGTATCACAAGCCATATCATGGTTTATATGCATTTGATTCCATAGTTGTTAAGTGCCTAGGAGTGATTAAGGACCTCGTGGTAAATTTGACTCAGTTACCCATGAAGAGTGTTATTATGGTAGTGGTGGTTGCTGACATCACTCCTAAATCTGGTATGTTACTCTCAAGGTACTGGGAAAAGAAATTAGGTGGTACATTGCATATGGATTTATCATATGCTACTATTCATGTATTTGGGGGAGAAAATAGAAAATTGTATAGGGAATTACAATGCTTATATTGTCACTGATGATAAGAACCCAACAAATCATCACATTTATGCTGTAGAGAAAGATTTTGGGTCTTGTATGCTACATTTCAATGATGAGGATACAAATGGCATGCTATGTGTAGAAAAGGAAGCACCAATAAAGCATATTGTTGAGCAGAAAGATGAGTTATGGAAGATGTACTTTGATGGATCCTCATCCAAGGAAGGAGTAGGAGTTGGAATTGTTTTGATTTCCTCTGGTGGAGAGGTGATTAGTTTGATGTATAAGTTGGAATTTGTGACTACCAACAACACAGCAGAGTATGATGCATTAATACTTTGCTTAAGGGCTGCAAAGGACCTCAGGATTCAACAGATTTCTATTTATGGCGACTCTGAACTAGTTGTCCAACATGTGAAGGACAAATATCAGGTAAAACAAGATTTGTTGAAGGTATATAGAAATGAAGTATGGGATATGATTGACAATTACTTCATAGAATTCAATATTTATTTCATTCCCATCGATCATAATCAAACAACTGATTCACTTGCTTTGGCAACCACGCACTTCAAAATTCCAAAACAGACCCAGTTAAAATATCCAATTGAGGTCAGATATAGACCTTATGTACCAGACAATATTAGATAGTGGAGAGTTTTTGAAGATGATTTGGAGATAAAAATATTCTTAGAGTTAACTGGAGAGTTTTCTAATTCACTAATTGATCAAGAACAGGATGATAAAGTTGATAATACTGCTGAATATTCAAAAAATACAATTGTTAACACCCAAAAATGGTTAACTACCTCATCTACCCCATTACATGGCTCATTTGTCCACTTTCCTACCATATCTCCATCAAAAACCCATAAAACCATCTAAAAGGTCACCGAAAAGCTTAAAATGCCTCCAAAAGGCCATAAAATCCTTTTTTCCTCCAAAAATATCCAAAAAGGAATAAAAAATATAAAATAATGAGGAAAAAAGAAGAAACCCTAAATAGCTGAAACCCTAAACAGCTAAAACCCTAAAAAGCTGACCTAAACCACATGGTTTTATAAATGAGTGATGGAGGCCCATTATTCCATATCCATTATCATAAGCATCCTGCCTCTGCCGAAATTATTCTCGAAACCCTAGCTTACCATTAAGCTACTTTCACCATTGAGAACTCTTTNCAAGCTTACCATTAAGCTACTTTCACCATTGAGAACTCTTTTTGGCCCTTTTCCACCACCGGAGAAAGAGAAGAAGCAGCTTGGAGCTCGAAGCCACCGACATCGGACCAGCACAACAGACTCCATCAACCTCCTCATTGGAGGTAACATCAATAAAGATAATTATTTATTTCTTTACCATTTATGCTTTATATTATTTACTTTTCACCGTATTGTTTCATGTTATTTGCTTTTTACTGTTTTAGCTTCAAGAACGTATTTAGATTAGTTTTTGTTTTAGTTTATCGTTATTTAATTCATATATCATTGAACTGCTACTAAGGAATCCATATTCCTTAGTAGGTGCTCATTCGCACAAGCTAGGGTGAAAACCCTAGCAACGGTTTTGGCAACTCCGCTGTCTGTTTTAATTTAATTTTTTCGTACTGTACTTTCGGCTGTCGTTTTCGGCCGCCGAAAACCGCACTTTTTCCTTTCGTAGTCGCGGCCCGACCGCAGCTGTTTAGCCAAGAAACCGCGTCCCGACCACGCCTGTTCACTCCAAACCCGCGGTCTGACCGCCACTGTAGATAAAAACCAGCGATCTGCGCGTGACTGTTGCCTTCGAACCCGCGGTCCGACCGCGCGAGTCCACCCCATACCCGCGGTCCGCGAATTTTTTTTTTTTTTGGCCTTGTTACTGCGCCGAAACCCAGCCACTTTGCCTCCATTTTTCCTGCACTTGCATAGCCACCTGTTCCACTTGCAGCCCTATAGCCATTTATGTCCCTTGTTTACAGAATTGTTTAAAAGATTTTAGCATTATTTATTTCAAAACAAAAAAAAAAAAATTCGCATGGTAAAATTTTTTAAAGTTTTTCATACATTATTATTGTTATTGAGTAACTATTTTGGATTCATAACCTCACAAGCACATAATCTATCCCCTAATTCAAGTGAGACCTAAAATCTACTTAACTCAACCAACACTATAACCTCATTTGAGGAACACAAAAGAATCTTGTAGTTAGGTAGGATCGGGGGGATAGGCTTCCAATAACACCCCTCGGTTATTTACACGTGAGACATAGTTGTTGTCCATTAGGGAACCAAAATCCCTTAGTATTTTTTGACACGGTCACAACCGATTTATCAGAGGGCCTCTCCCTTAGGAGGGTTGAAGTCGTGAGATTGGTTCCGGAAGTCTGAGTGGAATACCGAAATCCATTCAGTAACTGAAGGGCTACCTTTCACAGTTCTCAGAATAACCCTGTATAGGGAATATTGCGGTTAAAGGACCAAGCGGCAGATTTACCTTTCTGGACGTGTCATGAACGGGGTATCTTAGTTGCCATACTTCTAGGTTTGCGTACCCGGTGTCCCTCCCGATAGGGGGATACTTTAGCCATTTGACTTTCCGATTTATATTGTCTGACTTGGATTTCATCACCTTGCAGAGGATATACTTAGTTGAGTCATAATACTATTAGTTAGGTGTTTACATGCTCCCCTACCTCCTCTTGGTCTAGTGAGTCCACCAATTTTTCTTTTTTAGGAAACCGACTGCTTATTGGTATTCTGACCACTTTGTTGACACTCCGCCTATTGTAGCACGCAGTTACACTAGGTGTTTTGAGTTGTTTTTTGGCCTGAGTGCCTTATTTTTCGAGCTCTCCTTCTGCACACATGGTTGCATTAGGGTTTTTGAGTTGTTTTTTCGCCACCACAACCCACATATTTGAAAACCACTTGTCACCATTGACTCTCCGAGACATTCTCGTCGCCTCAGAGGTGAGCCCCCATAGCACGGTTCACTTGACACCACCCGTCATCACCGTAGATCTCGATCCTTGTCACTCGACTCCACTCGTCAGCGCCATAGGACTCTGTCACCAGATTTCGAGAACACTCTTTACACTGCCCCCACTAGCCCCATGGCTGGCGTGAATCCTAATCCCTTCATTATAGGGACCACCGGTGGTACATCCGCCTCTATACTAGTTACCACACCTATCATGGGTATGCCCTCCACGGGAGGCCCGTCTACCATTCCCCTCACTGTACCTATTCCCACGGCAGGAATACCCATACCCACTCCATTAGTAACTCCTACCACCCTCGGTGGCGCAGGACCTTCTCATGCCACCTTAGTTCCCCCACTTGGGAGTAACATCCCTCACATGACCCCTCCACCTGGGGGCATGGGCCCCAACGTGGTCCAGCCCACTACCGTGTCACACCCTTCATCCAGCTTGCCATACATGGCTAGCCTCAACCTACCTGACCTAGCCAGGTTAACCAACGACCCCATCCGGCACAACCCTGTGTGGACCCACATGCCTACCAAACTCCCCTCTGACATCCCTAAGTTTGAGGGTAAAGCAGGTGAGGACCCACAGAACCATATTATGTCTTTCCATCTATGGTGTTCCTCCAATTCCATAGTAGACAACTCCATTCGCCTCCGTTTATTACAGCGCACTTTCACTGGCTCAGCTGCCAAATGGTATATCGAGCAACCCCACGGAACCCACACCACCTTTACGTCCCTCGCCTCGAACTTCCTCCAGTTCTTCCAGTTACCTGTTCGCTATGACGCAGGCATCGAGATCCTCCTATCATGCAGACAGAACATGGCTACCCACATCACCGACCACATCCATGAATGGCGGCGACGCCGTAGCCTATGCAAAATCAAGCTAGATGACCGGATCTTCCTAGATTGGTTCCTCAAGTCCCTCCTTCTGCTCATTGCTAAGGATGTGGCAGCCGAACGACCCCAGACTGAAGAAGAGGCTATCCTTAAGGCCCAGCAGTTTGATCTCATTTACGCCCAGTCGGGTTATCTTTACACCATCATACCAGACACCCCTCGAGGCGATCCCTCACATCACGATGCACCAGGGGCATCCCACGCTGCCGATGGCATCATTGGCCTCCTCTCTTCGCAGCCTCAGCCCTTTTCCATAGCCCGTCCTACTCCTGGACATGAACTTTCGCGAGCTACATCACAGTCCGGAGCAACCAACTCGTATGCTCACATACCCCATCAACACCATACCCATGGACCTTCATTTCCACCTCAGTGTTTCGGAAATATGACTTCCGCTTACCCCTCCCCAGTCGCACCTCATCCATATTATCACCAGCAGGCTACACCAGCTCTTGCACCGCCACAATCCCAACCTCATTATTATCAGCCACAGCCAGCCCTTGCGGCAAACCCACAACCCGCTCCACAGCACTATCAACAACACCCTCAAGTAGTCGCGCCAGTGCAGCCTCCACCTCCATATTATCCACCGCAGCTTACTCCCGCACCTGCGCAAACTCAGAATCCACCTACTACCCAAGGGTAGGTTTACGCCCAAGAAAACCCGCCGCAAAACCAGAATAACCAACGCAACCAGGGCCAACAAAACTGCGGCAGGGGCCGAAATCGTGGGAACAACCAGTAGACCGAGCAAGTTGGTCAACACCCTAATCCCCCTGCTAATAATAATGCAGCCCCTACCAACCAAAACCCCGATCACCCTCCCAAGCAGGCTAAAAACCTCAACTTGCGAACAAACTTCCCTTGTTCTGTTTGTGGGGTCTATGGACACTACACACATTTTTGTCCACATATGGAGCGCGTTTAACAAATTTTGGCCACTGATAGGCTACGCCAAGGGCAGGCGGCTCCTTAAGCACCACCCAATCCCCCACAGCCTCAGCAGCCACCTTTGGTGCTACAAAACCCCTCACCAAACCAAGGCTTAGTGAACACTGAACCATTGGCTCCCCCTCAAGCTACTGCGCCCATCCGAAAAATCACTTACGCTGCTCCTGATCAACCCCTGTCTGACTCAGGTACCCACCACATGTTGATGATGTCCTCCGATGAGGTCAACCTCCAGAATCGGCGGAACCAATATGGCTCCACCCCGAAAACACCACCCGCCAATAACCCCACTAACGCTCATCCCACCGATCAGCCGTTACGTATACCTCCACCTCCACTAGATGGAACTCCCAAAGCACCCCGTTTCCCACTTCGTCGTATCAATAACAACCCCAATGCGCGGGCTGCGTCAAACTACAACATCGTAGATGATTTAGCCCAATCTCCCGCAGCCATGTCTGCGTTAGAAGTCTTAAGAAATTTCCCTTCACAGCGTAAGACTTTACTCTCAGCCATTGGAGCTATCGATCCAAATGATTCGCAGTTGATGGCATTTGATTTGGACCAATCCGAACCCCGCCTGCCTTCCAATTTATCATTCCAAGTTTCTATCTCCATTCAGAATTTTGTCATCCATCGATGCATTATTGATGAAGGGGCCTCTACATATGTCATGCCCATCTCCATCTGGCAGAAAATGGGATCCCCTCCTCTCCAACCGTCCTCCACTGCATTGCGAGCCTACGACGGCCGTTCAGCTCAACCACAAGGCCTATTAACCAATGTCCCCGTCCAGCTGGCTGGTAAAACGGTCCTGATAAACATCGAGGTTATCAATGCCCAGCTTGACTACAACCTTTTACTTGGCCGCAGCTACATGTATGCTATGCGGGCAGTTGCTTCTACCATTTTTCGCATCATGATGTTCCCTCATGAGGGACGCGTGGTCAAAGTTGACCAACTCACGTACTACGATCCCAAGGCCGCCGCGACACCTGAAAATGTTCTCCCCATGATTGAACAAACTATCTCGGGTGCCCCCAACACAGCCGTTTCTTCTATTAGGCCCATGCTCCCCATAGTTGAACAACTTATTCCGGATGCCACCACCTCCTTGGTTTCTTCTGTGGGGCCCGGAGTTTACTCAGACACACCGATGACCTCCACTTTTCCATCTCTCCCACCCCCGTCATCTACTACTGAAGTGGCTGACCTATTGACTCTGTCCCACCACACGAGAACCCCTGGTAATCAACCACCGTTGTTGCCTCAACCCCCTTTGGTACCTAGCCACATTGGTGCCACACCCATACATACCATACCTTTCCTCTTCCCTCCCTCAGGAGTGGTTAGCGCCCCAGTCATGGCTACCCTTAGCCTCCCTGGTTTAACCTTAGGATTACCTGTTTGGTATCTTTCGCCTCCAGTTTGTCCGCCGACACCAGATGTTGTCCTGCAGTGCAACCCATTTCCACTACTAGTCGACCACCTCCCGGTGTCGCTACCCCGTCAACCCCCACGAAACCACCTCACGGTATCGCTACCCCGTCAACCCCCGCAAAACCACCCCCTATTTTTACCAAACCCACTGGGGGAAGAGGCCCCCAACCTTACACTACTGTCCCACCTCCTAATACAGTCCAAAACCCCCCTGTGTTCCGTGCCCCTCCCAAATGCGCACTCTGCGATGAGTTGGGCCATGCAACTCACCTATGTCCTCATTTACCAGCATTAAAGGAATACATGCAAATGCTCGACGACGACCCCACTATCCCAGTTGTCCATCTAGATTCAACCCCTATGCCTCGCGACAAATCCCTACGCACTAACCACTCATGTGCCTTATGTGATGTTTACGGGCATTACTCCCATCACTGTCCCGATCTCCCCGAGTACAGAATAGCTCTCTTTGAGATGAACAATCTGGATTTGGAGACAGCAGACCTCACCATTGAAGAGATCCTCCCCTCAGATCTGGATCTTGAGACAACCCAACTCCCCATTGTGGAGATCCACCCCCCAGACTCTTCTTCTTCCAAAGAGTTCAAGACCATTTATATAATTTCTTCCATCACCACCCCCCCGGCAACCAATCTGACAACCCGAACATTCCACAGTGATGAAGAAATTCTTGAGGCTCTCACCGCCCCAGATTATCCCTGGGATGACATGCATCATCGTTCATACTTTCTCCTAGATGAACCATCTTCTAGCACTGCTCCTCAATTTGCAGTGGAATCCAAAGACTTCCTTCCCCCGAAGGTCGACTGGTTCAAGGACCCTATTCCTGCTCCTGATGCCTTCGAAGAGGGTAACATGGCCAACATCTCACCTGTTATCCAAATCGATCTTGCTGCCCCCGGAGACACCCCCGAACTCATCGCTTTAGGGGCATCTTGCACGGCGCAGGAGATTGAGGAATACAAAACACTCTTCAAAGAATTTCATGATGTCTTTGCCTGGTCCTATACCGAAATGCCTGGTCTTGACCCTGCCATTATAGCGCACCACATTGACACATGGCCTGATGTACCCCCCATTCGTCAGAAACAACATCCCATTCATCTCTAGATATAGTTTTGGAATCAGCACGACGAGACCGTCACGATGGTCACCTCGTAGCATTATTTTTTCTACGTCATTTTTTGCCCATTTTTTAGACACCACTAGTCGCCTCGGTTTGCGCGCCACTTCGGCCGTTCTCTGTTTTTCACACTGTTGATATCGCCGGATTCATTTTTCCGTGCTCGTGATAATTCTTGATATCATTTCTCGCTCTCACTTGGAACCATTTAAACATTGTGATCTGACACTTTGCTGCCTCGATTTACGTGCCACATCGGCCGTCATCAGATTGTTTCACACTTTTTACATGAGCCATCCACTCCTATCATACTGCAAATGTTTCGTTATTTTGCCACCATTCATTCACCCCGAAAGGAGGCCCACCAGTGTTCCCCCCACCCTCAGTCCTGGTCATCATAAATGCTCCCTGATTGAACACTTCCTCCTTGCCTGGCCATTATTTCAGAGTCTTCTTATTTGCTTTTAGACTCCTTAAAATTGAAAGAAACCACGAGCATGAACTGTCCTGGGCTCGAAAAATCCACATGACAGTACCATTTCATTACTTAAGAGTCTTCTTAAGAGTCTTCTTATTTGCTTTCAGAATCCTTAAAATTGAAAGCAACCACGAGCATGAACTGTCATGGTCTCGTAAAATCCACATGCCAGTAACATTCCATCATTTCAGAGTCTTCTTATTTGCTTTCATACTCTTAAAATTGAAAGCAACCACGAGCATGAACTGTCCTGGGCTCGTAAAATCCACCGGACAGTACCATTTTATATCCACACTTCTTCAAGTTCCCTAACCCATGAAGCACTCCCCCCGCGCCTCTTGGCGCTATGATCGATCATCTCGGCAGCACCCCCAATCAGGTTGCCTTTGTTCAGAGTATTCTGCAGTCTCCTACCATTTTACCACAGCTTGAGTCTCCCTCAGCCCATTCACCCTCAAATGCTATACCGATATGGTCCCTTTACCACCAGTCAGTTTCATATGCTGCCCGATCATCCCCGCCATCATACTCTGAACAAAGGAATTTTGAGTCCACCTACTCTACTTGCCCAGTTATTCCCCCCAGTTTATCACCCCTGCCACCAGTACTATCACATTTCGATTTTGCACCTCGCGCTCCTGTCAAGGAAACATCATTTCCTTGATAGTTGCAGGTCTCCCTCTGTCGACGACAACCCCTCTATTCCAGAGGATAGACCCAGAGGTCCCTGCGTCTTGGACTCATCACCATCTGTGGTGAGCGCCTACGGACCATTTTGAGAGGAGTCATCATTACCTCTCCGAATGGTTGTTTCTCACATGCTCGACTTCATTACTTTATTCGCATCGTTGAGAATCGCGTAGGATGTATATCCCTTCCATTCTGTGTCAAAGACCCCGGATTTCCCCCGACTCTAGCACATTGGTGAGTCACTTCGGAACGCCCAGTTATATGTTCCTGTGGATATCCGAGCTGTGTCGGCGATTGTATTCGGAAGCCATTCAGTTCTATGCTTCTTTGAGTACCCAGTTCAGTTCCAGATTAGTGTACCCTTACGAGTGTGACCCTTGTCACTCTGATCCAGTAGCGCATCAGTTCCTTCAGAACCACATTCAATAGCACTGACCTCATTTCAGTGCATCAGTTGTTCAGCTCAAACATGGTCATCCCAGCCGTATGTTCCATATTTGTGTCCCTTCCGGACCCTCATGATATGCACAGTGAATATCTACTACAGGTCCTTCATTTTGGGCCTCACAAGTGATTTTTATGTATCTTGATACGAGCA
>LPNX010636296.1:19419-42814 GCA_001517045.1 Pseudotsuga menziesii
ACAATTGTTGAGCATAAGATTATTGAGTTGAAGGGAAAATTTATTCCTAAAGGTTTGGTTCCCCTGGAGAGGATATTTTCTAAATATGATACTCTGTTAAATCCAACCATGTAGTCCTTAGAGGAGAACATTATAAATTGTAACATTAGTATTGAAGAGCAACCCAAGATTGTGAAAATTTCCAAATCTCTCTTAGTTGAGCAAAGGAACAGGCATATCAAATTATTGAAAGAGTTTGCTGACATTTTTTCTTGGTATTATGCAGATTTAAGAACTTATGATACCAATGTTATTCAACACAAGCTTCCTTTGAATCCAAATGAGAAACCTTTTAGACAGAAAATGAGAAGAATTAACCCATCTTTATTTCCAGTTATAGAAAAAGAAGTTAAGAAATTATTAAATGCGAAGATAATTGTTCCACTCAGATATTGATCATGGGTGGAAAATTTAGTTCCAGTATGAAAAAATAATGGAGATTGTTGGCACAGGGATTTTGAGCACCCAAGTTCGAGCGGGGAGGGGCCCGCTCCCAAGCAACAATGGCACTGCTTTAGACTGCGCCTCTGGACCTACGCAATCATATATGGATCTCTCATTCATCTTCGGATTCTACTCCGCATAAGGCTTTAAATTAAGGATAATCAAGGGGGCAGGATCCTGAATGGGACAAAGTGTATCAAGGAGAGATGGAAGGTGGGATTATCAGGGAAAGGGACCATTGGAAATGGAGTCGAAAACCTGTGTATGGAACACTTGAATATGGAAAAGAATGGCATGGGTTTGTAAACAGAGGCAAGGTAGCCACTAATCTCCCAATCAGGGGATATTTAGCGGGCTGTTGGAGGACGAGAGAGAACAGCCCATAGCGTGGAGCACCATTGAGATGAATTCCACGCAACTTTAGAAGAACAATTGATAAATGTCTGGAACAATAGCAGGAGCATAACAAGAATGAATTCCTAACTGTTATATACTAAGTTGCAGACATGAAATCAATCAACAAACTGGAATGAGAACAGGAAGCACATTGCACGTAAAGGAAAATACATATTGGGAAAAGCAACGACACATGAATCTCTGCCATGAGAAACAACTCCTCCTCTACAATTTTATTCATAACACAGGCATCAAATCTTATTTACAATGGAGAGCCTCAACCCTAGAATGTTTCCCAATCCAACTAACTCCCCTTTCCTACCTCTATCGGGAGTGTATTTATACTATTCTAATGCTAAGACTACCGAATAGAAAAATGTTACAAGTCACAATCATGCATTAACAGTACATGGAGTGGAACTATTGCCACGTTTTACAAATATAAGCAAAAATTATGGAGACGTGGCCTGTGATAACATAGACTGACAGCACAAAGATTTCTTTCATTCCACTTCGTGAAAGCGATTCCCATGCGGCATGCTGATGACCAATGGTCTACTTAAGCCGCTTTGGGTATATCCTTCTGTTTCTTCAACCAACCCGCTTCTTCCATACCATGTCACTCAAACGCTGACAAGAATCCCTGAATCCATTTCTCGATCGTTTTCCCTACCCATCCTTCATCTAGTAACACTATTATAGGTGGAGGCTAGAAAAAAGGTGTTCATGCACTTGGTGATGATAAACGACTTAAGAAGCTTATCATCCTTGTAACCTTTTCTTCCTCTTACGAGGAGGGTTTCGCTATAATCCATGTAGCTGGGTGTGCGTTTGACCCTCTCCTCTCCCATGACAAAGTAGTCAATTGGAGGCTCTAGGGATGGTGTTGAAGTCTCAAGACCCACCTCGTCCCAGAATAAGTATTCGCTCCAACAGTTATGCCACCATTGTGAGATGGGACTTCGAAGGTTGTGATTGCAATTGGGAGGGTCGAAGGAATGTCGTTGGGATTTCAAAACCCATGCACCACACATCCAGAGACCAGGTTGTGTAGAAGCGGGTGAACCTCCTTTGGTGTTTAACCTATGTGCCCCGGTGGTTGGCAATTTTCTGGTATGGATAACCAAAACATAGATCTATGTTTTCCTACCAAGAGTACCCCTTGTTGAACTAACTTCTCGAACCACACAGCCATGGTTGTCTGTGAAGGAACTCAACACTTTTCGAAATTCAACTCTATACTCCTTATCATCTACACATTTCTATGCCTCAAAGATCTCTAGAAGATGGCATTATTATAGGGCGATCCGAAATGTCCTAGAAAGAGCTATACCCTTACAATCTCGGTCATTGTGATGACGGCATGTGTGATGGCTCTGATGTTCAATTATATTATTTGATATTTGCAAGATTCCAAACAACTCCTTCATGGTCTCCAAGCGGGTTTCAAGGGTTGCGGATTTGACCTTTCTTACCCTTTCACTAACAATGATGGTGGCGTCGGGTTGTTTTAGTTCGTCGCCTCCTTTGGCTATTGTGTAAAAACCCACTCTATCGCCTCAACGAATCAAACCTCCATCTTTCTTACTAATTCCTTCTAAGTGAGCCACGTGCCACACTTGTGAACCGAGGAAATTAGTGTCGCTAGACAAGACTTCCGTCTTAGGCTTACCTCGAATGGCATCGGAGGAATTTGCCAATCTGCAATGGGGGTAGATTACACGCATGAACCTCTACTTCACTATCATCTCCACACTGGATGTGAAACCTATACCCTAGGAGCCTTCTCAGCCATCCGATTCGAGGAATATTTCATGTCCAGCATCCACGTTCCATTCTTTCTGCCACCAACTTTTCTCCTCTGAACACCGCGGGAAGTTCTAGATCGTGATGTGTTCTCAACCATCGATCGCGACTGACCCTTCATGCAGCCCTAGATCTGAGCGAGCCCCATTATCTTTCGCAATGAGAAACCTTGGTATTCATCCATGCTAGTCTGCAATGCAAATAAACCATGGCCATAGATTTCTTTCCTCTCTTATCGCGGTCATTGATCTTCGCAACTGCTACCCCTCTTTCACGATTTGAAATCATGGATTTAATCGCACTAGTATGGCTTGCAAAATTGATTGAGGCTGTAGATCTAACTCAGATCTCATCTTGACCGTAGAATGTTTCTGACCTTTAACCCATTTTGTGATCTAAAAATGTGGCTTTGGTTGAGCATGTCCACTTGCGCGAAATGCTTTGGAGCCATTGATCCACCTCCGATCAATCTCAGCCTTTGCTTCCAAGTCCCATTCAATGCCTTCAGCACATTTTCCATTTTCTTCTTTGCCTTGCACCTCTGATAACCTGAAGGGGTGTTCATATGAAGTTCACGAGAATGGGACCCTTCTTGAACTCCTATTAGGCCCTTAGATCAACTATTAAAAATGGAGCGTTAACAACTGGCTCCATGAGGGATGTTATCCTCCCAGTGATGTAGCAAAGAAACCTTCATATGCCAAGTTATGAAACCATTGGGATGCCTTTAATCTTTATTTGACATCTCCATTCCATTTTGAGTTACTGCTTTAGCAAATTCGTGCCACTCTTACAAATCATGTTGGTGACTATAAATTGGTGCTTGTAACTAAAAATGAAAACAAACTAAAACAGTAATGAAGGAAATGCTCGATCACTGCCGAGCTTATTTTTTCCTACCTACTCTACCTAACTTTGTACACAAGTCCGATTAAGTGAAATCAGACTTCCAATGAAGCCAATCAAGCAACTTGACTAATAGTTGTGTTCTTTCATTATGCTTGATGGGTAGAAATGAAATAGATAATGGGAGAAGGAAATGATAAACAAACTAATCTTCAAAGAATGGATGCAACCAATCATTGCCTTCCCCTCGACCCTTGATATATTCAGCCATGGGTTCATAGAAAACATGGCAGCCTCCAGCATGTTTTGTCACCTACTCATGGGAAAGTCGTCTGGAGCTTCCTTCTTCTAGAGATTCGTCAGGATGACACTTGGAAGATTACAAAAGAGGACCCACAAAATATTTCTTCAATGGAACATCCCACTTTCCACTCAAAATTTATATAACAAGAACTTGATGTGCTTCAAGAGGGAGGTCCCCTGCTTCTCCAGTGGAACCGAGTAGGCATATTCCTCCTGTGTGAGGTGGTACTTCTGTCCGCTTCTTCTCATCGTCTTTTTTCACATGCAGGTTTTTGGCCTGCACCATCTCCGTTTCTCTCTGTTTTTGCTTGGAGGCCTCAATCATGTGTCATATTAGTTCAAAAGAGGCATAACACAAGGGTAGTCTATCACCTCTGGTGCCCTTATCGTCCTTTCCTACTTCAACCTTTTGATTTTTCATTGCATCTTGATTCCTTTCATCAGCAGGATTTATTTCAATAGTTGGCTCATCAGGTATATTCTATAGGTACTCTTCCTCATATTCATTGTACATAGGCATACCAAAATCCTTATTAAAATTGTCCTTTGCGGGCCAGGGGCGGTGCATGTCTCCATCTTTAGAGAACAATCCTGTAGGACTACCTGCTCCTGCATCAGGTCAGTCATCTTTCTGCATACCGGGAGAGAGTTTTGATGAGCCAGAGACTTTCCCATTCTGCTTGTAGGGCCCAACCAATTCGAATGTATCTTTTATTTCACCACCACTATCCTGATCTAACAATTTCTTGGACATCTTAAGGTTTTCCTCAACCTCCAAACAATCAGCAAACATATGTTGTAGGGTGGCTGATTTTCTCTCCAAAAGAAGAAAGTACAGGTCAGGAGGAAACGCGGCTACATAATAGATCTTAGCAACATTCTCAAGATGTTGGACTTCCTTAGGCATGTTATAATAAACGCTTGTGAATATTCTGTTAAAACTAGATATGGCCTCACCCTCACGCCTCCTCAGGGCATAAAACTATGAAAGTAATTGCTGCAATGGCCTTCTCCTACCCCAAAACTTTAAGAATGTGCAAGAAAACTCTTCCCAAGTGTTTATGGACTTAGGCATCTCCTTGCAAGGACAGGGAGAAAGCCCGCATGCAAACATCATCATGTTCTATCTCAAAAAGGTCAGAGAAATGCTCAAAGGATTGTAAATGTTTCTTAGCAGTCAAGTCCTGGGATTCTCTTTCAAACTTGGGGAGGTATTTGTAATATCTCATGGGAAAATCATGGAGGATGGGAGGCAGCTATAATGGTTTGTACTGGCTTGGTGAAATGGGAGAGACAAGGTTAGGCACAATAGCTAAGCTATCGTCCGAGGTTTCATGAATTTTATAGGGCTGTCCTTTGACATTGTGAGCCCTTGGATAAAAATCTAGGCCAAAATCAGATGTGCAAGATAATGCAACACTTTCAGTTCATAAAGAAGGATAAACATGAATATATTCATAGCTCTCTTCAGAATGAGCTGAACCATAGAAGGTTGTTTTGATAAATATGGGAAAATATAAGAGAAAACTTACAAGATAGGATAAGGAATCCTGGAAGAAACATAGACTCATGTATCTTGATCATCCACCATGCATTTCTAAGCTTTATAAGGGGTCCATTTTCCAGATGGAGTCTACCAGCTTCCTGGTCCATTTGATTTCTAGGTCACACCACCAGCGGAGTCGCTAAAGTCTGAATCCTTCAAGAGTGGAGTCTCCAGGTGGAAAGTGATCAACCTTCTTGATGTATGGTAATTGTTCACCATCAATAACTAGATCTAAAATCTTTGTCGTTCTTCCTAGGGAGGATCTTCAATTTTGTCCCCAGCAACGGCACCAGTTTGTTGGCACCGATATTTTGAGCCCCCAAGGTCGAGCAGGCAGGGACCTGCTCTCGAGCAATAGCATAATCACTTTAGACTATGCCTCTAGCCCTACGTAATCAGAGAGGGATCTCTCATTTGTCTTCGGATTCTATTCCACGTAAGGTTTTCAATTAAGGATAATCAGGGGGCCAAGATCCTGAATGGGACAAAGTGTATCAAGGAGAGATGCAAGGTGGGATTATCGGGGCAAGGGACCATTGGAAATGGAGTTGAAAACCTGTGTAAAGAGCACTTGCATAAGGAAAATAATGGCATGGGGTTGTAAACAGAGGAAAGGTAGCTGCCAATCTCCTAATAAGGGAATATTTAGCAGGTGGTTGGAGGACAAGAGAGAATAGCCCATCACATGGAGCACCAGCGGAATCAATTCCATGCAAATTTAGAAGAACAATTGATAAATGTCTGGAACAATAGCAGGTTCATAACAAGTATGAATTACTAACTATTATACACTAAGTTGCAGACACAAAAGCAATCAAAAAACTGGAATGAGAACATGAAGCACATTGCACGTAAAGGAAAATACATATTGGTAAAAGCAACGACACATGAATCTCTGCCATGAGAAACAAATCCTCCTCTACAATTTTATTCATAACACAGGCATCAAATATTATTTACAATGGAGAGCCTCATCCATAGAATGTTTCCCAATCCAACTAAATCCCCTTTCCTCCCTCTATCGAGAGTGTATTTATACTATTCTAATGCTAAGACTACCGAATAGAAAATTGTTACAAGTCACAATCATGCATTAACATTACAGGGAGTGGAACTATTGCCACATTTTACAAAGATAAACAAACATTATGGAGATGCGGTGCGTGATAATGCAGACTGACAGCACAGATCTTTCTTTCATTCCACTTCGTGAAAGTGATTCCCATGTAGCATGTTGACGACCAATTGTCTACTTAGGCTACTTTGGGTATATCCTTATGTTTCTTCGACTAGCCCGCTTCTTCCATACCATGTCGCTCAAAGGCTGACAAAAATACCTAAATCCATTGCCCGATCGTTTTCCCAACCATCCTTCATCTAGTAACACTGTTATAGGAGGAGGCCAAAAAAAAGGTGTTCATGCACTTGGTGATGATAAATGACTTAAGAAGCTTATCATACCTGTACCCTTTTCTTCCTTTTACGAGGAGGGTTTTCCTGTAAGCCATGCAGTTGGGTGTGTGTTTGACCCTCTCCTTGCCTATGACAAAGTATTCAAGTGGAGGCTCTAGGGGTGGATTCAAAGGGTCCGGACCCACCTGGTCCCAAAACGAGCATTCGCTCTAACAGTTCTGCCACCACTATGAGCTGGGAATTCGGAGGTCATGACTACAAATGGGAGGGTCAGAGGGATGTCACTGGGATGTCAAAACCCATGCACCACACATCTAGAGACCGGGTTGTGTAGAAGCAGGTGGACCTCCCTTGGTGTTTAACATCTATGCCCCGGTGGTTGGCGATTTTCTAGTATGGATAACCAAAACATAGATCTATGTTTTCCTACCAAGAGTACCCCTTGTTGAACTAACTTCTCAAACCACACAACCATGGTTGTCTATGAAGGAACTCGAAACTTCTCAAAATTCAACTCTATACTCCTTATCATCTATACATTTCTATGCCTCAAATATCTCCAGAAGATGGCATTATATACGGCGATCCGAAATGGCCTAGAAAGAGCTATACCCTTAGAATCTCGTTCGTTGTGATGATAGTGTTACCACCTAAGATGTGCTTAGTGGTTTTTATCAAGTGAGCCTTGTGAACCGGACAAGGATAACTTGTTCGGACTTCAGAGGACCTTTGGAAGTACTTCTGGGAAGTGCTTGTTGTACTATATCACATGTTCATACCCCATGGGGGAATTGTAATAAATGTTCTAACATGATAGTGTCTGTAAAAGACTCAGTCTCTTAGACTTTATTTGTCAATCCGATCAGCCCATGGTGTTTTTTCCCTTGGTTATTATTGGTCGTTGAATAAACGACTGATAATTTCTGAGTTTTTCACTCCATAACTCCAAAGTTGGGGTGGTCGGCTTGGCATTTAGGCCTATTTAGGTTATTAGAGTCTATATGGCAATGTATAAGCATGCTAGACATCTTGGTCGAGCCATATGAACATGTCTAAGTCCCCCTAGGTTTTTCAATTTTTCATTTTTTTAATTTTTTCAGTGTTTTTTATAAAAATTTAATTTTTCCAAAACTTAGGCTATTTTTTAATAGTTTAATTGGAAAATTTTATTTTGTAATAAAAGTGGGCCAAATAATCAATTTTAGTCATGTAGGTGCTCATTTTCAAGCTAAGAGCACCATGTAAACCCATGGACCCACTATTTCCTAGTTTTGAGTGATTTTCCATCACTCAGGTCAGAAAGCCCCAAAAATAAATTATTGATTATTTTAATTAATAAATTGATGAATAATGGAGCAAATCCAGAATCATAGATCAGTGGATTCTCAGCCGATTTGATTGAAATCAATCAGATCTGAACCAGATTGACTGGATCTAACAAATCCTTGACTGAAGGAGGTGATCAAATCAGATCCAGAGTTGATCTTCAGTATCCTTTATGGAGAATTTCACCTTCCATCTCTCCTCCACATGTTTTTGGCTCATCTGGATGAGTTTTGGTGGATGCTTCAGTCAACAAGTTGAGGTGTCAGTCAGATCAGCCCCCCGATTGACAGTTGCACTCAGTGAGACTTAGATCTAGCTCAGCTAGACACATATCAGTCATTGATGGACTCTCCTTTAGCTGATTTGATGTGTCTCCTTGGGATTTGCGCCCCCCTGGGCTGGATCTCCTGGTTTTTGTATATATCTAGGCATAAGCCTCCTCTTCCAAGCTAGTTAGAGCTAGATTGAAGGGCTTTCTATTGTAATTGTGTATTGATCATAATTTGTGAATAAATAAGCTTTGGAGGCTATACCATGTAGTGCATGTGTTTGTGTGGATTCTTAGTGTTATGCTGCTAATGTGGTAACTGCAATTTCTTTCCAAATTCTGTGTCGCTTTTGTGTTCTGGCTTCAAGGATTCGGTTGAATCAAGTAAGGGTGTAAACTAGGCAAGTTAGATTTATTGATATTGTTTATCCATATGATGTATGCTCAATAATTTAAGTTATATGCTTAAATAAGATTATTTTTGCATGACCTTTCATTTTTGTTGCTTTATACATCTATATCTAGATCTCACGAGGTGTTGTGCAGGCTTGTGTTATCTAGTTGCAGGTTCCTAATTGGATGAAGGTGTGGATCAATATTGACACCATTCCTTATCCAATAAGATCAATAATCTATTCCTTAGTGCTCCACAAAAGGGCCTCCTTTCAACTTGCTCCATTCAAGCAACGAGCCGACGTTCTCTCCTCTTCTTCTCATTTTTAAAAAAATTCAATCTTTCGGTTACCTGTCTCTCCCTATTATGATCAGATCTAGTTCTAGGAATTGAATATATATTATTAGATCTATTTTAGAAGAGTCTTTCTTCTTATATATTCAATTTCATAGAGAGTATCATTTCATAAAGATAGATCTAGGTGTAGGAATTGCCTTTTTTGCAAGTAGCTAAGTCATAGATCTAAAACTTGCTCATAAGGTAGTTTCTTTTTCGTTCTTTAAAGATTCATATTCTGTAATAAAGTGCACATCTTATTGGCTGCCCAAACAGCAAGCCAATATCCCAAGGAAAGCTTGCTTTCCTTGGTTCCTTTTTGCATAACTAGATTACCCCAATTTAACAAAATTTTACTTAAGTTTTTTTTTCGATAACTAGTGTAGTAACCCAAAACACTTTCAAAGTGTGTTTGGGAATGTTTGATTCTGATTGCTCGCTGTTTTTTTATCAGGTCCAACAAAAAAGAGGATGAAACTCTGCCAAATTTGCAACTCTTGGACGAATCAGAGTTTCCCGGAAGCTTCCCCCACCACCTTGTTTAATTCTAGCTTGTTACAAGCTTGTTGTAAGCCTTTGGATCGCAGATAAAAAGGACCAAAGTGCATCAATTTTAATTTTCTAATACTGTAAATCCCTGCTAATAAAAATAAGGGGTCCTTTCGAATAGTCTCTTTTGAGCCTATTCACCATCCCCCCTAGGGGGATTTCCGTCGGTGTCAATTTTTTACCTTTTGCTCATATATTTTCAAACTAGGGTAGCTATAATATGTAGGATAGTATACTTGGATTCATTATCAATTTCATTTTCCATATTTGATATTTCAAAGTAATCTTAATACTTACCCCACGACTTCCCGATTGACCCGAAAGGGGAAAGAGATGCATGGTAGGACTAATTAGAAAATTGGAATTGTGTATATGTTTTCTTTTCTATCATTTTTTTCTTCAGCTATCATAAAATTTACCCCTCCTTGATTCCCCAATTGAGATCCACTTGGATCAAAATTCCCGGAGGGTTTTCTTTTTAACAAGAACACCCAATTTTAAAATTTACTAAAATTGACAAGACTCCGGTGTGTATGGTCTGCACTTGGTTGCGGTTCATCCGATCAGTCAAGCTGTATCAAAAGTTCTTGAGTGAATAGTATGATTAGGATTCACTCTCCAAAATTGACAAACCATCAGGTGAAAATCCAACACCTATATCAAACCATCACGGTGGAAAAATACCCAAAGGAAGCGGGAACTTCTAAAAAGTGACCTGGGGGCGCTGATCTCTGTCACACCCTAACGGGTGTGTTATGAACAATAGCCCCAGAGACTCCATTCATCCCACATATTCCTTGCGGGTAGCTGTGAAGGTTTAGTTTTGGACATACTCCAAGTACTCTTGGGTATATCTGGAGTCCACCCCTTCGCCTAATTTTAATCAACTCATACCTCACATTAACTTAAAACGTACCAAGAGGCAATTGCAAAACATTCACTCCAAGCACATGTAAGTACATTGATTTTATTTTGACTCCATTCTAAGGCACTGATTATTTTCTTACTATATATATATATATATATATATATATATTGTGTCTCAGCATTGTGCTTTTGTGCGCTCATTTTTGTATCTTGTCATCTTGGATTGTTTATGGTTAAATTCCAAACTCCTAAGTAACTCATTCAGTTTAACATCACCGTACTAAGTAATTTAGCCTTAATAACTTAATAGGGTCTACCCCCCTTGGCTTCATTAGGAGTTGAGCCTAAACGGAGGAGTCAAGAACAAGGTAACAGCCTTGACTCAAGACTTGCCCCCAAGGACACACCGAGTGGCTTGAATATTTCTGCCACGTGACCCAAGTGCGTGAAAGGCAGCAACATACGGCATGTGTGATGCCTCTCGTGTTCAATTATATTATCTGATATGGGAAATATTCCAAGCAACTCCAACGTGGTTTCCAATCTGGTTTCAAGGGATGTAGATTTGACCTTTCTTTCCCTTTCACTTATAGTGATGGTGGATTCGGGCTGTTTTAGTTCGTCACCTCCTTCGGCCATTGTGTAAATGCCCATCCTGTCGGCTCAATGAATCAAACCTCCATATTTATTACTGCTTCGTTCTAAGTGATCCAAGTGCCACACTTGTGAACCAAGGAAATTAGCATCGCTAGACAAGACTTTCATCTTAGGCTTACCCCGAATGGCGTCGGAGGAATCGATCAGTCTGTAATGGGGGAATATTACACGTGTGAACCTCTCCTTCACTGTCATCTCCACACTAGATATGAAACCTGTACCTTGGGATCCTTCTCAGCCATTCGATTCGAGGAATCTTTCACGTCCACTATCCATGTTCCATTCTTTCTGCCGCCAACTTTTCTCCTCTAAACACCATGGGCAGTTATGGATCGTGACGTGTTCTCAACCGTCGATCGCAACCGAACCTTCATGCAACCGTAGATTTGAGTGGGCCCCATTATCTTTCACAATGAGAAACCTTGGTATTCATCCGTGCTAGTTCGCATTGCGAAATAAACCATGGCCATAGATTTCTTTCCTTTCTTATCATGGCCGTTGATCTTCGTGACCACTACCCCTCTTTCGCAATTTGAAATCACAGCTTTACCGGTATAGGTATGTCTTGTGAAATTGATTGAGGCTGTATATCTAACTCAGATCTCATCTGGGCAGTAGAATGTTTTCGACCTTTAACCCATTTCATGATTTGGAAACATGGCTTTGGTCGAGCATGTACGCTCACATGAAATGGTTCAAATCCATTGATCCACCTCCGATCAATTGCAGCCTTTGATTTCTGAGTCCTGTTCAATTCCTTCAGCACACCTTCCATTTTCTTCTTTCCCTTGCACCTCTGATAACCTGAAGGGGTGTTCGTATGAAGTTTATGGGAATGGAACCCTCATCGAACTCCTATAAGGCCCTTAGATCAACTGTTAAAAACTGAGTGTTAACAACTGCCTCCACAAGGGATGCTATCCTCCTAGTCAGGTAGAAAAGAACCCCCCATAGACCAAGTGCTGAAACCATTGGGATGCCTTTAATATTTCTTTGACATCTCCATTCTGCTCCCAGTTACTGCTTCAACGAATTCGTGCCACTCTTGCAAATCATGTTGGTGACTATAAACTTGTGCTTGTAACTGAAAATGAAAACAAACTAAAACAGTGATGAAGGAAATGCTCAATAATTGCCGAGCTTATTTTTTCCTACCTAATCTACCTAACTTTGTACACAAGTCCGATTAAGTGAAATCAGACTTCGAATCACCCTATATACACTGTGGACACCGATTTTGGGTCTTGCATCTTGTAAATAGATGATAATCAATAGACATACGTTCAGATCATTGAGCCCATGCGTCCGTAGCCGGAAGAAGTCACAACAACGATCTGGACCATGTATTTCGATGGGGCTAGCGCTCAAAGCTCAGCATGCGCGAGTGTCGTGTTGATCTCCCCATTTAAGGAAAACATTCACTTGTCTTACAAGCTCGATTTCAAGACCACTAACAATGTAGTAGAATATGAAGCCTTGCTGCTAGGAGTTAAAGCGACCAAGGAGATGGGAATCATGTGCATGAATATTTTTGGGGAGGCAGACCTCATCATACAGCAGGTCAACAACACTTTTTGGATGAAAAATATCAGACTAAAGGCCTACAAGGATGAGGTATGTAAACTCAAATACTCCTTTATGTTTTTTGAACTGTCGTATATTTCTAGGGATTTGACTCACTTGGCTGATTCCCTGGCCATCTTTGCAAGTCTGTTTATTCCTCCTTTACCCCCTAAGCTCAGCTATGACATTCAGGTCAAATACAGACCCTCTCTACCAAACAATGTAAAATTTTGGAGGGTGTTTGAAAATTATGGGGAGCTTAGTAAATTCCTTCAGTTAGTGGATGAATTCTCTGACATACACATAGACTAGGAAAACCTTAACCTGTAGGAATCCAAGCAGCTAAAGTTAAAATATAAAGTGACTGAGCACAATATTATCCAATTTCCCAACAACTACATACCCCGAGGTCTAGTACCACTGGAAGAACTGTTTGATCACAATGACATCCCTTTCAAACCTTCCAAAAGGGAGCTTGATCCTACTATCCAAGAACAAAACATAGGTAGCCACAGCCATCCAAAACTGATAAATCTATCCATTGGGCTGACTGCCGAACAGAAGTCTGAATATTGTAGCTTGATAAAAGAGTTTTCTGATGTCTTTTCATGGGAGTATAGTGACCAAAAAACATATAGCACCAACATCATCCAACATAGGATTCCTTTGGAGAAGGACACCATTCCTTTCAAACAGAAGCTAAGACCCATTAGCCCCTTCTATTACCAGTGATTGAGAAAGAGATCCACAAGCTCCTCAAAGCCAAGATCAAAATTCCCCTCAGGCATTCCAAGTGGATTGCAAATCTAGTAGTGGTATTAAAGAAAAATAGATAAATAAGGTTGTGTGTGGATTTTAGAAACCTGAACAAATGTTCCAAAAAAGACAACTATCCACTGCCCAAGATGGAACACCTGCTGCAAAAAGCATCGGGGGCCAGGGTCATGTAGTTCCTTGATGGCTTCTCTGGATACAACCAAGTGGCTATGCACCTAGATGACCAAGAGAAGACTGCCTTTACAACCCCCTGGGGCACCTTCATGTATGCTAAAATGCCATTTGGGCTAATGAATGCTGGGGATACTTTTCAGAGAGCTATGGACCTAGATTTTGTAGGGCTAAAAGATAAATTTGTGCTGATATATTTGGATGACTTAACAGTTTACTCTAACAACTATCATGACCACTTGCAGCATTTGAGAAAGGTATTTCTGAAGTGCATAAGGTATGGAGCATCAATGAACCCCAAGAAGTCCCAGTTTTCACTCAATGAAGGAAAGCTCCTAGGCCACATAGTCTCAGCAGAAGGTGTAAAGATTGATTCGGTAAGAGTGGAAGCAATTCAGCAGTTGTCAATACCAAGGTCAAAATGAGACATTCAATCCTTTTTAGGCAAGATAAACTTCATCAGGAGATTCATTCCTAATTTCTCCGAGCTAGTGAAGCACATAACAGCCATGCTAAAAAAGGATGCAGAAATCAAATGGACCGACCAAGTGCTTTTATTCTTTTGAAGACATTAAGAAAGCCATCATGGAGGCCCCAACCATGATTAGTCCCCACTACACAAAGGGTTTTTTCATTTTCTCTTTTGCATCTTATGACACAGTGGTAGCCATACTATTACAAAAGAATGATGAAGGTCTTGATCATCCAATTTCTTTCTTTAGCAGAACCCTGAGAGATGTTGAGCTGAAGTATGACCCAATTGAGAAGCAGGATTATGCTCTCATAAAATCTTTGAAGACTTTCAGAATCTACATTCTCTATGCAAAGATCATTGCATATGTCCCTTCAGATGCTGTGAAGGATGTTTTGAGTCAGCCTGATGTGGGTTTCCAAACTCATTGATTTTGATGTAGAGGTGAAACCCACCAAGCTGGTAAAGGGATTAGGTCTGGAAAAACTCATGGCCAAAGAAAACCGTGAATTGATGGGAATAAATTTCACATGTGTCAGATCAGCAAAGGTGTAGACTATGGGAGCAGCTGAAACAGAAGTAAATCAATATCAGAATAACAGTCCAGTAGTAGCTAAGAACATATCTTCATGTGAGTGGTACTCATGTATCATTCAATTTTTTCTAAAATTAGAAGTTTCTCCTGATCTTACTCCTAACCAAGCACGAGCTCTTAAGTTGAAATATGTTAAGTTTTGAATAATTGACAATTTGCTGTATTGGAAGGATCAGTCTAGAATTTTGATAAGATGTATAGATAAAGAGGAAGTAGAGCAGGTTATGCATCACTTTCATTCCAGTACATGTGGAGGCCACCACTACTGGAAAACCACAGCCCACAAGATATTAAAAGCAGGATATTATTGGCTAGTCCTCTTTGCTGATGTATCCACTTTTGTAAGGGCCTGTGACCAATGTCAAAGATTTATAGGGAAGCAGCAGCTCAAATCCTTTCCCCTTAGGCCTGTTACAGTGAAGGGGCCTTTCCAGCAATGGGGTCTGGATTTCACAGGTGAAATAAATCCATCTTCCAATGGACAACATAAATGGATCGTGGTAGCCACTAACTACTTCACCAAATGGATAAAACCAGTACCCACCAGAAATGCCACTCATCAAGTCATCATGAGATTCTTATATGAGAACATCTTCAGTAGATTTGGTTTCCCAGTAAGGTTAGTAACTGATAATGCACCATCTTTTAAGGCTGTGGCATTAGTTAGAATGTGTGAATCAATTGGTATTCAACTGGTGCCCTCCACGTCCTATTACCCACAAGGAAATGGCCTGCCTAAGTCATCCAACAAAAGCTTAGTCAAAATCATCAGGAAATTGCTAGAGACAAATCAAAAAAGCTGGGATTCAAAGCTTAAGTTTTCTTTATGGGCTGATAGATAAAAGATCCATAGGTACTTCTGCATTCAAACTACTTTATGTCACTAAGGCCATCTTTCCTATTCATCTCATCCTTCCAGTGGCAAAGTTATTTTAGGAAGAGGAGGATGAACCAAATGATATGATGAGAAGGATGATGGATTTGGTAGAGTTACAATAGATCAGGGAGCAAGTTATAGGAAAATAAGAAGCTCATCAATAGAGGATAAAGGGCATGTTTGAAAAAAGAGAAACGGAAGACAACTTCCAGGTCGGAGATTGGGTCTTCGAGTGGGATGCTGTCAGACAGGACAAGAGGAAACATGGAAAATTTGACTCTTTGTGGATTGGCCCTTTTGTTATATGCCAGGTATATGAGAATAACACCTTCAAATTGTAGAATCTAGAAGATGAAGAGTTATTCTATGCCCTAGTAAATGGGCGGTTCCTGAAACTCTATTTCATTTGAGGATCTGAGGCCTTATGATTGTAAATTAGTAGATAGTAGGTTGTTTTGCTTTCATAATAAGACTCCATGCCAAATGGAACAATAAATAATAGTGTTAAGTTACTTAGTTGATTTTAGGGAAAGGCGTTTTGGTCTGGGGTTCTTTGGACCTCACTAGGACGTTCCCATCCCCAAGTAGGAGCCAGATGTTATCTCCCAAGATAATTTATTTTTGTATGAAGAATTTAATTCACGCAATGAGGAATATGAATGTCACTAACAGTTTTGTAAGCCTCTATTTTTATGCAAATTTCACAAAGTTGTAGCTTCGGTGGCTTGGGCGAGGATCAAAACATCTCATTAGCCACCGAAAGATGGAAGATAAATAACAAGTGGAAGACCCCTTCGATAGTTAGGAGTATTTCTAAACTTTTCACTGTGATCGAAAGATTTTAAACAGTGAGTGGAGAAGATAATGGCTAAAAATTTCGCAACTACGGGGAATAGAGGGATTAAAAGTTTCAATGGTGGGAATTTTTGATTTCCAAACGCCAATGTTGCGGAGTTTTATTTCACTGTGACGCCACAACTGTAGAGAAGATAATGACTAAACGTTCCGCTTCAGACTTCTACTGACCTCTGATAGCGATGAAATTAGATCGAAGAACTAAGGACTAAGTAGCGGCGATGCAAAGCTGAAAGGTGCCAAAATGTTGGTGATATGAAGAACTAAATGCCACCAAATTCAAGTATCAGAAGTCGAAACTTGAAAAGACTAACTGTCATCAAAATAGTTCACTGCAGAGCCGCAACGGGGGATGAAAAAGCAGACTAAGGCTTCCAATAACTTGAAAAAACTTTCGATAGTGCGACAATACAAGATCATCGGTGATCGAAAGACGTATAGACTATGGTTCGGTGAGTTATTCCTTTGAGGTGTCGTAATGGTGGAAGAAAGATAGACTATGGGTTCCGAAGACAATACAGACTCATCGGCGATCAGAGGTTCTAAGGGCTACAAATTGGCAAGATAAAGCCAAGCAGCTCCGCAGTGTCAGTGAGGCGACAGACAAGGCTTCCAATCAATCATGAAAATCATTCCAAGTAACAGTTGCATGCATCGGTGAATAACAATATTGTCTATCGGTGGCATAGAAGACTAATGCCCTGATTACTTCGACAATCAACTTCTGGCAGCAATACAATTAATTCATTTCACCTCCGAAGCTATGGCAGAGTTCAAATAAAAGGTTTCGATGCATAAGTATTTCAAATCTTGAGCACCGATGAGCTGGTGATGGAGAATGATAGTGTTGAGATTTAGAGTGTCAATGGCACAAAAGAAAAAATTTCCGGTCAGCGACTACGACGACAAGATAGAGGAAAATCCAGCAGATTAAACAAGAAAAATCGCTTCAGTTAACTGTCGAAACACAGGCTGTTGGCGGCAATTTCATACTGAACCAATAGTGGGGATGATCAAAAACCACTTAAGTCATTAAAAGATCACTCAGTAAAATAGATATTCACAGTAGATAAAAAAAATAGTTAGCAAGGTTTTGAAGCCCTAATCTAGAAAAACTATCACTTTCAATTATTTTTGGTGTAGACAGATTGGATTTTCAGGATCTGTGATTTTTGTAGAAGGCTATAAATCCCACGATATTTTTTATAATAAAGGTTTGACTACAGGGATTTATAATCTTGTTCCATCATCAAGCGTCTCATCTGGTTTTATTCTAAATATAAGCTCTTTTGTTGTGATTTGTTCAGCCATCTCTTTCTTTACTGTGTTTATTTCCTGAATGTGCATTTAGGTAATTTTCAGATTTATTAAAAAGTTGATAGCTGTCATCCTATTGGTTATTTAGTGATATTTGATTTATAAATACCATCCTCAGCAGGATTTATCCATTTATGTGCATGTGCTATGTGTGTAAGTATTCCATCCTAGTGAGTTCTCCATCCCAGCACCTTTTCTTCAAACTACAGAACAAGCTGTAACTAAAAGCCTTGTAATCGAGTGAGATTCATGCATGTCTTGAGAGTGAGAGGTTATATAGGTTATCTAGCTTGATCCATATCAGAAAACCCTAAAAAATAGTTTAATTTACCAGGCATCCTCGAGCTACAACCTAGAGGAGTTTCTTGGAGTGATAATAGACACATCGAGTGGCTTGAAGATTTCTACCACATTCCCCCCAGGTGTGTGAAAGGTGGAAATAGGTTGCCCATAATGGATATCTAGATGGGAGGAATTCACCTGCATCCTCCTATAACTTTTCATCTTTGCATGAGCGAGGAAAAATTTGAGATTCTGATTTAGACTAATGGAGGTTGTTGCACGAGGACATGCAGCAGAGCAGTTGGGGGGAGATGTTGAGTCCCAAAATGCCCCTTTTTAACCACATCCCTTATACCCTGTTTGTCTTGTGTTATTCCATTTTGTGCACCAAATAGACATTCTTTCCTCACTTGAGACCCGAATCTTCACAGGTATGATTATTTATTCTTTCATCTTATTAATGCTTATGATTGTTATAATCAGGACTTTGCTTCTTTCATTATGCAAACTTATTATGATTTCACAAAGATAGTGCAATCTGTGAGAGATTACAGGTGTAGCAGCTTGAGCAGCCTAGAGAGGATATGAGCATCCACTATTAGCCGTGACTTTCTAGTCCTGTCTGTACATGCAGATCCAACCAAGGTTCGTCATTCCACACGAGCTGGGACAGACATGGATGCGATAGACAAAACTACAGTAGACTGAGCTACAACAGCACACAACTACTTGAAGTTAGCTGCAATCATCCAGGACTTTCTTGAATAGGTTCTGCTATTCATTTAGTGGCTCAGGCAACGCAATTGCCTATATTCTCTACCTCTGTTTAATTCCACTCACAGCTATAACAACGCATGTAACAGGGCATCCTGAAGATCATAGATCTTCATGGCTTCCCGATATTAGTGGGTGAGGGTTACGTTTGTTGATGTATAAGTACAGGGGAGAATTGAGAGCCAGGGGTTGGACAATATCATATTTTATTGTGTAAGCTGTAACAGAGACTGTATCTTCATTTCACCATTTTAATACAAGGAGCAGTATTCTTTAGATCTTTGTGTTTTAACTTCTGTTAGTTCTAGAATCTCTGTTCGAAGGCTGGGCCTGCCTTCCCACATAGATTGATGAGTTAATTAGATGTTTTATTAATTATTTGTGTGGTGTGGATGTTGCATTGTATGCATTTGTTTCCTTAGATGCAATAGTCATGTTAATCATTATGTTTCCTTGAATACTCAGTACTTCCATTTCCTTTAAGCTGCAACAGTGTGGTGTGACATCGACTATGTAGGCTAGCCTCTTTTATGCATGTGTGATAGTTGTAACAGTCAATCTCTCCCTTAGTTTATTTTCAATTACTTATCTTGCTCATGTTTTCTAATTCAGGTAGACTATGGTTTAGAACTATTGATTCAATTCCTATCATTTATCATTTCTAGATTAAGGTTGGATTAACTAATCGCAATGGATCTACACATAGTCTGGTAAATTAGTATTTAACTTCCTACAAAAGTAATTCTAGATATTTATTTCAGGAATCATTCATTACTGGATTGAAGTTGTAGGAAGTAATTGCAATTCTGAATTCTTAGATAGTTAGTTTAGATCAGTTTGATTATGGGAAGAGTTTGACAAAATGGATAAGTAGGACAGTTTATTCACTCATTAACTAATTAGTGTTTAAGCATAGATAGTGTAATTTATCTTTGAAATAAAATACTTCCATGGGTTGGCAATTTATATTGATCATTTTGCATGATGGTTTTAAATAACTGGCATATAGAGTGACCAATAAAGCCAACCTTCTAGCAGTCAACAAAATACAGAAAACAAAAGTGAAAAACAAAAAGAACCCATTGTATATAAAGAATCAAAAAATAAAATAGAGAAAACAAAATAAGTTAAACAACTAGCACTGGTGTATGTAGAGAAAGTTGTTTCCATGTTTAACTTGTAGAATGAACTATCAAAATTGAAAGTTTCCATTCCTTTCAATGAATTGTTAAGAAACAGGGAATACAAAGACAAAATAATAGACATAGTCAGGAGTTGGGGAGAATTTCAACCAGATATCCTAGAGGTGGATGATGATGCTCCTACCATTGTCTTCGGGTCAAAAATTGAACATGTGGATGATGAAGAGGCTCCTCCTTTTTTCCTAAGTTTAAATGTACATGATATGATTGTTCACAATGCTATGATAGATTCAGGTGCCTCTCATAATTTAATTCCCAAGGGAGTGGTAGAAAGTTTGGGACTGGAAATTACTAGACCATATAAATATTTGTATTCCTTTAATTCCAGGAAGGTGAAGTGTCTTGGACTAATTAAGGATATGTTGGTAACTTTGACAAAAAATCCATGTAAGACTGCGGTAAAGTATGTTGTTGTAGCAAACATTCCTCCTAAATTTGGCATATTTTTTTCAAGGCATTGGACCTCTAAATTGAAATTTAGTTTGCATATGGATATGTCTTATGCTACCATTCCTATGGACGGTGGGAATAAAAGGCTATACAGTGAGAAAATATCACCTTATGCAGTTATTAGCCAATACAAACCAGATAATCATGCTATCTCTGTTGTTGATATTGACTTGGGATCTTCCATTTTCTTTAATGATAGTTCTCCCTTTGACCTTGAAATTCCTACACCCATTGAAGTTAAGGAAGAGGAAGAGTATGCAAAGAGACAAGAGTCTATGGAAAAGAAACAAAAATAAGAGGGTCTTTTGACCATGTATTTTGATGGATCTATGGAAAAAGTTGGTGTTGGTGTTGGTGTTGGTGTATATATTATCTCTCCTATCAGGGATTGTAAGGCTCTGTCATATAAGATAACTTTTGAATGTATAAATAATGTGGCAGAGTATGAATATTTATTACCAGGATTGCATGCTTTGAAGGATCCAGGTGCAAAGAGGGTGTAAGTCATGGGATATTCAGAGCTTGTAATAAACCAAGTGAATGACAATTATCAGACCAAACATTCTAGAATGAGGGCTTACAGAAATGAGGTATGGGATATGTTTGGTAACTATTTTATGGATCATAAAATCAGAGTGATTCCCAGATATGAAAACACAGTAGTTGACTCTTTGGTTGTTACTACTGGTAAGTTCAAAACTCTCACTGCTAGCCAGAGAAAATATAAAGTTGATATTGTGAACAAACCCTCCATACCAGATAATTCCAAATACTGGAAAGTATTTGAAGATGATATGCAAATAAAAATCTTTTTAGATTTAGCTAGTGAGTTTGTAAATACTCAGATAGATACTAAAAATGATAATTGTGAAAACTTCGAAGATGCTAAAGGAAGTGAAGAAGAAATTGTTGAAAACAGAAATTTCAAAAACTCACCAGGAGGTGTTGCCACCTTTCACACACCTGGGGGGGGCGTGGCATAAATATTCAAGCCACTCAGTGTGTCCTTGGGGGGAATTCTTGAGTCAAGGTTATCACCTTGTTCTTGACTCCTCCATTTAGGCTCAACCCCTAACGAAGCCAAGGGGGGTAGACCATATTAAGTTATTAAGGAAAATTACTTTAATACGATGGTGTTAAACTAAATGATTTTTTTAGGAGTTTGAAATTAACCATTAATAACCATAGATGACAAGATGAAAAATGAGCACAAGTAAGCACAATGCTGACACACAATATACATATATAGAAATATTTAAACAAAGAACCAATGTCTTAAAAATGGAGTCATAAAATAATCAAATGTACTTGCATGTGCTTGGAGTGAATGTTTTGTGATTGCCTCTTGGTACGTTTTAAGTTAATGTGAAATATGAATGGATTAAATTAGGTGAGGGGGGGACCCCAGCTATAACCGAGGGCTACTTGGAGTATGTCCAAAAATAAAACTTCATGGCTACCCACAAGGAATGTGTGGGCTGAATGGAGTCTCTAATACTATGTTCATAATACACCTGAAGGTGTAATAGAGATCGGTGCCTCAAGGTCACTTTTCAGGAGTTCCAGCTTCCTTTGGGTAATTTTCCACCGTTATGGTTTGATCGAGGTGTTGGATTTTCGCTTGATGGTGGTTGATTGGAGAAATCAAAAACTAATTAATATAGTCACTCATGTTTCTTTTGATGAAGCTTGATTTATGAAATGAACCGCAGCCAACTGTAGAGCATACACACCGAAGTCTTTCCAATTTTAGTGAGTTTTAAAGGATGTGTTTTCTTAGAAAGAAAAACCCTCCAGGAACCTTTTTTGATCCAAGTGGACCTCAATTGGGGAATCAAGGAGGGGGTTTATTTTAGAACAATTATTTGCAAAAACTAATGATAAGCAGCAAAAAGGAATCCAACCATTGGTTTTCTAATTAGTCCTACCATGCATCTCTTTCCCCTTTCGGGTCAATCGGGAAGTCGTGGGGTAAGTATTAAAGTTAATTTGATACTATAAAATGGAATATATGATAAAGTAATCAAAGAATGTTATTTTTCATGAATGAAACTAATCTAGAGTGAACAAAAATAAGAAAATGCAAAAAACAACAAAAAAGGCGCAAATCCCCCAGGGGGGATGGGAATGGGCTCGAAAGAGCCTATTTAGAGAAAATTATTATTATATGATGTTAAAATATCAGTAAAATTATCTTAATCCTCTTGTTTCTTATACAGCATGAAACCAATATCTTACAAATTGCCCAAAATTAAAATTACAGTCAAAAGGGAGACCCCATGGGGGGATTCAGATGATCCAAAAGCCACTTTCGAACAGCAACTTCTCCTATTTCTGTTATGCTTACCGAAATATAGTGGGATTATTATAATTAAATATTTCCATCACTTTGAAATTACCTTTGGGTAATCCTACTTTAAACAAAACAAAACTAAGTTAAAACTAGTTAAAACGGTTAAAAAAGGAACCAAGGAAAGCAAGCTTTCCTTGGGATCTTGGCTTGTTGTTTGGGTAGCCAATGAAATGAGCACTGATTGCTGCATTTTATCTTTTAAAAATATAAACAAAAATCTAATGCATCCAAACTTGTTAGAATAATCAACCCATAGTATTTACCCACTTAGACATTATTTCATTTATTTTGTCTTATTTGCCTAGTCCATGAGTCCCACCATGTGCAAGTTGTCAATTGCATATCCATAGAGGTCAAACTTGCCATTATTGACTCATGGAGTGCTTTGGAAAGTCCTGGGAATCAAATCTCCTTTATTCCTGGCCTCCTAGGCGCCCTTCTGCTTTTTTCTGCTTTGTTGACTGCTTTTCCAGTTTTTAAAGCACATAAGGAAAGCTAGACTAGGTGAGGTGAACCT
>LPNX010636296.1:53909-76044 GCA_001517045.1 Pseudotsuga menziesii
GAATAGATAGGAAAGCGAAAAGGCTGGTAATCAACCGCCTCATGAAATGTATAAATATAGGCATTTGCATTTGAATAATCAATTAGAATCGGGAGTTATTACCAACAATTTTTAATTAAATTAATTAATATTTCATTTTTAGGTATTTTTTACCTAAGTGATGGACGAATCACTCAGCACCTAGAAAAAGTGGGTCTATGGGTTTACATGGCGCTCTGAGCTTGAAAATGAGCACCCCCATGACTAAAGCTGATTTTTGAGCCCATGTTTATTACAAAACCAAATTTTCCAAATAGACTATTAAAAAATAGCTTAAGTTTTGTGGAAAAATTAAAATTAAAAAAAAAAGAAACCTAGGGGGACTTAGACATGTTCATATGACTCTACCATGATGCCTAGCATGTTTATACATTGACACATAGACTCTAATAACCTCAATAGGCCTAAATGGCAAGCTGACCACCCCAACTTTTGAGGTATTGAGTGAAAAACTCAGAAATTATCAGTCGTGTATTCAACAACCAATAATAACCAAGGGAAAAAACACCCTGGGCTGATAGGATTGACAAATAGATTCTAAGAGACTGATTCTTTTACAGACACTATCATGCTATAACATTTTATCACAACTCCCCTATGGGGTATGAACATGTGATATAGTACAGCAAACACTTCCCAAAAGCACTTCCGAAGGTCTTCTGAAGTCCGAACAAATCATCTTTTTCTGGTTCACCAGGCTCATTTGATAAAAAACCACTAAGTACAACTTAGATGGTAACATATGGCTCCGACTATGGGACGTGTGCTCAATCTGGTCATAGGGGAAGGAGAGGATATGAGAACACCAAAATCTTTGGTTTATACACCCTGTAAAAACATCTCAACTTGACAAGAAAACCTTAGTAGCACAAGCTTTATATAAAATACAAATGAACCATTAATCTAATTTATTCAAACAAAATAAATGTAGCTAACTAATGAAAGAAAAGTTTTATTATAGCTAAGTACAAAATAGAAATGCAGAAAATAAATGCTTTCTTTTAAGGAGCTTATTTTCCTACTATAAGCATGAAATAAAAAAGTTAGGTGTAATAAAAAATCCAATGTAACCACCTAAGCATCTTATTAACATAAAAAAAATTTCCTTGTCTTTGGTTACTAGCTAAAGTAAGGATACTTTATTTAGAAAATGCAAACTTGCGTGATGATCCAGAATGGGCGTGTTGGATGGGAAATCATAGGCATGAATAAAGTCATTAAAGTTCTTCCCAAACTGGTATGTGTTCGCGCAGGATGCTTCTATCCATGACTGGATAGGAATGATATACCAATTGGCAAGATGAGGTAGACTGACTACATCATCATACTGATCATCAGGGCTTGTCAAATGATAACTCATTGCATAAGCCCCAAGTCGCTCTAAATAATAAGGAACCTCTATATGTGAAGAAGATGGTTGATACTGATATTCCACTGACTGCATCACATCTAACTTTTCACAACACTGCTTCTCAATGTATTCATTATTGTTGACTTTGTGTAGCTCTACATGATATGACTCTGAATGATCATGTGAAAATTCTGAATGCTCCTCTTCCATACTAATATTTTCCCAGGTATCTAGATCCATGCTCCCCTCTACAGATGTATCGTAGATTGGACTTCCACAAATTTTTGAATAGACACTCCCCTTGCTGGAGATATCATGGAGGGGGTTATCAATAATATTTTCACAAGTTGGATTATCTATGAAATTCCAATAGTCATCACTCCCATCTATGTCAGATATGAGAGAGTCTTCCTCGCTGGTATCACATCCTGAGATATAACTTCCCTCCTCCTACTCATAATAATCATCCTTCAAAGTTTTGGTTTCAAAGATATTACAAGAATTCAAAATTTCCAAAACTTCATCCCTAAGTGATGGACATAGAGGAGTTTCATCATACACATCATAAATTTCTTCATAAGTGTCGATCTATGTAATGGTTTCCTCATGAGGGATTTCTGGAAAAATATTAGCATTGCAACACACTTGAGAATACCTCCAATCTTCAATGTTTTCAATTATGGTGTCATGAGGAGACTCTTCAACAATGTGTTCAATCATGGGTTCCTCGTGAATCTTTTCAATAGGATCATCCTGAGTGTCCTCATATATAACAGAAATCATGGGCTCCTTTAGCTCATTTAGGTAGGTGAGGGTTCTTTCTACAACTATCATCATATCTCCCTCACCATCATACCATCTCTCAAAAAACATAGCACATAAGTATTCATGGGAGGTAATGCATTTATCAGGAAGACCACAAAACCATGTCCAAGCCTTCTTTTTCAAAGAATGAGCAAAAATTTGCATCACATTATCCCTATGAAGAATGTTGAGTTTAGTCACGAATGAAAAAACAAATATGATGTGACAGACAGCTGAATCACCATTTCCATAAAACGTTGGATCCTGAGAATATCTTTCATCCTAGAGATATGGTTCATAGTTAGGAAAGCCTGATATGCCTCAGAAATCGATGGAAGGATATGCACTAGAAATTAGAGCACCATAATCTTCATCATCCTTAATGACTTATCAATAGCATATATCAACCATGTATTTTGTACTGAACCAGAGCTGTCGAATAATGATCATTTAAAGTTTTACTATGTCATATGAGCTCATCTACACACAAGTCTAAACAAAATTATGAGAAATTAGGGTTTATTCCCTTCAATGTAGGTGCCATGTGAAAAAGAGAAATAAGCATTTATAAATCTTTCACAAAAAATATTTTTTTCTCTTCTTTGTAAAAAACTAAAAAAAATCCAGTGGAGTCGCTAGATGAAAATTAAATATCTACTCTAAGCATTCATCAAATAAAGCAAAAACAAAAAGGAAGAAAACAAAAGTTGTACGACGGGAATAAAAATATTTATCCCCGAAAATAGCACCAAAAAGTGTTGCTTCCTTCCACACACTTGGGGGGGACATGGCAGAAATATTCAAGCCACTCAGTGTGTCCTTAGGGGCAAGTATCGAGTCAAGGTTGTCACCTTGTTCTTGACTCCTCCATTTAGGCTCAACTCCTAATGAAGCCAATCAGGGTAGACCCTATTAAGTTACTAAGGCAAATTACTTTAGTATGATGGTGTTAAACTGAATGAGTTGTTTAGGAGTTTGAAATTAACCATTAATAACCATAGATGACAAGATAAAAAATGAGCACAAGTAAGCACAATACTGACACACAATATATATTTATCGAAATATTTAAACAAAGAACCAGTGCCTTGAAAATGGAGTCATAAAATAATCAAATGTACTTGCATGTGCTTGGAGTGAATGTTTTTCGATTGCCTCTTGGTACATTTTAAGTTAATGTGAAATATGAATGGATTAAATTAAGCGAGGGGGGACTCCAGATATACCCGAGGGGTACTTGGAGTATGTCCAAAAATAAAATTTCATAGCTACCTGCAAGGAATGTGTGGGCTGAATGGAGTCTCTTCGACTGTGTTCATAATACACTTGAAGGTGTAATAGAGATCGACGCCTCGAGGTCACTTTTCAGTAGTTCCCTCTTCCTCTGGGTATTTTTCCACCATTACAGTTTGATCGAGGCATTGGATTTTCGCTTGATGGTGGTTGATTGGGGAAGGTGAAAACTAATTAATCTAGTCACTCAAGTTTCTTTTGATGTAGCTTGACTGATCGGATGAACCACATCCAAGTGCAGATCATACACACCGGAGTCTTGTCAATTTTAGTGAGTTTTAAAGGATGAGTTTTCTTAGAAAGAAAAACCCTCTAGGAACCTCTTTCGGTCCAAGTGGAGCTCAATCAGGGAATCAAGGATGGGGTTTATTTTAGAACAATTATTTTTAGAAATAAATGATAAGTAGCAAAAAGGAATCCAACCACATTTTTTCTAATTAGTCCTACCACGCATCTCTTTCCCCTTTCGAGTCAATCGGGAAGTCGTGGGGTAAGTATTAAAGTAACTTTGATACTATAATATGGAATATATGATAAATTAATAAAATTATGTTATTCTGCATGAATGAAAGTAATCTAGAGAGAACAAAAATAAGAAAATGCAAAAAACGACAAAAAGGGAGTGAATCCGCCCAAGGGGGATGGGAATGGGCTCAAAAGAGCATATTCGGAGAATTTTTTTATTATCTGCTATTATAATATCAATAAAATTATATGAATCCTCTTGGGTCTTATACAGGATGAAACCAAGATCTTACAAATTGCCCAAAATTAAAATTACAGTCAAAAGGGAGACCCCTAGGGGGATTCAGATGATCCAAAAACCAATTTCAAACAAGAGCTTCTCCTCTTTATATTATGCCTGATAAAATACAGCAATATTATTATAAATAAATATTCCCAAAATCACTTTGAAAGTACGTTTGGGTCAGCCTACTTTAAACCAAAAAAGAACTAAGTTAAAACTAGTTAAAACGGTAAAAAAAGGAACCAAGGAAAGAAAGCTTTACTTGGGATCTTTGATTTCTATTTGTGAAGCCAATGAAATGTGCACTGATTACTGGATTTTATATTTTAAAAATAGAAATAGAAATCTAATGCATGCAAACTATGGATTCCCTTTAAATTGCCATGCAAAACGAACGATTTCCCTAAACTAGATCTAGAATGCTTTATGAAATTTTTTAGGAATAAGATCTAGATTATGAGCCTTGAAATAATATATCTATGTAATTTTTACTTTAATATAATATATCTGAATAATGACAAAGCTTGTAAACAAAGTAACCATGTAAATTTTTTATTTTTAGAAGGAGGAAGAGAGAGAGAGTGTTGGAAGCATGGGAATGTTGGGAATTGGAGTCTGCTTTGGTGGAACACCGAGGGACTATGTCCTCCAAAATATCCTGAATATGAGGAGGATGAAATCTATCTCAACCCCTTCTACAAGTGAGATCACCTGCAACTTAGAAATCCTTGCACAAACAGATGGTTAAAACATAGGTGCTGCTGGAAAAAGATAATTGGAAAGCATGCAATTAAACTTAAAATACATGCAACTCCAAGAGATCTGAAACAAGCGAACAGTAAGAGAATAAATCAAAATATAATGATCTCTTACCCTAATATGAGGGATCTCTCTCCTTCAAGGTCAACAATTAACCAGCAAAAAGCAAAGATCAATAACACAAATTACACCTCATAAGCACTTGACAATCACCATCCACACATGAAGAGCATTATACCATAGATCTTGCCTCCAAAAATTCTTTATTCCAAAATAGTAAACAATACAATACAATAGCAAGGGCTTCTCAATCCCCCTCCAACTAGCTTGGAAAGGAGGAAACTGTTCTTTGTTTAAAGCAAAAACTGAAACCCTAGCCCAAAGGGGGCGCATGCCTGACTAAAAGAGAGACTGAAGCTGACAAAGAGTCAAGTTGATCCTGATATGATGGTGAACTGAGTCTGATTTGATGATGAACTGAGTCTAGCTAGGTGAACTGAGTCTAACTGGACTAGAACTGTAAATAGAAGTGACACCTCACCCAGTGAACTGAGTCTGATCTGATGATGAATTGAGTCTGATCTGAAAATGAACTGAGTCTGATTTGATAATGAACTAAGTCTAACTGGATGAACTGATTTTAACTGGACTAGAACTGAAAATCAGAGTGACACCTCACTTAGTTAACTGAACCAACCAACAAACAACTCCCATCTTGATCCACACGTGTGGAGGAGAGAGAAAGGGGGGTGCAACCCTAGATCTACATGAGCCAGTTAAGCTCCTCTTCAGCCCACAACATGCCTTCAGTCAATGAATGGTCAACTCTAGTCAATATGAAGCCAATGAGATTGACTTCAGTCAAAATGAAGCAAAATCCAATGATTTAGAAATTTTGGATTTGCTCCATTATTTAATTAATTTTTAATTAAATTAATTAATATTTGCTAATAGGTATTTTTTACCTAAGTGATGGACAAATCACTCAAAACTTAGAAAAAGTGGGTCTATGGGTTTACATGGCGCTCTGAGCTTGAAAATTAGCACCCCCATGAATGAAACAGATTCTCGAGCCTACTTTTATTACAAAACCAATTTTTCCAATTAGACTATTAAAAAATAGCTAAGTTTTGTGGAAAAATTAAAATTAAAAAAAAAATAAAACATAGGGGGACTTAGACATGTTCATATGACTCGACCATGATTCCTAACATGTTTATACATTGACACATAGACTCTAATAACCTCAATAGGCCTAAATGGCAAGCCGACCACCCTAACTTTGGAGGTATTGAGTGAAAAACTCAGAAATTATTAGTCGTTTATTCAACAACCAATAATGACCAAGGGAAAAAACACCCTAGGCTGATCGGATTGACAAATAAAGTCTAAGAGACCGAGTCTTTTACAGACTCTATGATGCTAGAACATTCTATTACAACTCCCCTATGGGGTACGAACATGTGATATAGTAAAACAAGCACTTTCGAAGGTCTTCTGAAGTCCGAACAAATCATCTTTGTCCAGTTCACTAGGCTCATTTGATAAAAAACCACTAAGTACAACTTAGGTGGTAACAAGGGGAAAGGATACAGTTCAGTTGAAGAGTAATCATATCCCTAAAGGAATAATCCCTTTATAGAATCTTTTTGATCAAAATGATGTCGCTAGAGATCCAAAAATGAAGCTTGTTGATGATGTTGTTGAAGAGAAAAATATAGGAACTGAAGAAAATCCAAGGATCATAAAACTGTCAAAAAACATGCCTATCAAAGAAAAGGAAAACTATGTCAATTTGATTAAAATACACACTGAAGTCTTTCCTTGGAGTTATGAAGACCTTAAAGAGTATGATACTTATATAATACAACATACGATCCCAATAAAACCTAGTGACAAACCTTTCAAACAAAAATCGAGAAGGGTTAATCCAATGTTGTTGCCTGGTATTGAGAAGGAAATTAAAAAAACTGTTCAATGCCAAGATTATAGTGACCCTGTGATTTTCCAAGTGGGTTGCAAATTTGGTGCTAGTTAGGAAAAAGAACGATGAAATCAAGCTTTGCATACATTTTAGAAATCTTAACAAAGTCTCTTTGAAGGGTAATTAACCTTTGCCAAAAATATAACATATTTTGCTGAAAGTGGTGCAGTCTGAAAGGATTTCAACTATGGATGGTTTCCCAGGATACAATCAGATCAAAGTGTTTCCTGAAGATCAATAAAATACTTCCTTCACTACACCATGGGGCACATTTATGTATGCCAAAATTCCTTTTGGTTTAATGAATGCAAGGGCCACTTTCCAGCATGCCATGGACATTGCTTCTGTAGAGGAAAAGGAAAAATTTGTGGTTGTCTACATGGATGACATCAATGTGTACTCAAGATATAACAGAGAGCATATTAGACATTTTAAAGAATTTTTTTCTTAAGTGTAAAAGGTATGGTGCCACATGCCCCAATTTTGCAAAAATAATATTATCATATTTGATTTTATTTCAAAACAATATGTTAAATTTTATGCTAAGTTGTAATTGATGACTCAACAGAGTCAAGGATGTTGAATGTAATTCTGAATATTTAATTATAAATAAATAAAAATGGAGACAACAGCTTGGGAGAGCTATTAAAATGAGTGTTACTGATCAAGTTGGTTGAGGAGACTAGGTGGAGAGAAAATAGACAAGGGGCAGCATCCTCAAACACTTCCAATGTTGTAGGTGGAAACCTCCCTACATTTGGGGCCATGATCCCCCAAGAAAGTGGGATCAGAGCAGGTGTCTCAATTAATGACAACTAACCCAAAAAGACCTAGGAAATCTTCATAAAAATTCCCATTGAAGAGAGTTGAGGCTGCTCATTCCAAGAAGAGAATCATTCAGGTGAATGTGCTTCAAAGGATTTCATTGGGAAGGGAATTTCTGGAAGGTGTTTGAGGGGTAAACTGCAGAAATGATCTAATATAGCTATTCAGCTGAAGGATCTTGCTGCTAAGTACAGATTTAGTACTGAGTCATTGGACTAGTATTTTGTTTCTTGCTCCACCAGTTCCCAGCCAAGGAGACCAGGAACAGGCTCGGGGGTCCTGAGAAGACGTTGTTTGAGCACTCTCCAGGAGTTGGTAGGGAGGAACGGCCTCCCAACGTTGTTGTCATCCAGCTTTAAAATAGGTTCTACAGTCTTTTATTTGTTGTGTTAAAAGTTTATATCTAAGAATGAATGAATAATGAATGATTTACATGATTTGTAGTGAACTATTAGAGTTTATAATCTTTTAGTTATTTGAATGTTGAATTTGTAATTGGATGAGATAACCCTACCTGTGTTTTTCCCCGTCTGGAACGAACCAGAATGTACTCTAGCACATGCAGTGTGTTTAAAATAGATGAATATATGATAGAAATCTAGATTGAATAGAGTTATTTTGTATTTTAGAACAATGGAATAATTTATTTCTGTATATAGATGTTTTCAAGAAAGAATATTAATTTGTCTAATTAAGTTTATTGTTTTAACCAGATTGTGGTATTAAGAATGGTAGCAAAGAAATACTCATAATACTTTACAAATAGCAGGTTTATTTCGTTTAATAAGTTGATTACTGTCAATAGGTTATTATCTTATTCAAAACTGTATTTTACAAAATGAAACTACTAACCTGTAACATAGGTAAAAGAATTAACTTAGATAAACACTCATTTATTTCTGTGAAGAAAGAACCAAGTTATTTTTACATAGTTTATTTTATTGTTCATACTGCTTAACTATATCTACAAATGTTCACATTTCAAGTAGGGTAATTCTAGTATAGTTCTTTTTTATAAATAAACTAACTACAATAATTATAATATTGTAACCAGGAAACAATAACAAAACCTATATATGTACTTATTAAAATAAAATGGACTGAATGCAAAGGTAAATAATATTTAATAAATTTTCTTTATAAATGAACTAAACCATTTAAATAAACTAGCAAAGATTAATTATGAAAGAAAGTACAGGGTCGAAACCCTCATAGTATTAACATTACAATTTATAGTATTAACATTGTAAATCATAGTAATAACAATATAATTAATAATCAGATAAGCAATAATCCAAGGATTTGGATTATTTAGTATTCTAGACTTTCAAACTATAAAAATGTTATTACAGTCCTTAAGGACAAAGAAAGATAATAATGAAAGTATAACAACTATATACCTGTAACAACAATTAATTTAACATTTACTATTGAACAAAAACCTACAAAATAATTAAAGAAATTATTTTATACACAGGTCACTAATAGGATTAACCCTTGCTCAAATATCCGATCCTATTAACAAATTATTATAATAGGAAGAACCAACAAAATAGATTGTATAATACAATTTAATGCAAGATAAATTTAACAAGTAAAGATTTCTATACATAGTCGAAATAGGGTAAGAAACCTAGTATACAAAATCACTATAAGAGCATAAAAATAACCGAGTCCGAGCTCAAGAGAGTGAAATCTCTATGCTTAAAGTTTAAACAGAGAATGGCTTGACAGGCCCCGAGTTAATTTACATAACTGTACACAAAAGAAAACAAGTAAAACAAAATTTACAAGTCACGGCATAAGCTAGAGAACCCTGCTAACAGCAAGGGTTAGCAAAAACTAAACAAGTAAACCAAGAAATAGTAACCCATGAAGGGTCAATTGCAGGCCACAAATTCCAACTAAAAAACTATTCCATAAAGAACTGACAAGCATGGATTACCATGGGTTAACCAGGGCTTACCCGTAACTGGGAATCCGACCCCACTCGTTTGTACCAGCTACAAAGAGGGTTATAAACAGTCACCTGCAAAGATAAGAGCCCACGACATTAAATTTATGCTTCATATTATAACTGAGATAAGAGTAATTTTAAGAACTGTTTAATAAGACATTTTCATACCTGGGAGTAAAGGTAATGTAGCCACCGAGAAACAGTAGTGCCTCCACCAGCGAGACGAAGAGCCAACCCTTCATTTCTCCTGTGACAGAGATGGTTCAAATTCATGCACAAACCACTGCTAGAAGCAACCAAAATAAGGTGGAGCAATTGCCAAGAAAGAAGCAGATGGTGAAGATCGAACTGTCACCACAATGTGAAGTATGAGAACCATACTCTGGAAACCCTATGACAAAAACCAAACTGTAATAGAAGCAAGTAACCCCTTTAAACAATCCCAACAGGCAGGCCGTGGAGGAATGAACCAAAAACTACACATAGGTTAGGCCGTAAGCTTAAATTCATGGCCCTCAACAAATTATTTCCAAGATAAACTCAAAGTCCTTTAAACTATTCCTACAGGCAATTCGTGGAGGAACGAACCCAAAAGCCACTCACAGGCCAAGACGTAAGACTAAAGTCACGACCCTCAACAAATTTTGCAGGGTGAACTCACAGTGCCAGCAAGAGTTCAATAACAATGAAGACAAACTGAACATTTAAAACCAGGACGGGAGCTCATTAAGTTCATAGTAGGGTAAGTATGGTGGCGATGGACACAGTTGTAGAGCGGCCCGAAGGCCCTAAATCTATGGAGAAGATGACAAAGAATAGGGTTACACCAACCCTTATACTTCCAACACTTAGCCGAGAAGGAAACACGTGGTCTCATAAATTATTTAACCATGCAGAGGGTCAATCATATAGTTCATGCATGCCAATGATTCAAAATGATTTAAAACATAATTTAATGCACAATCACATAGTATTATAATCATTCAAAAGTTCTATGTAATCATGGACGCCAACCTACGGTTGCATGGGCATGGACTGTGAACTCTTAAATCTTGCCAAGGTTATCATATAGTCGAGGGATATTTGAAAGCCTTGTTTTTATTCAAAACCTTACACATAATTCCATCGATGGAGTGGACTAATGTTTCATCCCTTTCCATAATAAGTTATCATGTAAACTTTATAATTGTTATGTTTATTCATATTGTTTGTTGATCATGAAATCAATGCAATCACATAATCGATATTCTTGCCCATAGTATTTAATGCATAGAAGCTTTAGTTCTTCACTAACGGTCTATCCATTTATTCATAACATCAATATTATAGTTACAAATTTTGATAAGCCTTGAGCTATTGTAACCAAGTTTATGAAGTAAATATTATGATACTTGGGAGATACTAATTAAGAGTCTATTTGATCACCTAGTCAAACTATGATGTTTAATAAAGTATTCCTAATAGACTTTGCATAGAAAATCTTGTTGCCACCAACATTTTTGTTGTGACTAGATAATTTTTATAGAACATAGTTTTAAATAGGATCATGAACTTTATAAATCTTATTTGTTTATAACCAGAATTACTGGTAAACATGGGTGCATTATAAACAAGGTAGTTTATGTGTGTATTGGTATCATAAAAAAAAAATTATAGTTTCAGTGGGTGGAAAATACTAGGATGATGGCTATGAATCCTTTACATAGTTCAGATCAACGAAGTTTAATGGCTTTTGGTTATTTACTCAACCATGACAAGTACTATTAGTTTCACCATGTTTTTGTTTAATAACATAATTATTGGAACTGTTAGTTTCATCACCTTGTCAAACTATGATGTTTAATAAAGTATTCCTAATAGACTTTGCATAGAAAATCTTGTTGCCACCAACATTTTTGTTGTGACTAGATAATTTTTATGGAACATAGTTTTAAATAGGATCATGAAATTTATAAATCTTATTTGTTTATAACCAGAATTACTGGTAAACATGGATGCATTATAAACAAGGTAGTTTATGTGTGTATTGGTGAGTATCATAAAAAAAAAGTTATAGTTTCAGTGGGTGGCAAATACTAGGATGACGGCTATGAATCCTTTACATAGTTCAGATCAACGAAGTTTAATGGATTTTGGTTATTTACTCAACCATGACAAGTACTATTAGTTTCACCATGTTTTTGTTTAATAACATAATTATTGGAACTATCTAGTACTTGCATGAGGTACTAAATCAATCTCTCTCGAAGACTTTGACCTAAGTTAATTATTGTGGCTAGAAGCTTAGTTCATGAGAAGTATTATAAAAAAAAAAATAAGAAACTGAAGTGGAACAATCCCACTAGATTGTAAGTCCTTAGGACTTTATGTACACTGTAATGTTTAGAACCTTAGACAGTAATATTCATTACAGAATATGAATAACAAGCAATTGGTTATACTATTCATATAAGTTGATAATGTATAATTACTGTTAGAACAATTATTATAGCATTTCAGGTTATGCACTCAAAGTGAAAATAACTTACAACAAAGATCACAAGTTGTAAACCAGGGAGAGTAATTACTGTTGCTATTTTACATTCAAGAAAGAAACTCTTCTACATGTATGTCGTTGACAAGAATAATTGAAGAAAACAAAAATACTTGTTTTACCTCATAGAAGTAGATTGTTATGTAACAGCTTATTTACCAAGCTTTTTATTTTTGCAAATAGAAATATAGCTGGATGCTTTATGGAATTAAAGGCATTACTCAATCATTCATACCTATAAAACCTGTAAGAACAAGTAATCTTTTTGCATTAGCTTAAACGCTAAGTAATCCTCGGAATCCAAAGACAATTCCACCTACTTGTCGCAATTTAAAACTCATCAGCAAACTGAAAAAGGAATTATTGCACAAGTTAAACCTAACCTTGTATCAAAAAGTAGAATGCTAAGTTACTCAATTAAGATTATGTATTAAGTAATATGGTAACTAATTCTTTTATAGATAACTGTTAACTGTTAGCAAATCACATTCTTAGCATTTTATGTATTTTCAAAATTTTAAATATTTATGAAAATTTGGGGTTTTGACATATGGAATATCATTAAACCCTAGAAAATCAAATTTTGCATTGGAGGAAAGAAAATTGCTAGGGCACATTATTTCAAAGGATGGTATAAAGATTGATCAAGATAGAATCAGTGCAATGTTGAAAGTTGAAGAGCCAAGAAGAAAAAAGGAAGTGCAATCCTTCATTGGATTGAGAAGGTTTATTCCTAGTTTTGCTGAGATATTAATGAATATCACTAACATGTTGAAAAAATACCATGACATAAAGTGGACAATAGATGAAAGGAGATATTTCAAAGATATTAAACAGGCTATCACTGAAGCACCATTTATGGTAAGTCTAGATTTTAGCAAAGATTTTCTGATATCTTCTTATGCTTATGATCACACTATTGCTGGAGTACTGTTACAAAGGAACAACCAAAATTTTGAACAACCTATAGCTTTCTTTAGTAAAGTGTTAAGAGATGGAGAGTTGAAGTATGACATCATGGAAAAACAAGCATATGCCCTGATTAAATCTTTGAAATATTTTAGAGTTTATGTTTTTCATTCACATGCCATTGCTTATGTTCCTAGTAATGTGGTGAAGGGAATCCTCACACAGCCAGATCCAGAGGGAAAACGAGTAACATTAGAGGAAATTTCAACTCAAAATGGGCCTTTTAACTTTAAATCAAATTCCATGTCATCATGTGTTAGCCAATGAAATTTATTTAATTTAAAATACTATATATGTCTTAAACATTTTTTTAATATAAATTTGGGGATAGGTATCATTAAAAAACTACTTTTTTTTGCTTGTATTCTCGACATATCTCCCCGTGTTTTTACTCAAATTTCGATCGGGAGAGCTCGTTGGCTGCGGAATTAAATTCCACATTCAACGAGTACCCACTTGACATACTTTTGATGGACCCTGCTACCCCAAAAACAAGAAATACCTGAAAACGTGATGATGACATCATCATCACATTTTTTTAGGTATTTCTTGTTTTTGGGGTAGGAGGTCCGTCAAAAGTATGTCGAGTGGGTACTCGTTGGATGCGTGATTTAATTCCGCATACAATGAGCTCTCCCGATCAAAATTTGAGTAAAAACACGAGGAGATATGTCGAAAATACAAACAAAAAAGTATTTTTTTGCTTTTATTCCTCCAAAATTAATAAATATTATTTTATTATTTTAACTATTATTTTATTACTTTTTTTTAGGAGGCCCATTTTGAGTTGAAATTTCCTCTAATGAATGGATTGTTGTGTTACTGGAATATGACATTGAAATTAATCCCACCACGTTGATCAAAGGACAAGGACTTGCAAAGATGATGACAAATTCTAACTTTGAATCCTTGCAGCTAAATTTTATGACCAATCATTCAAATCAGCTTGATACTGGGGTGTAGATAATGCCTGATTTCTTTATTTATCGATGGTATTCTGATATTGTGTATGTGTTGCAAAATTTACAGGCTCCTGCAAGGTTAAGAAAAAGTAGAGAAAAACTAGTGCAGTAGAATTTCAACAAGACACATTGTTGCAAAGCTTGTAAAGTCGGGGCATCCCACATTGCCTCTCGATCCATATCCTCATCCTCTCTTTTCCTCCACTCTAGAACTATCACGGTACTTTCCTAATGACCATGTTCAATGATTAGAACCCATCAATGATTAGAACCCATTAGTATCTTTCAATGTTTGCCATTTTCAACCTTTTCTAAGTCGCACAGAATACGTGACTATGATTTAAGTGCATTGTGGGTCATCCACATGTTTCTTTATAGAAACTCATGTATAAAACAAGTATAAGCAACTGCTATAGCAGAAGGACTACGTATGTTGCGTAACCTATCTGGGGCTTACACAAAATGATAAAATTTCACACAAAAATTAAAAATTGAATGGATGGAAAGAAGGAGAAGGGAGAGATGACCAACCTGCAACTTGCATAATTCAATTAGGTCCAGCGTTTTGTCCTTGGTGAGAAACTGAAGTCAAAGGTAAAAACTTGCCAAGTTTAGTAATTTTCCAAAATGGTATTTCTATTTTTGTTTTTGAACTATTTATAGAAAATATTTCAAATTTTTGGCCCATTTCCTATAGTTGCAAATCAATTTTTAATGAATGGACTAATACCATGGATTTTTACTAACTGTAGCACGTCCAAGATCACTAAAAGGTTTTTTTTAGTCACATATAGTGTAGTATTTGGTCATTATTACTGACTTTGCATCTATACCTTATCCATCATTAAACCCTAGGATCACTTTTTCATCCATGGAATATGGTGTCAAACAATTTTGACCTCATATACATCATTGTTCCTCCATGGATAGGGCCTCCTTCTCATGGGTACCCGAGTTAGAACACTTTATCATCTTTTGGTACCCATGTTGCAGTTGTGCTAGGTTTGTGGGAGCCTTCTTAGTTGTTTTGCATGCCAAAATGAGCCTCATTTTACATAGTTTTACAAGATATACCTGTTATAAGGCTCTCTACGCTTATGGAGTTTTCTTTAGGCTGTGGTCTGACTCCTGAAAACATACTAGACTGCCGAGTAAACTTGTTTGTTCATACTTGTTAAGAATAAGTGAACGAGAATCCACATTGGTGGTAATTTATCACTTTTTTAGACCATGTGGAATATTTACGAAAACGAGCACTCTCTTTTATTCAGAATTGAGTAACTTTAGGCATAGGTTTATCGCTTTTGCATACCTGGGGGACTAAACTTACAAAAAAGGAACACCCGATATGAGCTTAGTTTTCTCTTTCTTATTCTCTGGACCCAAACATGAAAAACATTTCAAGCATACTTTATGTCTTTGTCATGCTCGCAAAACCTAAAGAATAAAGCATAGAGTTTAATGTTGTAAGCCCCATTTCTGGTAATCAAATGGATCTTTCTAAGTGATATTTTCTTCCTTCACACTCATTAAACTCAGGCTACCTTCCGCTTCTGAAGGTACGCATGTCTAGTATTAGTTTACCCCTTTTTCGTACCTTGTCGACCAAGTACGTAAATGGTATACCTTCATTAGGGGAATTTTGAGGTAAAAAATGGGCCTCCAAACAAAAAATGTACTATCAAAATTCACTTTAAAAGAACCAATCACATTCTAGATGATGACATTATCTATAATAGTTGAGGTGGCATTGGTTGAGTTAAAAATGCTTATTTGTCAAATTGTAAATGATGAGTGAAAACTCATAGTTAACTATATCAATGTTGTAAGTAAAGTACTCATTATGAAAATAATACTCATAGATTATTTTTTAATATAATATAAATGTACTAAAGTACTCTTAAAGCATTTAGAAAGAAAAGTATTTTTTATATTTCAATATAAAATAAATTACAAATATTAAAAAAATAAATACTCTATTCAAAATTAAAATGATGTAATTATGTAATTACTTTTTCAATATTTAAAATATATATCAAATCTTTATTTAAAATTAAAATCACTTAACATCTTATAATAAAAACTTTATATGATTAATAGTTTTTTGTTTTTTAAATACTTACTATATATAATAATCTATTATAATTATTATTTAAATATAAAAAAATATATATTTATTTATTTTATAGAAATAAAATATTATATTATAATAAATTACTATATATATTTTCATTCCGTTGAATTTTAATATTAATATTTTTTTTAAATTTAGGTATTATTCAAGGTTCATATTTTACTATCACATTTTAACCTTTGAAACACCTACATCTATACCAACATAAATTAGACATGTACATTCAAGTTACAAAACCAAATACATGCATAAAATCTTAATGTAGTAATTACTATTATATCATAATAAGATATTATATTATTATAATTTTTATTACATATAATAATAGTGTTTATTACATATAATCTCATTTGCTTAATATTAACTCAATTTTTTAGTGGTAGAAATTTATGTACTATTCCTTCATCCCAATATTAACACTTCTTTTAAAATTTATTTAATGATATTATCAATTATATAATATACATAATATATATCACAAGAAAATATTAAGAATGAGTTTACACATGATTTTGAAAGTGTATTAAAAAGATGAAAAATAAATTGAAAAAAATGTTTTGTTTTTTAATTTATAATTTTATATTTATATTTTAAAATTAATTCATATATATATATATATATANGTTTTAAATTTTAAAATTAATAAATTTTATTTTATGAGTACATTACTTTATAAGTACATTCATCATATTATATTCAAAAGTAATTTATATACTCAAAAGTACTTTACTTTTAGTCATATCAATCATATTATATTTAAAAGTATTTTATGTACTTAAAAGTACTTTACTTTTAGTCATATCAAAGATGATTTTTTTATCAGTTTTATTTTAGACATCTTTTCAACTTAACTTAACTATAGTTGCATTGGTTATATTGTAAGAGATGAGTTGTAAATATACCTTCCCCACAATTTCTAACTCATAATATTTTATTATATCTCTTATGAGGCCCATTTTAGACCTCAAAATTCCCCTAATGAGTCCTCCGGGAGCTAAGAGAGTTCTTTTGTTGATTTTTGTATACTTTTCCTGCCTCATGAGACTAAATTGTACGAAAAATAACCCCCCTAAAGTCTTCTTTGAAGTTTTCAAACTCTCAAAATATGAGAACACCAACGATCATGTAGTAGTTCAGGCTCGTAAAATCCACGAATCAGTAACATTATCAAAGTTTGTTCTCTCCCCTCTTCAAGCTTATAAAAAATGAAGAGAGACTTGAGTTAACTTTCCTGGACTCGTTAAAATTTAATAGGGAATATACGGAAGGATTACTCTCTTTGGGTTATAAACAGCGGCAGCATGTCATCCTTGAACAAAGCACTCTCCGAACTTTCCAATACTCATGTTTTATCTTGTTGGGCAGGGGGTAGACCCGGGTTCTTAAGCTTCTTTCTTCACACCAACAAACAGACCCATAGTGTTAGCCCTTTCGGCAACAACCTGCGAAAAGGTTGCAGTCTCACCCGAAACAGCTATGGGGTGCCGCAGAATCAGGTTTCTGCAGGCGAAAGAGGGATATTATTGTACCTTTAGCCTTAACAAAGAATAATTATGCAATACAGAGCTTCGAAAATCACTTAAATAGCTTCGTAGTTAGATAAAAAGACAGTTTCTTGCTTAACCCTTAACTAGGAATTCACAGCGAAGTTAATACTTAGCAGTTTATCTTACTTTATCATTCATCTACTTATCAAATGCATAAAAACATAACAGGTACAAAATAAAAAGAACCACCACAACACAAGATATACATGGTTCACCCCCAATGTGGGGGCTACGTCCACCGAACTACATTTATATTCAACACTTTACAAACACACAGTTCTGATCTGTGCACTCAGCTACAGATCTTCTCAACAACCCAAAACTACGCACTTAGCTGCAGAACCTTCCTTCAAAACCCTCTGTGCACTCAGCTGCAGAGGTCATCCACGCACTCAGCTAGGACTTAACCTTAGACCAAAAATAGACCTTAGCTTCTTCACATCACATCATAACACAAAAGCTTCTACAAAAATTTCCCTTGACTCCTTTACATAAGTTCTTATTTATACAAGTGCACTATTACAATACCATGGGCTTAAACCATGGGTACCCAAAAACCATGGGACATTTACAAGAAGAGGGGCTTCGACCCAACCCCGAAGCCCCTAAGACTATTTTGGACCGCAACTTTGCTTACAAGCTTCGCACCAAAACCGCGGAGTTGCCAAAATTACCTTCAAGATCCGAACCCCAATAGGCCCTAAGACTCACTAGTGTCCCATCTCGAGACACTCTGCTACTTTTCGGGTCGAAGAATCTTTTTGGTGAAAATAGTAAATTGCTTGTTGAGGCCGTGCATGATATCTTTGGCTGCTTTCTCCTTCTCCACTATCTCCTGCAATGTTGATGTAGATGCTTCGTTGGCCTTTTCCTGCACAAATGCATCATACTCCTTCAGGACTTTGAGCTAGTTGTCCGCAGCAGTGCTCAACTCCAAAGCCTCGTTAATGAGGGGCTACACAGAGCTCACTAACAGTGTCTCTTTCCTTCTGCAAGATTCAATTTCTCGCTGGAGCTCATTACTATGCTTCATTTTAATCATCTTCTGCATAGGAGGCAATGTCTTAATTTCCGCTTTTACTGCATCCAGCTCTGTCTGTCGTTGCTTGATGGTTTCTTGCAACTTTTCTACTTCTGGGTTGTCTTACAAGTTTTCCCAGGCCTCTACACTTTCGTCTAGCAGCTTTGATGCACTACTTACAAGATCTGAGATCTTCGTTGCTGAGGCATGAATATCTCTACGACACTATTCCCTGACCTCTAGTGGACTCTCAGGAATGAGGGGAAGCTGAAGCTCTGCAATATGGGCCTCATGTTCCACTTTCATATTCTCTAATTGGCTGCGAGACTGTTGTGCATAGTCTTTTAGCTTGACTATTCTTTGCTCCGGCTCTTCTTTAGCCTGCATGTCAAAGTCAAGGAGACTTCGACACGCCTCATCCAACACTCGCACTAGTGTAGCCTGTTTGTGTTCTGTTTCCCTCTTCTTCTATTCAGCTTCTTCCAACTGTGCTGTGAGGCTCTCACTCTACTTTGTGGGATTCTCTAACTGCATGTGGGTGTAGTTGTCTCGTTCTCGGATCTCCTTCATGAGTGCCAATTGACACAGATGCATCTCTGGCATAGACAACTTAGCGTAATCTATCTCAACTGTCATGCTCATCAGCGACCAAGATGCTGCATCAGTTATTATGAGAGATGCATTTGGGACTTGTCCTCTGTTGCTTCTGGCTGGCCATTGTCTAGTATCTAGCTGTGCGCTTACTGGGGCACTGCTTGCTGCAGCACCAGTTGTTGTTCTTTCTGCTAACGCCTTCAGTTCTGCAAGTCGCTGTGCTACGCCAATGAGTGCATCAAGATGTGTAGCTGCAAAATATACCCATTTAATGGTCAATACCTATGTATACTTCATCAGAGCTTGATCAAGCTCCTCAATCGTCAAAGAAGGCTCTTCGACGATATTATTGCCCTTCGACGCCTTAGCTTTCTTTCTGGGCTGAGGCTTAGTAACTTCCTCTATTTTTGGAGACTTGTGCTTATTTGGCCGATTGGGGTCTGAGATGGTTTTGACCGATTCTTCTTCTTCTTCATCAGCTCCATCACCTCCACCCTGGTCACCTTCACTCTGCTATGACTCATCTTGTTCTTCGCTCTCTTTGGGTGGGTCATTCTGCTGCGACTGACTAGGACCTGCGCCCACATCTGTTACTGGGGGGACTGGTATGTTGGGCCTTGTTCCTGCGTCCTTTATCCATTCAGTCGGCCACTGCTGAACTACTGCAAGGATGTCTTCCTAGTTTACCATGTATGGTAATTTCCACCATGCATGTTTGTTATCTGCGCGGGCCTGGATGAAGACATTATGCATGTCATCCTTGAAGTTGGCCATTCCAGTATACTGAGAGAATAGCTTATTACTGAGCTGCAGTGTTTTCAGGAGCTCATATGAGATACTCATCGAATAGAAGGCGAACACATAGTTCGTCATCTGTTGTAAGGCGTTATCCTGCAGTTGTAAAGGAAAGTATCCTATGTCTAGGGTTTAAGAGGCCATCAACGTACTGGGGTTGAAAGAGAGATGCACAATGTTCAGTAAGCATATATAAGAAAGATCAGAGATGAGAAAGGCCCACACCTGACTAACTGAAGGCTGGTCCAAGCTTTCTCTTCAATCCTCTTCTTGCTCCTCTCGCTCCAAGAGACCTGCAAAACAAGTTATACCTTCCTCAAACCATTATGACCACATATAAAATAATGATAATCAAATAAACATGAAGCAACAATTTGAATAACATCATCACATGATCATAAGCATAGATTCAATCACACATTGAACAATGATTTGGGAAGAAGAAGGACATCACATCTTTATTAATCTTGAAAAAAAGTACAAGTATACCTTCTCTTCAAGTTTTGCACCTCACAAAACCTTGATCTGGTTCTGCTGCTTCTCTTCTCCAAAGAACTCAGCCTCCAAGCTCTGCAACAGAAGGGGAAGACCTCCAGGGCAAAGGTGTGGGCAAAGAGAGTCTCGATTCCTCCAGCATAACAATGCAGAAATTCAACTCCTCTTTCATGGACCTCCCTACCTCTATTTATATGGTAAAGAAGAGATAGGGGCAAAGACAAAGTGATTACAACTGAAGGAGTCAGTTGCATAACTATCCTAACTAACTCAAAAGGCGTGTTTTTATGTTTTAAAGTTAAGAAACACATTCGCGACTATGGAGGAGGACAACCCACGAATGATCTGCGAGTTTGCACAAGAGAAACCCGCGAATATATGCATTTGTGACTTGTAATACACGAGACTCGCGAATGATTCGTGACTTGCATATAAGGAGAGTCATGAATACACAAAAAATGTATTTTAAGATATTTCTAGGCATTTTCAGACTTTGGTGTCTTCTGGAAAGTTTTAGCTAACTAAAATACATTTCCAACGGTGCAAAAATGAGGTCAAACAGAGTTACATAACTCAAGATATGGGTCCTCCAAGATAGGTGTTTTTTCAGTGACATTCAGTGACTTTCATGAAATGTCGTCATGGAAGTGTCGACATGCGACAAAATCATGGGAAAGTGGTTACAGGAAGAGAAGTGTCATTTTGAGCTATAACGGATGCCCCCTAATGTGTGAGGTTAGAGGGGAAGATGATAGCCAAAATAGATTATAAAGGAAACAGCTGAGTATGGAGAGAGCAAAGAATCCAAGATCAAAAGGCTCGAGTGAAGGTACCTAAAAGAGAGATAAATGACAGAAAAACTAATCTCTGGCACATACACGTCCATATACAAAATATCGCCATAAAGATAAAGGCGGATCCAACATATGTATAACTGATGAAACTATCATGGTCGCTCAATATGAAAAAAGGCGCCATATCAAATTGAAAGGAGCTATGGCCACAAATGAACAAGGTGGATCCATGCTCAACAATCGATCATAGCCACAAAAATACAAGGTGGATCTATGTCTCAAAAAAATGTCATATAAAATGTAATAAGGTCTTGCGCAACTCGGGCAATAGCAAAAGATGGAAATGCTACTATCGGCCCAAGGTCTTCAATCCAAACCGCCCAAAAAAGGTACGAATCCTAACCATGTGAATAAAGGGAGCTGAAGTCGAACATGGAGGAAACCGTTTGATTACCGGTCAATAATGAGAACCATTAACAAACGTGAGGGAAACCACCATTAATGAAAATGGTCCCCAAGGTACCTAGTACA
>LPNX010636296.1:76161-213773 GCA_001517045.1 Pseudotsuga menziesii
AATAGGACCAACGAAACAAATCTGCAATGTAGGAGACATTGACAGATTCCCCATATAATTGGAAAAGAGACCAAATGGAGGAGTAAGAAAACTCTGAATCAGGATAAGGTCAAAATACTAGGACCCAACTGTTGATAGACTCAAAACTGGTGCTTTGTTCAAGGAAACAAGACTTGCTGCCATGATGTAAAAAGACATGGAAATAAACCTTCCCCTTCCCTTCTTTCTTGTAAAGGTTTAACGAGTCCAAGAAAGCAAACTCGGGACCATCTTCATTTTTTGACAAGCTCGAAGAAAAGAAAGAAGAATGCTTGATAAGGTACTAATTCGTGGATTTTACGAGCCCAAACTAGTACATGCTCGACAGTGTTTTCATAATTTAGAGAGTCTGAAAACTCCAAAGAAGACTCCAGGGGGGTCCTTTTTCGTACAATTTAGTCTCCTAAGGCCGAAAAAGTATAAAACAAACCAGAGAAGAACTCTCTTAACTTTCAAAGAAGAAAAGGTGCACCTTTTTCGTACTTAGTCAGGAAGGTCCGAAAAAGGTTAAATTACCACCTACCCAACGCTCCTTCAAAAGAAGCATATAGTCTGAGTTTTACAAGTGTGAAGGAAGGAAAGATCACTCGGAAAGATCCATTTGATTACGAGAAATGGGGCTTACAACATTAAACTCGATGCTTTGTTCTTTAGGGTTTAATGAGCATGACAAAGACATAAATTACACTCGGAATCTTTTTCATGTTTTGGTCCAGAGCACGAAAAAGAGAAAACTAAGCTCATACCGAGGGTTCTTTTTCCGTAAGTTTAGTCCCTCAGGTCCGGAAAAGAGATAAACCTATGCCTGAGAATACTCTTCTCAATTCAAAAAGAAAAGAGAGTGTTCCTTTCTCGTATTATTCCACATGGTCCGAGAAAGAGATAACCTACCACCAATGTGGATGCCCATTCACATATTCTTAACGAGCCTGAATGGACAAGTTTACTCGGTAGTCAAGTCTATTTTAAGGAGTCAGAATTAGGCCTAAAGAAACTCATAATCTTTCCCATGAGGTTTTAACGAGTCCAGAAAAGTCAAATCGCGGCCTCCTTACTGTTTTTAACAAGCTTGAAGGAGAGCAGAAAGAATGCTCTAAATGCGAGGAGACGAGTGTCATAGGTAGGCGAAACTAGTTCCAAGCGCAAGGAATAGACCTATGCATAATGCAAGGAAAGCAAACAAGATAAAGACACTCGGGGAATGTCTCCTCAAGGTAAAGGGAGTCAAGTTGCAAAGGCAAAATGATACAAGGCTTAGTGACGATGAGAACAAAGATGAGGGCTTATACAACAAGCTAAAAGCTTGGAAACCGGCATCAGGCTCATAAGCGCGAGCAGGGCACATGCAAATGAAATTACAGCTTGAACAACAAGGTGAGACCAGTAAATAGTTGTGAATCCAACTACAAATCCTATCTCCAAGAAACAACAACATCAGGATCATATTCAGAAGAAAAGATCCAATGTGGGTCACTTTAGAAGAAACACATGTGACTTTGCTATCTTCTATAAAGGGTAAAGTCAACGCAGAATCAACCGAAGAAGATTTTATAGCACCAAGGCTCGAGGGTTTATAATCAGTAAGATCAACCTCAGAAGGAGAGCAAAAATCAACAAGGGGGTTAGAGTCAGTAGGAACACACTCAATATCCAAGGAGTTAAAAAATTTATAAGAAAAATCAAACTCATCAGGATCTTTGACTTGCTTTTCAAAGGAAGAGTCAAAAGACTCAATAAGACCAACATAACAAGAAAGATCAGGCTTACTAGGAAAATCAAGGTTAGACTTAGTCACAACTGAACCAACATCCAAAAGAAGGTCAGAGTGTATCAAAGACTCTAGTAAGACATCATCCAAAGGAAGGAGATCATCCGAGATAGGACACATGTCTAAACTTTCAAAAGGATCAACAGATTGGAGAATAGGCTCCACACTCTGTATAGGATGAGTCACCTGTTCAACTGTTGGGACCAAGTCCCAAGAAGGTAAGCATGAAAACAGAGGCTGCTTCTCAGTAGCAATTGAACACAAAGGATAAGAGGCCACATAGTTCACCTGTGGTGGGGTGGTGTCTACAGAAACAGTGGGAACCAAAAAGGGAAAGACTCGGTCTCTAGTTGGGTCAGGAGACGGATCAAGAAAATCCAACTGATCGATAGTGACAATTTATTCGCCATGATTAAAGTACATCACACGAAATAATGTTGACACCACAGCTTGCATGGCATAGACATAATCACGTCCAAAGAGCATATTGAAGTCCAAGGGGTCTTCTATCACCATGAAGTCAACTAAGACAGTCTTCCCACCCAAAGTAACAGGAGTTTGAGCAAGAATTCCCAAGGCTACACAAGTTCTTCTATCAAACGGCAGTAACTGACTAGCAGTCAACACAAGGCTGGGAGATCCCATGCCTCACCAAGCACGAGCAGAAAAAATACTAACTGAGGCTCCTTCATCAACAATACAATGATCAATCGTATAAGGTTCAACTTTGACCTTTATCTGGAAAGGTGCAGCAGAAGGAAGGAGCAGCTCAACTAGGCTATCCCAATCAAAGGAAGCAATCCAAGGGCTTGGTGGGGGTTGATTCGAAGCAAGTTCAGTGCCCCCTTGTTCAGTAAGATCTGAACTGGCAGTGAAGAAAATGTGACTAGTAGACACTTCACTCTCCAAAGGAAGAGTGGGATTGATCGATACTGGAATCGATTCAACCGCTTTGTGAAAGTCACTCTCCGAAGGGAGAGTGGGATTGACCAAAGATGACATTGGTACAATCACATTAGGATCACTCTCCAAAAGGAGAGTGGGATTGACCAAAGATGACATTGGTTCAATCACATGAGGAGCACTCTCCGAAAGAAGAGTGGGATCAACCAAATCTGAGATTTGTTCGACCACTTGATCAACCAAAGGTTGAGTAGGATGTTGAGAAACTATAAGGTGTTTAGAAGAAGGAAATCCATGAGTCTCGGACCACACTCTTCGCACCTCTGGGATAGTAGGGCATAGATGAGTAAGGTGATTTCCCTTGCATATCACACAAGGGAACTTAAGATGATGCTTCGAACGACTAGTTTTCTCAACTGTAGTAGCATGATTAACAGTGGTTGACTGTTTGCTCTTAGCATGACCTGTAGAGCCTAAGAGTTTGCCCCCAGTATGAACAACAGAGGTCAGATGACTGGGTCCAACCTCACTAAGAGAGGCTGGTTGTTGAGAGACTCCAGAATGTTCAAAAACGGGATGACCATGAATCCAAACTCTTCGCACCTCCGCAATAGAAGGGCATTTATAAGTAAGGTGGTCTCCCTCACAAAGCTTACAAGGAAACTTGGGCTTGTGTTTTGAACGGGTAGACTTGTCAACAGTGTCAACATGACTCGCAGTGGTTGACGGGTTATCTTCAGCTTGAACCACAGAGGCTGAAAGACTGCCCCCAGCATGACTTGCAAAGGCTAAGAGACTAGATCCAACATGACTCGCAGAGGTAGGATGGGCACCATCAACATGAACAACAGAGGATGAATGGTTAGGATCAACATGCTTTGCAGCAGTTGAGTGTGTGCCCCCAGCGTGAACAACAGAGGTTGGGTGAACGGGTCCAACTTGAACAACAGAGGTTGGATGGGGAGGTTCAACTTGAAAACCAGAGGTTGAATGAGTGTCTTCAGCATAAACAACAGAGGCTGAGAGACTAGATCCGACATGACCTGAAAAGGTTGGAAGGATCCTACCATCATGATCAACAGATGCTAGATGGTGGATATCAACTTGACTTGAAGAGGTTGAATGTGGAGGTTCAACTTGAACACCAGAGGTTGAACGGATGCACTCAGGTTGAACAACAGAGGTTGAGTGAGAGGACCCGACATGACCTGGAAAGGTTGGAAGGATCCCACCAGCGTGAACAACAGAGGCTGGGTGGTGAAGTTCAACTTGATTTGCAGAGGTTGAACGGGTGCCCCCTTGCTTATGTGCTTTCTTCCTACTCCTCCTTCTTTTACTCCTTTTAGAATTCTGGTTACTAGGATCAGTACTTTCGCTGCATGAGGTAGAAGGAGGAGGAGAACTAACTACAGGTGAAGGGGTAGTAGTTTTTTGATGCCCTTGATATAAGGAGCTTACTTGAGAAGCATCAGGAGCATTCAGGATAGTTGGAGTGGAAAACAACCACACCGGTAGCCCTAGGGTGAATCTCGAAAGATTCAAGGTGGCCATCAAGGGAACACCAACATTCCCTGTGAGAGGGAAAGGACAAGGAGTTCCCATCAAGGGGATCTCTTGGTTGGTGTTCAAAGGGGGGTTAGCCATAATTTCGAAACAAGAGACAAAGTCTGTGGTTGATGGTCAACCAAAATTACAAAGCAGACTCCTAAAGGCCCACTAAGTACAGACAAACCACACAGCACTCACTAAAAATTCCTAAAGCCCAAACAGACAAACAGCTATAAGATGTACTTTCCAAAAGAAAGCTGATAGACATTTACTTGGCATCCCATGTAGATGTTCTTAGGCACAAGCGGAGGAATCACCCACCGCCCTCCCACACTTTCTACCGGGGTTACCTTCCAAGTCCGTCCAAGGTCAACCAGAAATAACCTTCCGGTTTACCTGTGTATGAACCCTAGATGTCAAGAGACTAAAGGCTACCTTGACTATACCAATAGTCTGGGGGGACAGTCGCAAGTCGGACTCGTACACATGGGAAGGGTAGCTGAGCCCGAAACTCTGTCTAGGACAGAATCCCCAGATGTGCAAAAGTCTTGAGTTATGCTTTGACAAGGATTCGGAGGGTTATCTCCTCTGTCCAAGCCTCCACGCGGCCTCATGCTTAACTCCCATTTGAGAGGAGCTTCCCAGATACAGTGATAGAATCAAGGATTTACCTAGTGATAGACCAACTACGTCTGAAATTTAACACTTGTGGGGAGTTGAAACACCCTAACCCACAATTCTAGCCTAAGCTAGCTGGTGTATGACCCTATAAAATAAAACTTGCTATTAATTTTAAAATTATATCGTTTATTTTAAGGGTTGTTATTAGTCAGAGGGTAAACGACATGAAAATTATGTGGTGTTTTGAATCAAAACTGAAACAACATGACTAAGCAAAGAGAAATGAAATGCAAAAAGCAAAAACTATTCTCTTTATATTTTCAAATAGAAAACTTGAAAGCCAAGAAAGATCAAATCTTTTTATATTTTTTCAAAAACAATGATATGCCATGCAATCTAGACTAACAACCTAATCTACCTGCACATAAAGCAAACATATGTTTTTGTATTTTTCTTTTATAAATGCAAAAGAAAAATAGTCTATCAACTAATGCAAGCAAGTACTGTAAGCAAAGCAAATAGACAACTACTCTACACCCCACAAACAAACCCTAGGTTTCCCTAAAGTTAGAATATAACCTCTCTTGAAAAGAAGGCTTACAAAGGAAAACAATCCAACAACTTTGGTATGAAAATACTGAGCAAAAAGACTGACATAAAAAAAGGTGAAGAGCCCAAGCATCAATCTAAACCTACAAAGAAAGTCTGCTCAGTACCTTGTCCAACAAGGTCAAACCAAAGAAAGAGGTGAGGGGGGAGACAGCAAAAACAAGTTCTTTTTAATTTTCTTTTATAAATGGAAAAGAAAACTACCTACAAAACAAAAGCATGCAGATAACAAGAACAAAACAAAAGGAACTTTCCTATACAACCACCAAACAAACTCTAGAATGCCCTAAAGTCGGTATAAAACCTACTTGGAAGGAAGGCTTGCAAAAGAGACAAGTCAACTACTTTGGCATGGTGAAGTTAACCAACAAAAGAAGAAGGAAAGCAACACCAACAAGCTTCTGAAATCAAACACAAAGATCACTAACAGAGGCTGATCAAAAACATAGGCCAAAAATCAAACCAAGCAAAGGAGATGGAGGAAGAGCAAAGAACAACCCAAATGCTATAAAAGGCTAAAACTCTAGCATGCACCTAATATGCACTAGACTTGAGAAAACTTGAATCAAATAAACTGTATAGAAGAAAAGAACTCAAACACACAGGCTAACAGAACCAAAAGACAACCTACTAAGGAAGGCTAGGAACCCTATCTTGGGTGCAAGCAATGACAAGAATCACTGCAGGCTTACAAAGGCAAGTGAGAATCAACCACTGTCAGAAGATAGACTAAAAAAATAGAGCCCAAGATCCTGAACATAGGTCTAAACAAAGACACTTTAACCTACAACCCAAACCGGCCAAAATACTTCAGCATGCAGATAGTAAACAATCCAAGAAAAAAATCTCAAAGGGATTCCGAAAAAGCACAAAATGTGATCAACAGAGGCACCCAGACAGGCCAAACAACATTTATAAATAAAATCCACTCAGAAACAAGGATTACCCAAAGCAAAGACCAAGCAAACTTTAACTTTAAAAATCCCCACTTCTAGGAGTATTCGTGACTGTCTATAAGGGCAGGTCGTGAATGACTCACGACTGTTCAGTGAAGCAACCCATGAATACAAGGATGTATTCACGACTGTCTAGAACAACAACTTGCAAATAATTAGAAAAATCCCAAAAAAGGTCAAAAAATACCCAAAGAAGGTAGGAGAAGTGTGTAATCAAACTAGAAAGGTGTTCCTAAGTGGAAAAAAGGACTTGAAACAATGCAAAAACTAAAAAGAATCAAGAGAAACCCCAAACAGACAAGGCCCTCCCCAGTGGAGTCGCCAATTCTGTTGTAAAGGAAAGTATCTTATGGCTAGGGTTTAAGAGGCCATCAATGTACTGGGGTTGAAAGAGAGATGCACAATGTTCAGCAAGCATATATAAGCAAGATCAGAGATGAGAAAGGTCCACACCTGACTAACTGAAGGCTGGTCCAAGCTTTCTCTTCAATCCTCTTCTTTCTCCTCTCGCTCCAAGAGACCTGCAAAATAAGTTATACCTTCCTCAAGCCATTATGACCACATATAAAACAATGATAATCGAATAAACATGAAGCAGTAATTCGAATAACATCATCACATGATCATAAACATAGATTCAATCACACATTGAACAATGATTTGGGAAGAAGAAGGACATCACATCTTTATTAATCTTGAAAACAAGTACAAGTATACCTTCTCTCCAAGTTTGGCACCTCACGAAACCTTGATATGGTTATACTGCTTCTCTTCTCCAAAGAACTCAGCCTCCAAGCTCTGCAACACAAGGGGAATACCTTCAGGGAAAAAATGAGGTCAAACAGAGTTACAAAACTCAAGATATGGGTCCTCCAAGATAGGTGTTTTTTCAGTGACATTCAGTGACTTTCATGAAATGTCATCATGGAAGTGTCGACATGTGACAGAATCATGGGAAAGTGGTCACAGGCAGAGAAGTGTCATTTTGAGCTATAACACCTATGAAACCCAAAGAGATGCATACCTTGATGTGCCAGGCATCTCCAGAGGCACATCAACAAATTGTGCCTCGGTAGGTTCTCTCCATCCTACCAGTGCAATAAGCACTAACAACCATGAGTAATGAAAGGGTCTACCTTTCTCCTACGCATCGCAGACATCTGCAAGGAACTCTCGAGCAATGTACTCTATCCATTTGTAACTATAGCCTTTGGCACAGTTCACATCAATACTAACAATCGGGGCAGGTACTTCATTAGGTCTGCACTTCCGCATTAGTTTGCATGCTAGGAGCTCTGCAGCGAAGCGAATTTTTTGGTTCCGAATTGTCTAGGTTTGATACCCTCGCTTTCCTTTTGTCAAGCCGAAACGGTCCTTCATGTGCTATGCCAGCTTCGTATCTTCATGCTTCCCAAAAAATTTGATCCCAGGATCAGGCCCTTCCTTCGGCAAGCCTGTAATCCTATGAATCAGCTCTCCATCAATGGCAATTCTCTGGATTCCTATCCATAGGTGTCCATCATGCACCAACGCCAATAACGGCTTAACCACCATGGTAACCTACGTGCTGCGACCAAAGTGGGGGACATTCAACATCTTCAACAAGCCAGCTTGCTCCAAGCCAGCAGCCCACTGTTTCACTTCCAGTAACATCGTTCCAACCTCTAGATAATGGACAGAGTGCAAGTGTGTCCCAGGTGCGAACTGCGAAAACTTCTCACGATCATTCGTATCGTGATCTGCGTATTTGAGACGGTCTAATTTTCCTATCATCATTCTGACTAACTTCACACCATGTGGCAGCGAAGGGGTGCGTAACGTGAACTTGGATATCCACCGAGGTGGCTGAACTCCTAGTTGAACAGGTGGAAGATATGGTGGATGCTGCGATGCAACGTTCTCATCCTCACCGAAGTCTTCAAAACCTTCAGGTGGGAGCTCTGCGAAACTAGGAGGATTCATCACGAGATCCTCCGGTGTCTTTCCTAATGGTTTGTGCCTTTCTTTGTTCCACTTAGCACGAACTTCAGCCTTAAATTTCTTTCTGGTTAATCGTGTCTGCATTGGTTGATTAGGTGCTGGGGGAGTCTCTTCACGAGGTGAATATGCAGGTGGGTTGCTCATAAGGTTCTACAAACCCCTCTTTCTGAACTCTCTCAAAAGTCGCTGGACTTCGCGATCAGCTAACATGGACTCAACTCAAGAAAATGCGTAATGTGAAATTCACAGGCCTGGGTGTCTTCTTATAGAATCCAACGACCAAATCTGCCATAACTATGCATTAAAGACACCAAATATGATAGAGCAGTGATAGATCTTGTCCAAACAGTGCTAGATTTCCCAAAATATCATCATTACAGGCAGTTAATACTTAACGTACCGGCACCGCCAAATATGCTTTTTTCCAACGGTCGCATTTTAAGCTTTGACACACCTTTCTTCTTCGGCACAACCACTAACTTCAGCTTTGCCATAATAAGGACCTTCGACATAGTCTGACACAAGCTTTGACAGATCTTCGAGCTTTGACCCACGACAGAATTTCCAACAAATCTACCCAATCTCTCTAAGAATAGCTTCATTATAGTCTAGTACCTAATTTCAACTATTCTTGGTACTTAGACTCTTCTTCTTGCTATTACTTCTGATTGGGGGGTACAGGCCCGTCCTTGTACTTCTTTAATCTACTTCCATTCACCATGGAGGCCAAAATTTCTCCATTCAATTTAGCTAACTGAACTACACCACCATCAGTAACTTTCTGAACTATGTATGGTCCTTTCCAATGTGTCTTGAACTTACCTGGGAACTTCATGAATTTTAATGTCATACAAGAGCATAAGATCACCATTTTGAAAATGCTTCTTCTTAATGTGTCTATCATGCCATACTTTTTCTCTATATTTCTGCACTTGCTACTGGAAACCTGCAATGAATCTATCTTCTTCTAGTTCCAGTATCTTTTCCATCCTTTCATTCAACACAGCTGGATCATCCATCCCTATGAAGGCAGATATTGTGAGGCTAGGAACAATGTACTCCATGTGCATAACTGCTTCCTGTCCATATACCAGCCTAAAAGGTGTGTGGCCTATCAATTTCTTGCAAGTGGTTCTATAAGCCCATAATACTGCTGGAATTCTAAGATCCCAATCATTTTTGTTAACATTGCAAACCTTCGTTAGAGCATGCTCAAGAATCTTGTTAAAGGCTTCGATAGTTCCATTTGCTTGAGGATGGTAGGCAGTACTCTTATGATGATATACTTGGAATTCTTTGTTCAATGCTTCAATAGTCTTATTCAGAAAATGTGATCCTTGATCACTCATAAGAAGTCTAGGACACCCAAACGTCGACAAGATATTATCAAATATGAACTTCGTAGTTGTAGCAACGCTACAGTCCTTGACTGGTTGAGCTTCGGCCCAACGAGTAAGGTAATCAGTTGCTGTAATACTGTATCTTGCTCCAAATTTATTTGCAGGGGGATTGATTGGTCCAACAAAATCAATAGCCCACTTATCAAATGCTTGTAAAGTTACCCGTGGAACCAGAGGAATCTCATCCCTCCTAGATGGTTTTCCTGTCCTCTGACAGATATCACAGCTATGGCAATACTCTCTTGCATCCTTATGAATCGTAGGCACCACAATCCAGCTGTCAGAATCTTATGTGCCGTAGCTTTTCCTGCATAATGACCTCCTACTGCTCCTGAATGTGCCTCAGCCAAAATCAATGGCTTTTCATGCTCCAAGACACATCTACACAGTATTTCATCTGGTCCCATCTTATATAGTTGTCCTGCTATCAAGGTAAAGTCAGCTGCTCTAACCACCAGTTGCTTCTTCTACTGTGTTGTCATCTCCGAGTGTGTAAAACCTGTAGACAAGTACTGAACAATATCCTGAAAATAGTCATCAACCATCTGAATGGCAAACAACTGGGCATCAGGAAGACCTTCGTCCAAACTAGTGGGCTCTTCTCCTGACTCGAGCCTCAACAAGTGGTCAGGCCCCAGGTTAAGTCTTCCTGACTTAACTATGATCTCAAATTCATACTCCTGAAACAAAATCAGCCATCTGCATATCCTTCCACCTAACCTAGGCTTGTTAACCAAATACTTCAAAGCAGAATGGTCAGTGAACATCTTGAAATGAGATCCTAACAAATAATGTCGAAATTTCTGCAAAGCATAAACCATAGCTAGACCTTCTTGTTCTGTCGTAGTATAATTCTTTTCTGCTGTGGACAATTTTCTACTTGCAAAATCAATAGGGTGATCAATATTACCTTCAATTGACTGAGCCAATACTATACCTAAAGCAATGGAAGATGCATCGACATGAACATGAAACTCCTTACTCCAGTCACGGAATACTAAGATAGGGGCGGTTACCATCTTTTATTCCAAGATATCCAAGCTTTCCTGACATTCAGGCGTCCACTCGAACTTAATATATTTCTTCAATTTCTTTTCCATAGGGGTTGTAATCTGAGCATATCCTTTAATGAATTTCCTGTAATATCCAGTATGACCAAGCATAGTGCGAAGTTGCTTAACAGACTTCGGAGGTGGCAAGTTCACAATAATGGCTATCTTTGCAGGATCCACCATCAATCATTGCTTGCATACAATGTGACCTAGCAGAAATCCAAAAGGTGCACAAAAGATAAACTTCTTCAAGTTCAATGAAATATGATGCTGTCTGCATTTCTCCAGCATAAGTCTTAAACTGGCTATATGATCTTTCAATAAACCAAAGATAGTCCAATCATCAAAGTAAACTTCCAATAACTTATGAATAAATTCCTTAAATGTAGATATGACTACTCTGGAAAACATAGCAAGTGCATTCTTCAATCCAAAGGGCATAACAGTATATTGAAAAGATCCCATTTCTATAGCGAAGGTTGTTTTATGTTGATCCTCTGGAGCAATTATGATCTGATGGTAACCCGAAAATCCATCAGTGAAAGAATACACTTCTTGACCTCTAACATTGTCTAACACTTCATCTCTAAAGGGAGTAGGAAAAGGGTCATGTAAACAGGCATCATTCAGCTTCCTCAGATCGGCATAGATTCTGATTTCTCCCTTGGTATTCTTTTCTTGTACCACCATAGAGCTGACCCATTCAGACTCTTCGATAGGCTCAATGATTCCTACAGTGAGCATCTTATCTAGCTCCATCCTGACTTTTTCTTTATACTTAGGGTTCAGTTTATAAGGGCGCTACTTCACAGGCTTCGCATCATCTCTCAAAGGTATTTTTATCACTCCTATATCACCAAGGATACCTTTCATTTCTGAGAACTTCGTCGGAAAGAAGTCTTGATACTCATGGAGGAGTTCAGTCACTTTGCTCACCATTTCTTCATCCCAATAATCTCCAATGGTAGCGTACTTAGGCATTTCTTCTGATCCAATGTTTACTTTCCTTGTTTTCAAGGGCTGAGTTACTTCAGGTGATTCGACTGCTGGTCCATGTACTTTGCAATGTCCTTCTGACTCAAGAATATTAATGTTTCCAGGGTCATCATCTTCATCAATGGCGAGGTTATAGCATTCTACTGCATTAGCTTCTTGTTCCTTCCAAGCAGGTTGGTACTCGGCTATTTCTTTATCATCAAACACCTTAGTATGGATCAGCCTAATAGCTGCGCCCAAAGCAGGGCAAACCTCAGTAATAGAAAATGTGAGCACAAAACTATCAGCAAGGCTAACCCAACTTACAGTACCATGGTGAAGCTCCACCTCCACATACCAGTTCTTTGCTACAAGTTCCAGAGTGTGTACAAACCTATGTACCCATTCTTCATAAGGTACATGCTTCCATGCTTCATAACACTACTCCAAATGTTCCTAAGGGCTATTATTACCATTACATCTGCTTCGTACCTCCTGAGGTCGATCCATGAATCTCAAGCGAAGAAACTTTTGGCAAGCTTTTCAACTATGAATATGCTTTTTATGACCATTCCACCATCTGGAAGCTATGGCTATGAATACTGAGTCTAGAGTCTCCATTTTCTGTGAATCTGGTACTTGCTATGAGAATTGTACAATAAAATATTCAGGGTCTGTCAAGCCATCAAAAGTAGGTAAGATTTTTGTCTATGAGCCAACCCATCTGATAGACTTGGTAATTCTTGCACATCGATGTACATGCAGCTCATAAAGTCTATTCTGCCAATTCTCTAAGCCTTCATCTGAATCAGTCATGCAAGAACTGTCACACTGCCAATCCATTATATCTTTGGCAGTAGGGTTAAAATAGTCTTCTTCTTTAACTGTGATGTTGTAAATATGATCCAAAACATCCTGATCTTCATCTCTGATGGGCTCTATATACCTTTCTCCTTGAGAAGGTTCCAATGATACTATGACTCTCAAGCCTTTTCCTTCAAAAGTCATATGTATATTCTTAAGGTTGATTACTGCATAATTGTCTATTGCCCATTCAACTCCTAGCAAGGCTGGATAGGGGTTGCTATCATCAATTATTTCATTGACTTCAAAATATGCTAAGGTACTGACTCCATCAATATCCATGGCACACTAGGGAATCTTCCCAAGGGCACAATCTTCTGCTGATTGGCTAATCTCAACTGTATAGGGGACCATTCAAGTGTAGGTTTTCCCATTTGTTCCCATGTCTACTTATTTAGGAAATTCACTTCTGATCCCAGGTCTAAAATGATATTAGTAATGTCATAATCTCCTATTTGAGCATGCAATTTCATTTCTCTTCCAGTCCTTCTAACTCTATTAACATTTTTTCCCCTATCAGAGCTTCGCTGAGGTTCGCAAGACGCAATAACTTTCTGTAACTCATTCAAAGCATTCTAATTTCTTAATAGCTTCATACAACTCTATAAAAATGATGTTAGTGTATTTACTTGATCCGGTGAAGCATCTTGAAACTGTAGCGGCTATTGATGCTGTTGCATAGTTGCTACTGATGTTCTCGGATCAGCAAAGTCTTTTTTAGCTTCCATAAATGTTCCTTTTTCTCTTCCAACATCGAAGGCTAGAATTTTCTCTGGGGTCTTGCGGACCCAAGCCTCGTTACGTTGTTTCCCCTTATTATGCACCTGCGTCGTAGTTCCACTCCTTGTAAAAACGTTAAGGGCTGGGATAGGTATTTTATCCATAGAAATCATCTGAACATTCTGAGTAGGAGAGCCATTTATTTCTTGTATCTTGGCTATCAATTGTGGGCATTGCTCAATCACATGATCTACTGCTCTGCAATATCGACATGTCGCAGTTGGGTTCTGATAGTCTCTAGCTACATGTCCTACCTGATTGCAGTTATAGCAAATAATCTGGCCCCGACCTCTTCCAGGCATACCACCACGAGCATGATCTCTAAAATTACCTCAACCTGGTGTACCACCATGGTAACCATATCCATCATTGCCTTGTGCATCAGGTTGTACCCTATAGGCATCATAGGGTCGCTCTCTCATGAGGTCAAAGTTGTGACATTCATATTTTTTGTGTCCAAATGACTTACAGAACTTGCAGTAGCGATTCTTAGGTACTTGAACATATCTCTGCAGCAGATAGCAATCTTCAGGTTGATGATGGCCAGTTGTTCTACAGATCTCACAATATAGTACATTAGGGTTAAATGGGTTCGGTGCACCAGTATTCAGTTAATTTCTTAATGCAGGACACTGTTCTTTGTTATGACCTTCTGTCTTACATCACGTACACCAAACCTATTCTCGAATAGATTTCCCTTTTTTCATATCATGAAGCTCCAAAGCCAGTTCTACTAACTGTGCCTGTATCTGGGCTATTCCAGAATTATCTCCAACGGGAGTTGTTTCAAGTTTCATGGCAATCTCCAACGCCTCTTGCTGATCAACAACCTTTTGTTGCATAAGTGGAGTCCTTATATGAGGCAATAGTGCTACAATGAACCATTCTTTATGTTGTTCTGGTCCAAAAGTGAAGCTAACTTGGTCTAATAGATCCTTGAACCTTTGATCAAAGTCCCAAACTGATTCACCTTGCTTCTGCTAAATTTCTTTCAGTTCAGTTATACACTGTGACTCCGATTTAGGCTTCTTGAATTCTTTGATCATTGATTTTTTAATATCAACCAAGGCATAGTTCTAAGGACTGGAAAAATTCATAAACCAGGTCAAATCTCGGTCTCTGAAAGAGGTGACCAGCTACGCTCTTCTATTGTTTTGATTCATAATATTCTTAGCAGTCCAAATAGCTTCGCATAAGAACCAAAACTGCTCTAGATCCTCTGATCCAGTTCCTTTAAATACTGGGATCTTGATATCATCATTCACATGGTCCATATTGAATCGAGGGGGGGGGAGGAGGAGGACTGGTAATAGGGGGGGGAACTTACTAAGGTAGACTAACCTGCGACGGGACTACTCGAGCTAGGGTTACTTTCAGACTATGAAGGGTTCTCAGGGATAACAGATCTTCACTGCAGAGTGATAAGAGGGTTTCTAACAAAAGGGGTTTCTTCAGATTCAAATTCTTCAGGAATTAATGAGGTATAATCGGTATTCTAGGCTAGGATATAGGATCCAAGAGTTCTCTTTTATCTTTTACCGTTGCGAAGAAAACCACTTTGCTCATCGAAGTCACTTTCGCTTCCAAACATAGGTTAGTAGCAATAAATCTAGCAATTTGATTGGATAAGAAATATGCCTTTCTCAGCCAAGAGCATTTTAATTTTCAAACTTAATGAATTCAGGTACTTACGCCTTGGTCCGTTGAAAAAATTTCTTTCTGCTTCGCTGAAAAAAGTATGTGTGTCGATGGAGAACTTCATCACAAATGCTTCAAGGGTTTGCGTTGTCTAGAAGTCAACAGCTCTTGATACCACGTTGTTCACACTTTTCAACAGCTTAATTCTTTCTAGGGTCCATTCAAGAGACTGATCTTCTTTGAAGTTTGTCTTTATTTTTGTCAACCTTTGCAAGAAGTCGTCTAAGCTACGACGAGGGTCCTTATTCTCTTGTTCAGCAAATTTCAGATAAGTATCTCCGACCCAGTCACTGATTTCTCTTACTGAGGGCCTCCATAACATATCCCTCTAGGTACAACGTAGATCCCTCTTGAAGCAGATACTGGTTCAACCAGCAATGGAACCAATTTGTTGGATAGGGGGCAGACCCGGGTTCTTAAGCTTCTTTCTTCACACCAACAAACAGACCCACAGTGTTGGCCCTTTCGGCAACAACCTGCGAACAGGTTGCAGTCTCACCCGAAATAGCTATGGGGTGCCACAGAATCAGGTTTTTGCAGGCGAAAGAGGGATATTACTGTACCTTTATCCTTAACAAAGAATAATTATGCAATACAGAGCTTCAACAGTCACTTAAATAGCTTCGTAGTTAGATAAAAAGACAGTTTCTTGCTTAACCCTTAACTGAGAATTCACAGCAAAGTTAATACTTAGCAGTTTATCTTACTTTATCATTCATCTACTTATCAAATGCATAAAAACATAACAGGAACAAAATAAAAAGAACCACAACAACACAAGATATACGTGGTTCACCCCCAGTGTAGGGGCTACGTCCACCGAACTATGTTGGAGTAGGGTCCTGCAGCTACAGAAGAAGCTGCTATTTTGATGGATAGACAGTTTTGGCAGAGATACAAGAGGCAGAGCTACAACACTGTAGCAGGTTTATAGCTACAGATCAGAGCCGAAAACCATGACGTAGAAAACAGAGAAGTCAAGGAAGACGACGGTACCTGAGCGGACGAGAAGAGAGATCTCACCCACTGCATTGAAGGCAGCGATGGAAGACAGGAGGGCTCAGCTACCCTCATAAAGGAAAATGAGCAACAAGGCTGAGGTATTGAAGATGAAGGATAGAAAAGGGAAGTAGCGCCAGTACCCATGGTCAGCGCTGGGAAGCATGGAAGACTGCAGGAAGCTGTGGTGAAGGGAAGCAGTGCATAGTACCCATGATCAGCACCGAGAAGCATGGAAGACTGCAGAGAGCTTTGGTGTGACGGATAGTGGCTTCCTCAAAGTACAAATACGTTGACTGTCACTAGTTAGGGTTTTAGGTTACTGTTGGGACAAGCCCACAATGTTGTAATGGCGAGACCTTCGGGCCGCCTATAAAGGGATGTATTTTGTATTGTAAAAGGTTGGCATTTTGAGAATTTTAAGCCATCCAACTAGCTAGTTAGCCATCGAGTCTGTTAGCTCACAGTTACCTTGTATTGTAATAGAGTTGAGCTCTGGTTCTGTTATTAGCTGTAGTATCTTATTGTAACCAGTAGCTGGCTCATAGAGCATGCATGTAACAATCCACAGGAATCGACAAAGAGGGAAGAGTATATTGTAAGAGAGACAATATAGAGATAAAAAAGAGATCTAAGAGAGAAGATCTCACGCTGCATATGCGGTGCAGCAGAACTGTGTTTACCTTCCCCTGGGCTATAATAGAAACACAGTTCTGTGGACATAACTTCCATCTTGGAGGTGAACCACGTTAAAATCGTGTGTTATGCGATTGATTCATGTGTTGTGTTTATTTGTTGCATCTGTTAGTTATTATATGAGCCTTATTTACAGTTGAATGTATGTATGCGTTGTTTCGTTTGCAGCAATATAGAAAGATGAACATAAGTTGAAGTCTTTGGCATGGTGTATGCGGGTTCATTTATGCTTTGCTTAAAACAGTCACTAGTCGCAGTGTTAAACAGTCGGGTATGTTGATTCTTGCAATTCAACATGAACAACACTAAGTGCACTGAGCCACGGGGGTAGGATATCGCAAGGAGGTGATACCGCACCAGCAGAGGAGCTGCGGTGCGCGATACCGTAGGTTAAGGACTTAGCGTTGGAGAGGAAGTTACGTGTCGCCTGGTGCACGACGAGGCAATAAGGATGGGGTCATCGTGAGTCGGTGGAAGTTGTGCGATGTGGAAAGGGACCGCACAACAGGAAGAGAGAGATCTTGTGGTCAGAAGAGCTACGAGACGAGGAGATCGGGCGACGTGAGCAGAAGGGTCACGCAATGCGTAGAGAAAGAGGCCTCGCGGCTAGCAGAGCTACGAGTCGCAAGTAGGATTCCACAGAACCTGGTCCAATACGCTTGAGTCCTTGGCCAACCCATTAGAATCACTTCAGGTGAGACTTCAGGCCGCTTTGCGACCTGTCACCAAAAGGGCCAGTGAGCTAGGGGTGTTGTTGGTTAAACACAGTAAACCTGGGTCTACCCATGATAGCCAACAAATGGTTCCGTTACTGGTTTTGAACAAACAGAGCACTGATGTTCTGGTGGCACTTTACTAGAGATGAACTCAACGAGTGGGTTTGGTCTAACCAGAAAGAGTTTGCTGAATGAGAGAACAGGAGTCCTAAACTGAACACAGAGGCCTGGTTACAAAAACATATCATTACAGACATCCATGCGATATTTTTTGCGACCTTTGGAAACGAGCTTTATGACTAGTTATCAAAGTTAACTGATACAGGCATATTCAAAAAGAAAAGAGACATTGTCTAGACACCGGAGCTGATTCAGACCGTGAAGAACCTTGATAATCCTATCACGAGGGCAGTATACTTCTGGCTTGCGAGTGTGCTATAAGGCTTCGTCACATAGTTTGCAATTGACCAAAGGAAAAGCTTCAGCGAGGCTGAGCGCTACTTCTTCAAAGGATATCGTGGTAAGTACCTAAGATCTCTAAACTTGTCCATTAAGATGCTATTACATGAAAAAGGAACAATGGATCTAGTTTCAGATGAATAAGTAAAGATAGTAATGTCACAAGACTTTGAAAGTGATTTTGATGACATTGGACGAACACGTAGTGGAAAGAAATATAAAGTAGATTTCAGATCTCCCATCTTTGAAGACAGTTCAGATAGTACTAGACAGCAGAGTCATAGTACCACAGAAGGAACAGAGGGGGGTATCCCTTACCACCCTTACACCCCACAGAAACAGACTGGGACTCAGAACAATCCCATAGGAACTCCATCCAGTAGCTCACAGACAGTACCTACCACCGCTACATCACCTCCACCTACACCGCCGAGTGGTAGTAACACAGTAAATCAACATCCACCACGTAGAAATAGAATGGGGGATGATATGAAGCTACCTATATTTAAGGGAACAGGGGTAGAAGACCTAGAGCAGCATTGGTTTATATGTGACACCATGTGGACCATTAAAGCAATCAATGACGATAACCTTAAACTTGTACAGTTGGTCACCACACTAAGAGATCGAGCCTTAACATGGTATATAAAGTACACCATAGTACCCAGGACACTTTTCCATGTCAAGACCACCATGATTAAAGAGTTTAAGAAACCTAAGTCTGAGTCAGAGTGTATTACAGAACTCAAAGACATCAAGCAGTTACCTACAGAGTCGGTGTGGGACTTTGATCAGAAATTCAAAGCCCTTATCGACCAAGTTAGTTTCGAGTTCACGCCGGAGCAGCAGAAGGAATGGTTTATTGCAGCACTGCTCCCTCACATTAGACTACCGTTAATGTAGCAGAAACTCCAGATGCAGGATGACGCGTTGGAGATGGCGATGAAACTAGAGGCTTCACCTCTAGTTGAGAGCAGTACAGGCATGGAAACTTTACAAAACCAGTTGACTAATCTCACATTACAGTTGCATGAACTTAAGAAAGGGAAAGAGGTTACACAAGACATATGGTGTGTAAAATGTAAATTGCAAGGCCATAGTGAAGACAATTGTTCGGTCTTTGTAGAATATATAGCGACAGGGGCTCCAAACCCCTTACCACAGACCCATGGACCGTGGTGTGAAATATGAAAAACACGAGGACATCTACCTCACCAGTGCCCTCTACTTCAGAAGTACGTGCAGACACCTAAGAACTTATACTGCGTATTCTGGAAGTCTGTAGGCCATGATGAACATGATTGCAGAGCCTATGATCTCATGGTTGGAGCAAAACAAGACTTGTACAAAGTCCAGTCAAAGACATAGGGTCCAGCAACAGGACCACAGCATGATCCGGCTTATGGTGGCCATGGAGGAGGATTCAGAGGATGAGGCCATGGAGGAGGATTTGCACGAGGAGAAGGCTTCGGCAGAGGAGAAGGTTTTGGCCATGGCCGTGGGCCAGATACTTGTTACAACTACGGAGTTGTAGGACACTATGCCAGGGACTGTCAGAGCCCCACTACCACTTGTAACTACTGCAAATCTTACGATCATACTATAGAGGAGTGTCCTACCTTGATAGATAAGATCAGAGAACCTAAGCCAACAGCACACCAGAACATCCAGCTTATTGCTGCTAAGTAGGAAGATCCAGAACCAAGAGTCAATATTGTGACTTGCAGCGGTGTTTCTACTAGTGGGACATCGCAGGAGATGAAAAAGAACACAGGTCAGGAGTGGGTGCGCATAGCTCCTAATAAAGCAACACCAATCGACCTGCAGAAGAACAAACAGACATTTCAGGAAGCTAAGGCTTTCTTTGATGACCCTACGCACTCAGGATCGTAGGTACAGCCATCTAGGGGCGTACCACAGCAAACACCTTGTGGCGATAGCCTTGTATAGACATCACAGGCTACCACATCGGGAAGATGCAATGAGGATGAGATGACGGGAAGTGTACATTCCTTCCTGCGGAGTTGTCTAAAACTTGTAAGAAATGAGCAAGCTATCACGGAACTTCAGTGCATTATAGATCAGTCTCAGCCATCTTCTTCCGTGAGTAGTACACAGCGTGTTGTTCATAATATTACAGGACATACAAGAACGGGAAGAGAGATGCGACTCACAACGTAGGTTGGAGAATTTGAAATGGATGAGGTAATCCTAGATCTAGGATTAGACGTGAATGTTTTGACTAAGCAAACATGGGAACAAATGGGTAGCCCTAAGTTAATCAGATCGCATATCCATCTGAGATTAGCTAATCAGCAGCGTGTATCACCTTTGGGTCAGTTACCGCAGGTGCCAGTTGACATTGACGGAGTTCGCAGCTTTGCAGACTTTGAAGTTATAGAAATCATTGGCAATAGTAGACCCTATCCAGCATTGCTAGGCATTGATTGGGCGATCAGTAACATGGCCATTATCGACCTAAAGAGAAGACAAATGACCTTTGAGGACGCATAAATCTGGGTTATCACATCGTTGGATCCTTTTGAGGGTCCTAGATATATTGAACCTATCTGAGTAGAGGAGGAGGCACGTAACATGGAGATTCTCTATCAGATGACCACGAACCAAAGCGACTACATCAATCCAACCGCAGAAGGGAATATTAGTTGGCAATGCGACAACTCATGCGCATCAGATTCAGATGTTGGTCTAGAGAACTGGCAGAACAGACTTCACGAAGTATCAGTGCGCAGATGCGCATACTTGACTAAGTCACTACTATGGATTGGTGCAGAGATCAATGAGATTCCATCCTTTTAGGGTCTAACAGATATCCAGGACTTTCTCGAGCAGTTTGAACAAAAGATCCCTCACAAGCAGAGGACCGCAGCTATGGACCTTGCAGTATGAGCCACACCTGCAAGATGGTGGTATGCACATAAAGAGAACATCGCATCATGGGATGATATTAAGAGATTCATGGCAATCAGATTTTCTGACAACAGAGAGTATATCCAGCAAAAATACATAGGAGAGAGTGACCCCAGATCATACATTCAGACATGTGAACAGAATTGGTCGGACATTCCTGAGGATGAATGGGTTCACCGATTCATTCATACTTTGGATACAGTTCCAAGGAACTGGTACACAGAGACTGAACTGTGCAAGGGAACAACAACATGGCCACTTATGATAAACAGATTCCTACTCACCTTCGCTTTTGAATCTGACTATCCAAGTGTTGATCAGGCCCTACAAGTAATAAAGAGTAAGATATTTGAGGATTGTACCATATCAGTGTCAGCTCAACCTGAGTGGGCTATCCAGCTAAAAGAGGCGTTAGAGTGTTATAATTTTGCATCTGAACCAGAGGCAGAGGATGAGGATCCTTGCGACACCAACATCCCCGAGTCGGAAGGCACTCGCGATGTTGAGGGACCACAGTTAGAAACTCCAACAATTACAGACCCCATTAAGATAAAAAAAAATCAATATTGGCATAGACACAGAACCTAAGTTTTCCTCTATTGGAGACTACTGGAACGATGAAACATTCAGACAGATTACAGACTTGTTACATGACTATCAGGACCTATTTCCCACCAAGTTCATAGAGATGAAGGGAATAATCGGAGACCTGGGAGTCATAAGGATACCATTGAAGGAGGATGCTAGACTAGTGAAACAACGTCCATATAGATTAAATCCGCGCTACAAAGAAAAAGTAAAGGATGAGATCGATAATATGCTAGCAGCAGGCATCATTGAGCCGGTAGAAGAAAGCAAATGGGTTAGCCCCATGGTCGTACAAGAGAAGAAAACCAAAGGAGACATCAGGATCTGTGTCGATCTACGCAAGCTCAATGATGCATCGCTCCATGATCCATTTTCGACACCATTCACTGATGAGGTATTAGACAACGTGGGAGGATAGGAGGTCTACTCCTTCACTGATGGCTTTTCAGGCTACCATCAGATCAGAATACATCCAGAAGATCGATCCGAGACCACCTTTGCAACAGAATGGGGCTCGTTCCAGTATACGGTAATGCCCTTTGGTCTTAAGAATGCACCAGCTATATTTTCTAGAGTAGTAGTTGCTGTATTTAAAGAATACATCCATAAGTTTCTAGAAGTATATTTTGATGATTAGACTGTATTTGGACTAATTGACAAGCACATAGGAGATCTAAGACTGATGTTAGAGAAATATAGGCAGTACCAGATTTCTCTAAACTTGAAGAAATGTATATTGTGTGCACCATTTGGTATTTTGTTGGGTCGCATTGTTTGCAGACAAGGCTTGATGGTAGATCCCGCAAAGATTGCCATCATTGTAAATCTTCCAACACCCAACTCAGTCAAGCAACTGAGGACAGTACTTGGTCATACCGAGTATTACAGAAAGTTCATAAAGGGCTACGCAAATATTACAACACCAATGGAGAAATTGCTAAAGAAAGATGTAAAATTCCTATGGAATGAGGAATGTCAGCAGAGTCTAGACACACTTAAAGAAAAGATGGTTACAGCGCCCATCCTCGTATTTCCAGACTGGACTAAGCCATTTCATGTACATGTGGATGCATCTGGCATCGCCCTAGGGGTTGTCTTAACGCAACCAGGAGAAGGGGATATTGATCATCCTATCACATACTCTAGTAGAAAGATATCGACAGCAAAAAAGAACTACACCACGACATAAAGTTAAGGCTTAGCTATGGTGTATGCGCTGCAGAAGTTCAGGCACTACCTATTGGGTGCCTCGTTCAAGATGTTTACTGACCATTCCGCATTGAAGTATCTGGTCAATAAGCCAGTGTTAGGGGGGAGAATCTGCAGATGGTTACTCCTCTTTCAAGAGTATGATTTTGAAATCATTGTTAAACTAGGAAGATTGAATGCCGGACCTGATCATCTGTCGCGGATAGACTCAGGAGAAGAGCCAAGTAACCTAGAGGACAATTTTCCAGATGTGCAGTTGTTTTCTATCCAGATCGTAGATGATTACTATGCTGATATTATTCACTTTCTCACTATAGGATTAGCGCCTAATGAGTTCACTAAGCAACGAAAGAATCAGTTGGTTGTTAAAGCAGTAGACTTCACCCTGATCGCAGGACACCTATACAAGTTAGGACCGGATGAATTTTTGCGCAGATGTGTGATGCCGCATGAAAAAAATGATATTATCAGAGAGGCACATTCAGGAACCGTAGGACGTCATTTAGCAGGAAAGCCGACTGCACATAAAATCCTAGATGTAGGATTATGGTGGCCTACGTTGCATAAGGACACCAAGGAATTTTGTAGATGCTGCGATATCTGCCAGAGGGTAGGAAAACCCTCGCGACACGATGAAATGTCGCTGCGACTGCAGGTTACACTGCATGCATTTGACAAGTGGGCTATAGACTTTGTGGGTCCTATCAACCCACCAGGAAAGCACACTAGCGCGAGATATATTATCACTGGAACAGAGTACCTCACCAGATCGGCAGAGGCCAAAGCAGTAAGAAATTGTGATGCTACTACAGCCGCATAGTTCCTTTTTGAAAACATCATCAGTAGATTTGGATGCCCTGTAATTTTGATGAGTGATTAAGGCACACATTTCTTGAACCGCACCATTGAGGCCTTGATAGAATAATTCCAGATTCAGCACCATAAGAGCACTCCCTACCACCCACAGGCTAACGGTATGGTGGAGGCCTTTAATAAGATTTTAGAAAACGCTCTTACTAAGATCTGCAACATCCAAAGGAATGATTGGGACCTCAGAGTTAACGCTGTATTATGGGTGTATAGGACCACATGCAAGAAACTTACAGGACACACACCTTTCAGCTTGGTGTATGGACAGGAGGCTGTTATGCCTATAAAGTATATTCTTCCCAGTTTAAGAATCGCTCAGATCACTGGGATGACTGATACAGACATTGTGGAGGAAAGGCTAGCACAGCTGCTTGCCTTAAAGGAAGACAGATTCATCGCCGGATTCCATCAGAAAGTGCAGAAGGCATGAGAAAAAGCTTGGCATGATAGACACATTAAGAGTAATACTTTCCAGATCAGAGACCTAGTACTCCTCTATGACAGTAAATTCATTAAGTTTCCAGGGAAGTTCAAGATGCATTGGCTCGGGCCATATCAGATACAGCAAGTTACAGAGGGAGGTGCCATTCAGCTCAGCCAGCTGAATGGGGAGCTTCTTCCCACATTGATTAACGGCAGTAGGCTCAAGCTCTATAGCGATGGCCACCCCACCTCTCAGCCCTAGCTTAACCAGCTTATGGTGGTGCAGATGTCCAGTGTAGTTGAAAGGAGGAATCGCACCAGGAACTAGTCTACACCGGCAGGTATTATAAGTATGAGGAATCGCATAAGGTCGGTTCATTTTGCGCAAGTCATCAGTGGCTTACGGAAAAGAAAAAAAAACGCTTATTTGTTTGCGCAGGTGATGCGGTGTTACATTGCAGCAATGCGATGTTTCCCCGTGTCACATACCCAGTTTTGCAACCGACAGAGGGCCAGTAAAGTCACCTTCTGACAGGTAGTTAATGAGGAAATGGCCGGTATACCTTACCATAGATTTGGCAGCAACATAATTAAGTTTCCATATTTGGAAAATCTTCGACGAGACCGGCACTTGTACACACACACTTCGAGGGAAATGTGATCGGATTTCAACATTTATTGAGGATCAGATGACGAGTGTGGTCTCGCCCATGTAATCATTACAACCGACGGGTTCAGTCTAGATGATCGTTGCGTCTGGGATTGTTGCCTTCGGCATAAAAGCAAAAATTGATCTTTCAAGAGGGTTACACTTGCAAAAACCCGAGAGCTATAGAGTAAGTTGTTAAGAGTTTCCTGTGTAGAGTTCACCCCATTACAGAGTGCTGTGAGTCCCAGAGTTTGAATCCATTGCACGTCTAGCGTTTTACGTCGAGTGGGTTCTGCCCGAGGAGGAACCTTTAGAAGACATGCTGAGACATTTCAACCCGGGTGGCCGTATGTCCGCTATGACGATGCCGCCCAGGGTCGTGAAATTATGAATATCACAAGTAAGACAATTTCCAAGGATGAGGAATCAAGTGCAGGATGTAGAAGATATCATAAAAATCTCTTCTAACGAGAAGAAGAAAGATGAGCCGATCACTGAAGATAAGAAAACAGAGCAGAAGAATGACGAGAAGAAATATCCCGCAAGGAAGAAAGTAAAAATAAAGAAAAGACAGCAAAAGGAGAAGGAAACCGACCTATCTGATCAGCTAAGAGAAGAACAAGAAATTGCTGAGGCAAAGAAATGAAAAACTGGCAATTAGAGGCAGCATGAATACCTAGAGTGACTTGCTAAGAAGGAAAATGAAAGAGGACAGCAAACCCAGCAAATGGTAGAATTCCAGCGTGCAGACAAAGGCTTGTTCTCGGAATGGAATTCATGGTTTGTATCTCTTTCATATGGAGGGCTCCAGGCTGAGCGGCATGTTTTGAGAAGCCTGGAAGATACAGATTTATATCTTCCTTATAGCATGAGCTCTAACCCATATAGAGAGGAGTTCTCGTGATACCAGGGATTTGAATCCTTATGGTGGGCACAGTGACAGCAGGTCTTGCAGTGGCAAGACTGCAAGCATAACAATAAGGAAAGGTAAGAGAGACCTACGAACTAAGTTAATAGAAGACGCCAGTATTAGTTAAGCTTTGCTTGACTCAGTACGAGAGCGTGTTGAAGTGATGCAAAAGGAAGTTGCAGGACTTTGTGACAAGTTGCAACGGACTTCGCAGGAAGCCAAGGAGAAGCTACAGTAGGAGAAGCCACTGGTAGTGGCTCGGGGACGAGCCACAAGTAAGTGTTAGGGGACTGTTGGAGTAGGGTCCCGCAGCTACAGAAGAAGCTGCTATTTTGACGGATAGACGGTTTTGGCGGAGATACAAGAGGCAGAGCTACGACACTGTAGCAGGTTTCTAGCTACAGATCAGAGCCAAAAACCATGACGTAGAAAACAGAGAAGTCAAGGAAGACGACGGTACCTAAGCGGCCGAGAAGAGAGAGCTCACCCACTGCATTGAAGGCAATAGCGGAAAACAGAGGGATCAACTACCCTCATAAAGGAAAAGGAGCAACAAGGCCGAGGTATTGAAGACGAAGGACAGAAAAGGGAAGCAACGCCAGTACCCATGGTTAGCGCTGGGAAGCATGGAAGACTGCAGGAAGCTGTGGTGAAGGGAAGCGGTGCATAGTACCCATGATCAGCACTGGGAAGCATGGAACACAGCAGAGAGCTGTGGTGTGATGGATAGCGACTACCTCAAAGTACAGATATGTCGACTGTCACTCGTTAGGGTTTTGGGTTACTGTTGGGACAGGCCCACAGTGTTGTAATGGCAAGACCTTTGGGCCACCTATAAATGGATGTATTTTGTATTGTAAAAGGTTGGAATTTTGAGCATTTTAAGCCATCCATCTAGCTAGTTAGCCATCGAGTCTATTAGCTCACAGTTACCTTTGATTGTAATAGAGTTGAGCTCTGGTTCTGTTATTAGCTGTAGTATCTTATTGTAACCAGTAGCTGGCTCATAGAGCATGCATGTAACGATCCGAAGGGATCGACAGAGAGGGAAGAGTATATTGTAAGAGAGACAATATACAGATAAAAAAGAGATCTAAGAGAGAAGATCTCACGCTGCATATGCGGTGCAGCAGAACTGTGTTTACCTTCCCCTGAGCTATAATAGAAACACAATTCTATGGACGTAACTTCCATCCTGGAGGTGAACCACGTTAAAATTGTTTGTTATGCGATTAATTCATGTGTTGTGTTTATTTGTTGCTTCTGTTAGTTATTGTATGAGCCTTATTTACAGTTGAATGTATGTATGCGTTGTTTCGTTCGTAGCAATATAGAAAGATGAACATAAGTTGAAGTCTTTGGCATGTTGTATGCGGGTTCATTTATGCTTTGCTTGAAACAGTCACTAGTCGCAGTGTTAAATAGTCTGGTATGTTGAGTCTTGCAAGTCGACATGAACAACACTAAGTGTGCTGAGCCGTGGGGGTAGGATATCGCCGGGAGGCGATACCGCACTGACAGAGGAGCTGCGGTGCGCGATACCATAGGTTAAGGACGTAGTGTTGGAGAGGAAGTTATGTGTAATGTGGTGCACAGAGAGGCGATAAGGCTGGGGTAATCGCGAGTCAGTGGAAGTTGCGCGACGCGGAAAGGGACCGCGCAACAGGAAGAGAGAGATCTCGCGGTCAGAAGAGCTGCGAGACAAGGAGATCGTGTGACGTTAGTAGAAGGGTTGTGCGACACGTAGAGAAAGAGGCCTCACGGCTAGCAAAGCTATGAGTCACAAGTAGGATGCCACAGAACTTGGTCCAAGACGCTTGAATCCTTGGCCAACCCATTAGAATCACTTCGGGTGAGACTTCAGGCCGCTTCGTGGTCTGTCACCGAAAGGGCCAGTGAGCTAGGAGTGTTGTTGCTTAAACACAGTAAACCTGGGTCTGCCCATGATAGCCAACAAAATACGTTTATATTCAACACTTTATAAACACACAGTTATGATCTGCGCACTCAGCTACAGATCTTCTCAACAACCCAAAACTACGCACTTAGTTGTAGAACCTTCCTTCAAAACCCTCTGTGCACTCAGCTGTAAAGGTCGTCCATGCACTCAGCTAGGACTTAACCTTAGACCAAAAATAGACCTTAGCTTTTTTGCATCACATCATAACACAAAATCTTCTACAAAAATTGCCCTTGACTCCTTTACATAAGTGCCTATTTATACAAGTGCACTATTACAATACCATGGGCTTAAACCATGGGTTTAAACCATGGGTACCCAAAAACCATGGGAAATTTACAAGAACAGGGGCTTCGACCCAACCCTGAAGCCCCTAAGACTATTTTGGACCGCAACTCCGCTTACAAGCTTCGCACCAAAACCGCGGAGTTGCCAAAATTCAGGACCTTCAAGGTCCGAACCCCAACATAGCTTACACTTTTAGCTCAGCTATTAGTTCGATTTTATTAATCCTTCACTTTTCCTTTATACATAGGGAATTTGATCATGTATTCTACATGACAGATAAGTCTAGTTGTCATATCTGCAATTCAAAAGATGCCTTGGTTCATCTCTGTGTCGTGCTCACTATTCAAGGATTTGTACCTTCATATGATTTTAATCCTAATTCCCATCATTATCTTACCTAAGAATTACTTGTTTCTACCTTCCAGTACCTAGTTTCCTAGTCACTCTTATGATATGTTGAAGGATTCATTGACTTCCTCCTCATATCATGGTTTCTCATCATCATCTCCTGAAGAAAAAGACCTATAGTTTTGACGATGGTAACTTAGGATTCACTACCATTATTGGTGAACTCCTTTGCTTCAGTTGTTAGCATCACTCATTTACTGGCATCCTGTTGAGTTCCTTCCATGTTTGAATTTAGCACATCTATTCACATGGTAGGGATTGTACTGGTTCCTTTGGATTTGGAAGAAGACCTTAGGTTCACCTCTATAACCTAAGTTGCACAAGATTGTGTTATGTTCAACTACACTGCTTCCATATTTTGAAGACTCATCATTGTATATTGTGGCTTCAATCCAACTTTGTAATTTATGTGGTCGTGTTACCTGTATAACATGATGTAATCAAATATTGTAAAGGAGCTAGTGTTCCGTTTTATTGAACATGACATCATTAGGTATGATTTTGTATAATACTTTGATATGTATTTGTTTCAGGTACCTCCTTTCTACCTTGGTAACTGAGTTCTCCAAGATTAAAAGATTGTAATGTATTTCAGCCATCGCTTCCCTCTGACCTAACACATTAGGGGGCATCTATTATCATGTAAAATGACACTTCTCCATCTGAGTACTGACACCCAATGTGTCAGAACACAAAAGGACAAAATGGATTGAAGTATCCAAAACACTATATATGGGCATGACCTTTGATACATCATTACCTTACCAACTGGATTTATTTTTTGTATGGACATTAGGTTGAATACGTGACTATTATCATAGTAACCCATGTATCATACATGAGTATGTGAATTGCAGATCACATATACATCATTAGGTATCACACCCATGGGTTTCCTTAAATAAAGTCATGTATCATACGTGCCTTTCCAGTATTAATAGTCGTGTATTCCTTAATCCAAAGTTAAAAAATATAAACACGATTAGTCGAGGACAGTTGGGCCCTTAATCATAACTATCCCATCTTCCTCAACCATCTCAACCTTTGTAACCTCTTTCTTTCCTCATGTATAGATAGATGGTAGGGGTTGAGGCTAATAAATCATGAGTTAAAGAGAAAAGTTATGTTGGTGGTTTTCCTTCAGATATCTTGGAGCAACAAAACTCAGTGTCCTTGGTTAGAAGAGGAACACTTGTCTTGGAGGTTGGATTGTAATCTCACCTCACTTGTTTATCAATAAAGAAATTTATTCTTCCAATATTGTGTCTTTGCACTCTTATATATTGTGATTTCTGAATTATCTTATTGTTTCATTATGAATATGTTATTTCATTAACCAATGATTATATAAGATATTCCAGGAAGGATCTTGTTCTTTGCAGGTGATTGGAGATACCATGGAAGCTATGGAAGCAACTTGAAGAGATGAAGAAAATCTAGGTTCGACCGTCATAAATAAGGTATGCCTAATTTCTTCCTATTTCTATTTCAAATTTTGAAATGGTTGATTGTATGCAAGTTAATTTAGTAAGTTGGTAACACCATAGGCCCTAGGTTATAAGGGTGTGTTTTTCCTAAACAACAGAACTAGTGACTCCACTGCGGAGTCCAACCTATTGTAGGTCCTCTCTTAGGCTTCCTAACCAGTCTTTGCATGTTTTGATTCTAGGTGTGATTTTTTTCATTTTACCTTTCATTTCTAGTTTTACATGTTCAAATAATGTATGTCAATTGTTTTTCTTTTTGAAAAATTTTTGCAGCATACATGGGTTTCCTTGGTAACAATTATGTATTGTACTTTGTATATGCAGGTTTCTTTAGTGATAGTCATGTATGGTACGTGAGTTTCCTTTAGGACATTTGTGTATGGTACGCAAGTTTCCTTTAGGAAATTCGTGTATTCCTATAGGTGTCAGTGAGTCTATAGGGTTCTTTCTTGTCCGTATTTTTATGATTTCTTAGATGCTTGTGAAGGTTCTAATTTGACATGATACTATGGTATTAGGTCTATACATTTCACGGTTTACTTGATTAGTTAAGTCCTTGAGTGCTTTTGTGTTTGACCTTCCTCATTGGTGAATGTGTTAGGTCCTCTTACTTGGCTTTTGGTCTGAGTGCCTGTGTTTTTTGGGTCATTGATCGGTCCTTTGAAACACTAATATGCTTTGTACTTGTTTTCTAGTGGTATGAGTTAGTCATTCTTTCCATCTTGTGGATCTATTAGTATTTGATTTGATAGTTCTGCCAAGTCTAGGTTTTGAGCGATTTCTTCCTGCTTGGGTGAAGTGTGTTATTGTAGGGTCTATTTGCTTCATTTACTATTATATGATCAGATTGTTCAAACTCACTCAGTTTGCATCTACTTGCATCATCTTTTTTTAATTTTTAGAAAAAAAGAAAAGACAAAAACATTTTTGTACTTTTTGCATTAGGTTACATTTAGTTGTTCTTTTCGTTATTTTTTTAGAAAAAATAAAAAAAATTAAGTCTTGTAGTTTCTCTTTTTGTTTAAAATTTTTATTAGCTTGCATTACAAAGAAAAAGAAAAGAAAAATTGGCATTATAGTTGCATTTAATTTTAAATTTTTTATACATCATTTTTGTTTTCTTTCTGCTAAGTCTATACCATCATACAGTCTCATCCCGCTACCTTTCACTAATACATCCCATTAAAATTTTACTAGTAATTTTGTTTTTTCTAGGCTCATACATCAACTAGTTCAGGCTAGGCTTGTGGACTAGGGAATTTTAACTTTCCATAGGGATTTGATTTCAAACGTAGTGGCCTTTCATTAGGTAAAACCTCTTATATAAGAGACCATCTAGAAGCTCCTCTCACACAAGAGTTAAGCATGAGGCTGTGTGAGAACCTAGTTAAGGAGATAACCCTTCAATTCCTTGTTCGAGTGTATATCAGGATTTTTATGCATTTGGGGATCTTGTCAATACCACCTCTTGGGCCTCATGTGTTGTCGGCGTTGATAGGGTTTCTGGATTTGCTACCCTTCCCATGCATAAGGATCAGGCTTGTGACTGTTCCTCCAGAATCTCTATGTAGTTTTGGTAGCCTTTAGGTTCTTGACACTAGGGATCATACACAGGTGTTATTGGAAGGCTATTTTGGATACACCTTGGACGGACTTGGAAGGTAACCTCGGTAGACAATTTGGGAGGATGGTTGGGTGATTTCAGCGCTTGTGCCCAAGAACATCTTCACGATACACCAAGTAACCATATTTCAGTCTTCACTGGTTGGACCTGGGCCCTAATCATTCCATGATTTCCTTTGAAAGGTGTACCTTATATCTGTTGTGTTTGAGTGACTTTAGGAAATTTTTAGTGAGTGTTTTTTTGTTTATCTATGTTTAGTTGGCCTTTAGGTGTGTGTAAGTAAAATTTATAGTTGTGGAGGACCAACCTATTCGTAGGTTAAGAAGGTTGCAAAACCTTCTTCCATTTGTTATAGTGGAGCCTCCATCACCCCCTCAAAGGCGGAGACTAGATATTGATGGTTCTTTTGAACCCGTAGGAGTTAGTAAAGTTCCAGGTGAACTAGAACTTGGGATTAACTAAGAAAAAAAAACTATAGTGGAGATTGAAGACTTGCAGGATGACAAGTTTTCAAGGAATTTCAACCCAACTCTAACTGATTTAAATGATCCTGTAATTTTCCAGGTTCTTCCATTTAATTCACATGTTATTGGTGTTCATGTGAGCAGATTTATGTCTAGCTCTGGAGAGGGTATTTCTACCCCAAATTCATCCATTTTGGATGGTGTAGTCCCACCTGCTTTGATTGGTGCTTCAATACCAAGTGCATCTATTGCACCCCTGTCACCAAGTAGTCGAGTGGTTCAACCCTTGACTCCCTCTAATGTAGTAGATCAATCTAGTCCGGTGGTCACTGGTATTCCTAGTGCACATTTTCCTTCCTCTTCCTTTATGTAAACTTCTCAGAGTGGTCCTAGTGGATCCTCCTCATTTGTTCCTGTTTTTCGGTGGAATAGAGGGCACATTCCCCCATCCACTCCTTATGTAGGTCCTACCCGTGCATATGTGGCAATACAGTTTGGAAACACAAATGCTTTTGGTTTTCAGACACCGGTTTCGGCTCCTTTCATGATATCTCCATTTTCTCTTTTCAGTGGAGCGATACCTGCTCCTGTTTTTCAAACTCCAGTTTCATATGGAGCGGCTCAAACCACTTATAGTGTTCCACAAATAAGTAATCCACTGGCTTTCGGGTGGAATCCTTTTTAGAGTAGTCCGACTATTTCAGAACCAGCAATTGGTGGAAACCCCACCTTTTCGTTTGGGAACCAAGGGGCAGGTCCTTCTACATCCTATACTACTTATTTTCAAACCTCGGTTAGGCCAAAGCTTCATTGTTTAGCAACTTTAAACTTTCTAGACTTGTCAAAGTTGATGAATGACCCCATGCGACATAGTGCAACATGGACACATGTTCCTATTAAGTTACCTTCATAGATTCCTAAGTTTGAAGTAAAAGCTGGAAAATATCTAGGTGCCTATATAACCACTTTTCACCTATGATTCTCTTCAAACTCACTGAACGATGACTCTGTTCGGTTGAGGATTTTCTAGAGGACCTTGACTCATGTTACAGAAAAATGGTACATTGAACCCCCCTCTACTGCATATGACTGTTTTTTGGATTTAGCAACTATGTTCCTCAATCACTTCCAACTTTCTATCCGGTATGATGCCAGCACATATTTGTTGTTGACTTTTTGGCAAAACAAATCCACACATGTCTTGGATCACATCTAGGAGTGGTGAATACGGAAGAGGCTTATCAAAGCCACTATACCTCCTGATTTCTTATTAGAGTGGTTCTTAAAATATTTACTGCCTTATATATCTAAGGACATATCCACTTTGGGGGTTACCACAGAAGAAGGGGATATCCACAGGGCCCAGCAGTTATACTTGATATATGCTCAGTCTGGGATCTAGTATGAAATCATACTTGAGGCAACGAGGTCTACCAATAATGTAGAGAAACCCAAGATTGGACCCCATGCCGATGGTGTGGTGGGTTTAGTTAATTTTCCCACTGTAGAGTCACTGGCTAAGTAACTCCATGAGTTTTCAATGAATAAATATGCATCGAAGGAAGCAAAGGTTTTCGCCCCCTGATCTCAAACTAAAACTATTTTTGCATAGTCTTCTCAGAAGGGAAATCAGCAGCCCGGTGGGAAAAAGAAGAAAGGGAAGAAGGGTGTGGGTAATCAAAACAAGAAGAAACCCACAAGCAATGCTGATGGGGGTAAGAAAGATAAGAAGAAGGTTAAGTTTCCATGTAATTTGTTCCAAGGAGACCATATAACTCATCAATTCCCTCTTATTGATCAATCTCAGAAGTTGCTTAAAAATCAACAACCAGCTGTCCTGAAGGATCCATTTTCCCAACAACAAAACAAAGCTTTGGTTTCAATGTATATGGGCGCACTTCTAGTGCTCCTCTTAATCAAAACTAGATTCACAAGGTACAATCTAACACCCTACTCTAGACAAGAAACAAGAATTATGAATCGGAGGCTTTAGAGAAGGGTAAGTCTACTGGTGAAAGTTCTAATCCTCTCACTATTGAGAAACCTGCTGATCCAATGATTAAGATACTGAAAGGTGTCTTTAAAAAAGATTTTCACAATACTAAATCTAGGGATGCATCTAACTATTCAGTATTTGAAGATTTGGCTCAAAATCCTTGTGCAATGTCAGCATTGCAAGTATTACATAGTTGTCCTACTCAACAAAATGCCCTCTTAGCATATTTAGGCAGCATGGATTCATTAAGCCCGCTGACAAAGTTTAATGTGTCAGATGTTAAGATTCGCCTACCATATCATGTGGCTTTGTCAATTGATATTTTCCATGGCATAAAACCCATTGGACCTACAGTCGTTAATGAAGGTGCTTCCATATGTGTAATGTCAATGTCTTCTTGGAAGGATTTAGGTTCCTCGGAGCTAGTTCCACCAAACACTTTTCTTACTACTTTCAACGGAAGGTCTTTCCATCTGCATGGTATCCTACCGGATTTTGAGATAAAGTTGTTAGGGAAATAAGTGGCTATTGAAGTAGAAGTGATTGATTCCCCATTGGATTATAACTTGCTTTTAGGGAGAAGCTAGAATTACACCATGTGTGTGATTTCCTTAGTCGTTCTTCGAGTGGTAGTGTTTCCACACAAAGGGAAGTTGGTTACTGTTGACCAACTCAGTTTCACTCAGAAGGGTCATTTGGAGAATAATGAGACCATTGTAACTTTGATCGATTATACTAAACCAACTAATGAGATATTGTGGGTTGGAATGTATGCATCTTTGTTGGGCACATTTGATATCCAAGCCCCTATAAACTATCTAGGTTCTACGAGTGTAGGGAAGTCTATCGTGACTATTGTCGATAGAACGGATCCTTGGGTCCTTCCTTCCCATCATGAACCTCAAGTTCCCTTATCTACAATGGAAGTGGCTTATCAACCTATTGTTAATGCCACTATTGATTCTTTCACGACTCCTTCTACAATCTTAGAGGAGTCGGAAGAAGACTATCTTCCCACATGGGCAGAGAACTCTTTATATTCAGATGATTGCTTAGACACATTTTTTCCTTCAGATGAATACATTTTGGAAGCTATGAGTGGGAAAGATAAGATTTGTGAAGATCTGCACCATAGGTCCTACTTTATTCCAGAACTTAGTAGGATTGAAAACCCAGAGTTCCATGTGAGTCTTGCGGAAGAAGTTGATTTACCGATTAATCCTTTACCAAAGAAGCGAATATTTGCTAAATGGAATACGTAAAATATTTGTGTTACCATTACAATCAACATCTCTACAAACCCTGATGTCATAGAAAATGTGCATATTGATGCAAACTGCTCTCTGGAGGAGATTGCCATATATACTGCCTTGTTTAAGGAATTCTGTGACTTGTTTTCCTAGTAATATAAGGAGATTCCAGGCATATATCCATCTATTGTAGAACACGAAATCCAGACCTACCACGATGCTAAACTTGTTTGACAAAAGATTTGACCTGTTAATCCGCAAAAAGCAGCAACCGTCAAGGTTTTGGTGGAAAATTTGTTGAAAGCTACGCTTATCTACCCAATTGCTCTGATGGAATGGGTATCCAATCCCATTCCCTTCGATAAGAAACAAGGGACAATACGTGTGTACACTTATTTCTGTGACCTAAATAAAGCATGTCCCAAGGAAAACTACCCTTTATAGATCAAATGATTGATGCTTGTGCGGGTAGCAAAGTATTTTCGTATATGGATGTATTTTTCATATATAATCAAATCCAAATCAAGCCAGAAGACCAACATAAAATGGATTTTATTTTTCCATGGGGTACCTTCACGTACAAGAAAATGCCCTTCAGTTTGAAAAATGTCAGAGCTACCTTTTAGTAGGAAATGAACTTTGCCTTCCATGACATCACTGAATATTGTCGAGCCATATTTGGATGATTTTCCTGCCCATTATCATGAGAGGAGGGACCACCTAGATCACCTTCGCTTGATTTTTGAATGATGTAGACATTATAAAATATGCTTGAATCCCCACAAGTTAGTTTTCTGCATCGAATCCGGGAGGCTACTAGGGTTTATCGTGTCAAGCAAAGGAATTCAAGTGGATCCTTTGAAAGTTGAGGCTATTATAAATCTACCTCCTCCTCATTCTATCAGGAAACTTCAAAGCCTACAAGAGAAATCTAACTTTCTTTGGTGTTTTATAGTTAAGTATGACAACATAACTAAGGGTTTCATGCGCTTTCTTAAGCATGACACCTCGTTTCTATGGGATGAAACCACACAACTTGCATTCAAGGCATTGAAAAATGCTTTGATATCGTCTCCTTTGTTACATCCACCAAATTACTCTAAATATTTTATATTGTATCTAGCTGCATTGGAGTCAACTATTGGGGTAGTATTGGCTCGGGAGGACAACAAGATCCAAGAGCATGTTGTCTATTATCTCATTCATGCATTAGCTAGTCCAGAACTCAAATACTCACATGTTGAGAAATTAGCATTATAAGTTGTCTATGTTGTTCAGAGGCTGCATCACTACATTTTAGTGAGGACAACCAAAGTGGTGGCAAATGTAAATCATTTTCAATATGTTTTGTCTCGACACATAATCGGGGGAAAATTCAACAAGTGGATAGTCATTCTCCAAGAGCTTGACTTGTATTTCCAATCTGCTAAATCCAAAAAGTCCTTAGCTTTTGCCGAGCTTATCTCATAATTTCCTATGGGAGAGAATATAGTGGTGGAAGATGACTCATTCCCAGATGAGTATATCTTCCTTATTTCCACCTCCAATCCCTGGTACAGAGATATCCTTATATATCTCTAGACTTTGAAGTGTCATGTGTCCTTCTCAAGGGAAGAGCAACACAAATTGTGTGTGAATGTCAAAAACTACCTGATCATCAATGATACTTTATATCGTAGAGGGGTAGATTCTATGCCGGGTCAGTTTCTTACCCATGAGGAGGCTGAGATCTTCCTAAATTATTATCCAGAGCATGTGGGGCTCATTTATCTAGGTTAGCAATGAACCAAAATATTTTACGTGTCGGTTATTTCTAGCCCATGATCTTCAAAGATTGTGTGGAGGTTGTGAAGTGTTGTCATCTATGTCATCTCTACACTAGGAAAATGCGGTCGCATCCTGATCCGTTGTTTCTCATCATTGTGGTGGGACACTTCACTAAGTGGGAGGTGGATTGTGTGATTTGCAACCTAGTTTTTGTTAAGGGGCATAAATACATCATTGTCGATGTGGACTACTTCACAAAGTGGGCAGAGGAAATGCCTACCTTTAAAGAAGACAGTGAAACGGAAGCTTACTTTGTGTTTAACCAAATCATTACTTGTTTTGGTATACCAAACGAAATTGTCACTGACCATGGAAATCACTTTCAGAATAGTATAATGACCGAGTTGATACTATGCTAGGTTTTAATCACGATCACTCATCATCCTTCTACCCGCAAGCAAATGGACAAGTAGAGGTAATTAACAAAACATTGAAAACCATTCTAAAGCATACCATTAATGCAAGCTAGTCAAATTGGCACATCATGCTATATCCTGCACTTTGGGCATACCAGAATAATGTCAACACTACTACAGGTTTTTCAGTTTTCCAACTCATTCATGGGGTGGAAGCAGTCACACCAGTCGAATGTGAGATTCCATTTTTTAAGATAGTCATTCATGTACTTCCTGACACTACAAAACTAGAAGAACATTTGCTTCATTTAGAAAATATGGATGAACCATGTAGAGATGCATTGGCCTCAAACAAGGCTCATAAGAATAGGGTAAAGAACCAATATGACAAAGTAGTTAAGCCAAGAGTTTTCTCTGAAGAGGAGCTTGTTTTTCTCTAGGGTCAAGACAAAGAACCTCTCCGAGTAGGAAAATTAAAGTCTATGTGGTTAGGTCCCTACATCGTGTCAAAGGTATTGAAAAAGGGAGTGTATGAATTAACTGATTTTGATGGAAATAAGTTTCTTGAGCCTAGAAATGGACTCTACCTAAAGAAGTACTATGCTTAGGCATGGTGCTTGTTCTTGTATTTTTATTGTATGTACTTTTATGTACAATAGTTAGTTGGTTAGTGTTTCTTATATAGTCTGTTGGTTGTTTCATATGTCAGTCGAGTGGTTCGTAGGTTTTGTGGATGGTGCTAGTCACCATAATTGTAACATGGCTTCAGCCACATGGGTTATCTATTCACCCTCAGGACAATTAGTTTCCTCTGGTGGTGCTTGCTTAAGTCCTGCTACTAATAATGTGGATGAGTACAAGGAAGTTATTGAGTTGTTATAGGATGATATCCTACATGGAATTACCCTTCTGGAAGTCAAACTTGATTCTCATCTTGTGGTATCCCAACTCAATGGTGAATATCAGGTGTGAAACCCTACTTCGCTATGTCATTTTTTGCGCGTAATATTAATTGAAAGAAACTTTTAATATATTTAATTTAATCATATTTCAAGGAATGAAAATACAATTACTACTGCTTATGCGAACTAAATATTAGACTGGCACTTAACACACATTTTGTAAAATAAATATAACAGATGCATTTGAGACACATGTAAATAACCAGGAATATATATATATATATATATATATATATATCAATAGATAGATCAATTTTTTGATTCGAAGATCTTGTCATAAATGTATAAATATACAAAAACTAGGATCGTAATCTATATGTATTCCTATAAATCTAAGCATGTTCCTCAGCCTCCTCGGTTGCGGCTGCCTCTTCGTCCTCTTTGTAATGTTTAATGGCCCTAGCTACCCTCCTAAGAAGGCATATCCAAGTCATCGAAATCCCTACTACAAACTCCTGCATGACAATCAGGATTTGCTCTATCTGCATGGTAGGGACCCCCTGGGTTAGCCTGACCAGCTTACCCTTGAGAACTTGCAGTATACTCTGGTCCCCACCCTGTTTGGGCCACACAAATGTCCTAGGGTTCCCATCAGGGCGTACATTTCGAACATATGCATTTAAAAACATTTAAAATGGATCAAAACTATTATACATATGTATATACATGACTTTATGATTAAAATTTATAAAAAAATCAAACAACATAAAAAGTTAAAATTACCTGTCTCTCCTCGTGCCTCCCCTAGAGGGAGGAAAAGGTCACTGTATCCTCATAAGTCCAACCCTATGTATGGGAATTGCTTGAGATTTGGTACTTTCCTTTCCCACCACATATAGAAATTTTCATCATAAACAATTTGGACTGAACCTCTACCACCTTGATGGTGAAACACATCTCCCCATCTAGTGACTCTTGGCTAGTGAGGGGAAGGTAGTGGTAGTGTTGTTGTAGGGATGATAGGTGGAACTCTCTCAAAGAAAAATGCCACGAAAATGCTTGCATACGCGAAGTTATTCCTATGCCATCTTTTGCAGTCACAGATTTGTTTCCTCATGAACGGGATCATACCCGAGCACCAATCAAATACTATACCATGCATGCAGTCCACTGCAATTCGTATCTGAGTCTGAGTGGCCAAGTGCAGTGAAAATGAACTAGCAATCCTTACCACTATGCTTACCATCACTTGTAATGAAAAACTAGTTATGTGAGCAATTAGGACACATGTCCCCTTCTTCTGTGTATCTATTGGGCAGTAAGTGTCAATGTAATACTGAACACTCATAGGGTCACCATCCCTAACAGTACCCTCAAGGTTCATGGGCATGCCTATGCAGGAAATCCATGTAATGAAGTATATGTCCTCTAATGTAATCTGCAATATCTCTCCTTGAAGATCAAATAGACCAAAGTCACAGTCCCAGTAACTTATCAGAGTCTCTACTAAACGGACATTGGCCCTCATTCCAAAAGTGCAGTAGAATTTGAAAATACCACATTGTTGCAAAGGTTGTAAAGTCGAGGCATCCCGCATTACCTCTCGATCCGTATCCTCATGCTCTCTTTCCCTCCACTCTAGAACCATCTTGTACCTGCTAAATGACCATATTCAATCATTACAACCTATTAGTATCTTTCGATTTTGGCCATTTTTCAGCCTTTTCTAAGTCACGTAGCATACAATACTATGCTTTAAGCACATCGCAGGTCATTCGCATGTTTATCTATTGAAAATTGCATATAAAACACGTATACGAAACTGCTATAGTAGCAGGCCCCTGTATGCTACATAACCTATCTAGGGCTTGCACAAAATGATAAAATTTTACACAAAAGTAAAAAAACTTGAGCAAATGGAAAGAAGGAGAAGGGAGAGATGACCAACCTACAACTTGTGTAATTTGATTCAGTCCAGCGGTTTTTCCTCAGTGATAAACTGAATTCATTGGTAAAAACTTGCCAAGTTTATTAATTTTCCAAAATGGTATTTCTATTTTCGCTTTTGAACTACTTATAGAAAAAATTTCAAATTTTTGACCCATTTCCTATAGTTTCAAATCATTTTTTAATGAATGGACTAAGACCATTGTTGAACCACAAAAAGACCACATTTTATTCACCTTTTACATACCATCTGTCACCTTATTCATATCTTATGCTTTCATAAAACCATTAATATCCACCATTTTCATGAATAAATATGGGTTCCCTTGTTATTTTCCAAATGATTTATTTTTTAGTATTTTGAGTGAATTTGTGGTTAATTATTGAGAAAAATAACATATTTTCATTATACTTTAAAGTTGGATGAGTTTGGTGATGCTTACAGATGAATTTGAAGACTTTAACAAGCTCAAAACTGACCACCTAGCCTCAAATTCGAATTTCATATTCTAGATGTGAGCTAACTTCAGGGAGAAGATCATGGAAATGTGGAGAGAATATCTCATCCAATATTTGTCGGAAAATTTTGAGGGATGAGTTGTATATTTGTTGACAATTTTGAGGGATAAGTTGAGAGAATAATGGATCTGTAATTATGATTAGTTATCTTGAATTCATGTATAAATAGGAGTTCTCTCTCCTCATTTTGGTTAGAGGCCTCTCTAGTGGTTTGGTAGTAGAGAACTGGTTCATCTTTTGAGATAGTCATGGATTTGATCCTGTTGTAATAGATTTCATATTTTAGAATAGATAGTTTGATTTCTTCATATTTTGATGTCTTGGTTATGAATTAGTTCTATTGATTTTATGTGAGTTCACAAGCTAATGTTGATTGCTTTATATCAGTTTATTTTATTGTTGTAAAGGAAAGTATCCTATGGCTAGGGTTTAAGAGACCATCAACATACTGGGGTTGAAAGGTGGATGCATATAATTCTGCAAGTATATATAAGAAATATTTAGAGATAAGAAAGGCCCACACCTGATTAACTAAAGGCTGGTCCAAGCTTTCTCTCACCCTTCTCCTGCTCCTCTTCCCCAAGAGACTTGTAAAACAAGTTATACCTTCCTCAAACCAAATAGACTATATGAAAGGAGATTATATTCAATGACACATGAAAACATAATTTGATAAATAACATCATATAATCATAATCAAAAATTCAATATACAAGACACATTGATTTGGGAAGAAGAAGGACATCACATCTTTATTAAACTTCAAAACAAGTACAAGTATACCTTCTCTTCAAGTTTGGCACCTCACGAAACCTTGATCTGGATCTGCTGCTTCTCTTCTCCAAGGAACTCAACCTCCAAGCTCTACAACACAAGGGGAATGCTTGTAGGGAAAAGGTGTGGGCAAAGAGAGCTCCAATTCCTCTAGAATAACAATGGAAAGATTCAAGTCTCCTCTCATGGACCTCCCTACCTCTATTTATATGTTTAATGAAGAGTTGGGGTCAAACACATAGTAGTTACAACTGAAGGAGTTAGTTGCATAACTACCCAAACTACCCAAATTTAAAAATTCATATTTTTTTGACATTTTTTAGAAGTGTACATGGGTTGCAGAAATAGAAGTCGTGTACACGACGAGGTATACCTAGGTTGTAGTGTAGAATGTCATGTATTTAAGGCATACATGACTATTATATATACCAACTCACGTACGTACGCGGGTTTCCTTAAGGAAAGTCGTATACACATCCAAAACTCATTTTTAGGGTATTTCGAGGCATTTTCAGACTTTGGTATCTTCTAGAAAGTTTTATCTAACTAAAATACCTTTCCAACAATGTAAATATGAGGTCAAACAGAGTTACAAAAATCAAGATATGGGTTCTCCAAGTTAGGTGTTTTTTCAGTGACTTTCATGAAGTGTCATCATGGAAGTGTCGACATACGACGAAATCATGGGAAAGTGGTCACAGGAAAAAATGTGTCATTTTGAGCTATAATATATGCCCCTAATGTATGAGGTTAGAGGGGAAGATGATAGCTGAGATGCATTATAAAGGAAACAATTGAGTATGGAGAGAGCAGAGAATCCATTTGATTACGAGGAATCGGGCTTACAACAATAAACTAGATGCTTTGTTCTTTAAGGTTTAACGAGCATGAAAAAGACATAAAGTACACTCAGAATATTTTTCATGTTTAGGTCCAGAGCACAAAAAAGAGAAAACTAAGTTCATACTGGGGGTTCATTTTCCATAATTTTAGTCCCTCAGGTCTAGAAAAGTGATAAACCTATGCCTGAGAATACTCTTCTCAATTCTGAAGAAAAGAGAGTGTTCCTTTCTCATATTATTCCACATGGTCCGAGAAAGTGATAACCTACCACCAATGTGGATGCCCATTCACATATTCTTAACGAGCCTGAATGGACAAGTTTACTTGGCAGTCAAGTCTATTTTGAGGAGTCAAAACTAGGCCTAAAGAAACTTAATATCTCTCCCGTGAAGTTTTAACGAGTCCGAAAAATTCAACTCGCAACCTCCTTACTATTTTTAACGAGCTCGAAGGAGAGCAGAAAGAATGCTCTAAATGCAAGGAGACGAGTGTCAGGGGCAAGCGAAACTAGTTCCAAGCGCGAGGAACAAACCTATGCATAATGCAAGGAACAAGAGCAAGGTAAAGACACTTGAGGAACGTCTCCTCAAGGTAAAGGGTGTCAAGTTGTAAAGGAAAAATGATACAAGGCTTAGCAATGATGAGAACAAATATGAGGGCTTATATAATGAGCTAAAAACGTGAAAGCCGGAATTAGGCTCATAAGCATGAGCAGGGCACATGCAAATGCAGTTACAGCTTGAACAACAAGACAAGGCCAGTAAACACTTGTGAATCCAACTAAAAATCATGTCTCCAAGAAACAACAACATCAGAATCATATTCAGAAGAAAATATTCGATGCAGGTCACTTTGGCAGAAACACATGCGACTTTGCTATCTTTTACAAAAGGGAAAGTCAAGGAAGAATCGACCAAAGAAGATTCTATAGCACCAAGGATTGAGGGTTTATAATCATTAAGATCAAACTCAGAAGGAGAGAAAAAATCAATAATGGAGATAGAGTTTGCAGGAACAAACTCAGTATCACAGGAGTTGAAAAATTCATAAGAAAAATAAAACTCATCAGGATCACTAACTTGCTGATCAAAGGGAGATTTCGAAGACTCAACAAGACAAATATAAGGATATCGATCAATAGAAAGATCAAGCTTATTAATCAATTCAGGGTTAGACTTAGGCACAACTGAACTGACATCCATAAGAAGGTCAGACTGTATGAAGGACTCTAGGAATACTTCATCTGAAAGGAAGGAGATCATCTAAGATAGGACACATGTCTAAACTTTCAAATGGATCAATAGAGTGGAGAGAAGGCTCCATGGTCTGTATAGGATGACTCACCTGGTCAACTGCTAGGACCAAGTCCCAAGAAGATAATCATGAAAATAGAGGTTGCTTCTCAGTAGCAATTGAACGCGAAGGACATGAGGCCACATAGCTCACATGTGGTGGGGTAGTATCTATAGAAACACTAGGAACCAATAAAGAAAATACCTGGTCTCTAGTTGGGTCAGGAGACGGATCAAGAAAATCCAACTGATCGATAGTGACAATTTCTTCGTCATGATTAAAGTACATCACATGAAATAATGTTGACACCACAGCTTGCATGGCATAGACATAATCACGTCCAAGGAGAATATTGAATTCCAAGGGGTCTACTATCACCATGAAGTCAACTAAGGCAGTCTTCCCACCCAAAGCAATAGGTGTTTGAGAAATTCGAGAGCTTGGTGGGCATTCATCTGAAGTGAGTTCAGTGCCCCCTTATTCAGTAAGTTATGAACTGGCAATGAAGAAAATGTGACTAGCAGACACTTCACTCTCTAAAGGAAGAGTGGGATTAATTGACAATAGAATCGATTCAACTGCTTTGTGAAAGTCACTCTCTAAAGGGAGAGTGGGATTGACCAAAGATAACATTGGTTCAATCACATCAGGATCACTCTCTGAAAGAAGAGTGGGATTGACCAAAGATGAGATTGGTTCAACCACTTGATAAACCAAAGGTTGAGTACGTTGTTAAGAAACTATATGTTGTTCAGGAAAAGGAAATTATTGAGTCTCAGACCACACTCTTCACACCTCTGTGATAGCATGTCACTGGTGAGTAAGATGATCTCCCTTGCATAGCTTACAAAATAACTTAAGTTTGCACTTCGAAGGACTAGTTTTCTCAACGGTGTCAACATGACTAGGAGTGGCTGACTGTTTGCTCTTACATGACCTACAGAGGCTGAGAGTTTTCCCCTAGCATGAACTACAGAGGATGGGTGACTGGATCCAATCTGACTAAAAGAGGCTGGCTATTGAGATACTTCAGAATGTTCAAAAACGAGATGACCATGAAACCAAACTCTTTGCACCTCCACGATAGAAGGACATTTATAAGTAAGGTGGTTTCCCTCACAAAGCTTACAAAAAAACTTGGGCTTGTGTTTTGAACAGGTAGTATTTTCAACAATGTCAACATGACTCATAGTGGTTGACGGATTGTCTCCAACATGAACCATAGAGGTTGAGAGACTTCCCCCAGCATGACTCGTAGAGGCTGAAAGACTAGGTCCAACATGACCCGCAGAGGTTGGATGGGCACCACCAGCATGAAAAGAAGAGGCTACATGGTTAGGATCGACATGCTTTGCAACAGTTGATTGTGTGCCCCTAGCATGAACTTCAGAGGCTGGGTGGATGGATCCAACATGACTTGCATATGTTGGATGCAGAGGTTCAACTTGAACATCAAAGTTTGAATGGGTGTCCTCAGCATGAACTACATAGGCTGAGTGACTGGATCCAATGTGACCTGGAAAGGTTGGAAGGATCCCACCAGCATGATCAACAGAGGCTGAATGGTGAAGATCAACTAGACTTGCAGAGGTTGAGTGCTTAGATCCAACATGACCTGCAGAGGTTGGATAAGTTCCCCCAGCATGAACAACAAAGGCTGGGTGGTGAGGTTCAACTTGACTTGTAGAGGTTGAATGGGTGCCCCCTTTCTTATTTGCCTTCTTCCTATTCCTCCTTCTTTTACTCCTTTTAGACTGCCGGTTACTAGTATTAGTACTTTCACCGCATGAGTTAGAAGGAGGAGGAGAATCAACTACAGGTGAAGGGGAAGCAGTGTTTTGATGCCCTTGATATAAGGAGCTTACTTGAGAAGCATCATGAGCATTCAGGACTATTGGAGTGGAAAACAACCATACTGGTAGCCCTAGGGTGAATCCAGGTAGATTCAGGGTGGCCATCAAGGGAACACCAACATTCCCCATGAGACGAATAGAACAAGGAGTTCCCAGCATGGGGATCTCTTGGTTGGTATTCAAAGGGGTGTTAGCCAGAGTTTCAAACTAGGAGACAAATTCTATGGTTGAAAGGCAACCAAAATTATGAAGCACACACCTAAAGGAAAACTAAGTACAGACAAACCATAGTCTAAGTACAGACAAACCACACAGCACTATCTAAAAATTCCAAAATCCAAACAGACAAACAGGTATAAGATACGCTTTCCAAGAGAAAGCTGAGAGACAGTTACTTGGTGTCCCTGTAAATGTTCTTAGGCACAAGCGGAGGAATCATCCACCGCCCTCCCACACCTTCTACCGAGGTTACCTTCCAAGCCCATCCAAGGTCAACCAAAAATAGCCTTCTGGTGTACATGTGTATGAACCCTAGATGTCAAAGAGACTAAAGGCTACTTCAACTATATTGACTGTCTGGGGGGACACTCGCAAGCCTGGTTCGTATGCATGGGCAGGGAAGCAAAGCCCGAAACCCTGTCTAAGAAAGAATCCCCAGATGTGCAAAAACCTTGGTCTACGCTTTGGCAAGGAATCAGAGGGTTATCTCCTCAGTCCAAGCCTCCACGCGGCCTCGTGCTTAACTCCTATTTGAGAGGAGCTTCCCAGATACAATCAACATAGAAAAGGGTTTACCTAGTGATTGGCCAACTATGTCTGAAATTTTAAACTTGTGGGGAGTTCAAACTCCCTATCCCACAAGTCTAGCCTAAGCTAGTTGGTGTATGACACTATAAAATAAAATAAAATTTACTATTAATTTTTAAATTATATCGTTTATTTTAAGGGTTGTTTTTAATTAGAGGATAAATGGTGTGAAACTTATGTGGTGTTTTGACTCAAAGTTGAAACAAAATGACTAAACAAAGAGAAATGAAATGCAAAAAGCAAAAACTATTCTCTTCTTCTTTTTCAAATAGAATCTTGAAAGCCACAAAAGAACAAATTCTTCTTTTTTTTTTCAAAAACAATGATATGCCATGCAATCTAGACTAAAAACCTAATCTACATGCATATAAAGCAAACATGTGTTTTTTATTTTTCTTTCATAAATGAAAAAGAAAAAATGTCGTATCAACTAATGCAAGCAAGTACTGTAAGCAAAGCAAATAGACAACTACTCTACACCCCACAAACAAACCCTAGGTTTCCCTAAAGTTGGATATCAACCTCTCTTGAAAGGAAGGCTCACAATGGTAAACAAGCCAACAAATTTGGAATGAAGATACTGAGAAATAAGACTGACATAAACAAAGATCAAGAAGTCCCAAGTGTCAATCTAAACTTACAAACAAAAGTTTCTCAGTACCTTGTCCAACAAGGTCAAGCCAAAGAAGGAGGTGGGGGGGAAAGCAGTAAAAATAAGTTCGAAGACTTGAAAGAGACTTACAAGATAGACAAAGAGCACCTAATCGAGATAAAAAAAACCACTCAGGAGTCATGCACATGCAAAGGACCCTTGAAGACCCTATAAACAGCACTCAAATCACCCCAAAACCCTAAAAAATAATGAAAGAACACAAATTTAGGTGCATACACGGGTTTCCTTAAGGCAGGTCGCATATGAAACATGGGTTACAGGTAGTGAAACTCATGTATACAACACAGATACGCGACTGTTTAGCCTGAAAGTCGTGTATAGATGACAAAAGGCACAAAAAGGATCAAAAATTGACCTATGAAGGCAGGAAAGGTGTTCCAACAAACTAAAAAGGTGTTCCTAACTTGTAAGAAAGACCTGAAACTTTACAAAAGGATGAAAGAAATACAAAGAAACCCCAAACAGACAAGGCTCTCCCCAGTGGAATCGTGAGTTCTGTTGTAAAGGAAAGTATCCTATGGCTAGGGTTTACGAGGCCATCAACATACTAGGGTTGAAAGGTGGATGCATATAGTTCTACAAGTATATATAAGCAAGATTTAGAGATAAGAAAGGTCCACACCTGATTAACTGAAGGCTGGTCCAAGCTTTCTCTAGCCCTTCTCCTGCTCCTCTTCCCCAAGAGACCCGCAAAACAAGTTATACCTTCCTCAAACCAAATAGACTATATGAAAGCAGATTATATTCAATGAAACATGAAAACATAATCTAATAAATAACATCATATAATCATAATCAAAGATTCAATATACAAGACACATTGATTTGGGGAGAAGAAGGACATCACATCTTTATTAATCTTGAAAACAAGTACAAGTATACCTTCTCTTCAATTTTGGCACCTCACGAAACCTTGATCTAGATTTGCTACTTCTCTTCTCCAACGAACTAAGTCTCCAAGCTCTGCAACACAAGGAGAATGCTTCTAGGGCAAAGGTGTGGGCAAAGAGAGCTCCAATTTCTCCAGTATAAAAATGCGAAGATTCAAGTCTCTTCTCATGGACCTCCCTACCTCTATTTATATGTTTAATGAAGAGATAGGATCGAAGATAGAGTAGTTACAACTGAAGGAGTCAGTTGCATAACTACCCAAACTACCCAAATTTCAAAATTCATATTTTTTTGACATTTTTTAGAGGCGTACGTAGGTTACAGAAACAACAGTCGCATACACGAGGAGGTATACGTGGGTTGCAGTGCAGAAAGTCACGTATTTAAGGCGTACGTGACTATTATATATAGCAACTCGTGTATGTACGTGGGTTTCCTTAGGGAAAGTCATGTACACATCAAAAACTCATTTTTAGGGTATTTCTAGGCATTTTCAGACTTTGGTGTTTTCTGGAAAGTTTTAGCTAACTGAAATACCTTTCCAACGGTGCAAACATGAGGTTAAACGAAGTTATAGAACTCAAGATATGTTTTCTCTAATTCAGGTGTTTTTTCAGTTACTTCCATGAAGTGTCGTCATGGAAGTGTCGACATATGACGGAATCATGGGAAAGTGGTCATAGGCAGAGATGTGTCATTTTGAGCTATAGCATTTATACACTCTTATGCTTTTCTAGATTAGGTTGATTTCCATGTCATTTCCTTCTTTTGCAAGCTTAATTTAATTTCAATTACATGTATTTTTTATTTTAGTCAATTAGAATATTAGATTAAATTATCTATATTCTACCCCTGCATATATTGTGTTTGTACCTCACAATTTTATGCTCTCTCCGGGTTGACATATTAAATCATTGGATATATGTTATAAAATTGTTTAATATTTTCACCAACATTTTGACGTCGTTGACGAGGAGGTGCTAAAAGGGATTAGAGTTTAGATAGATAGATAGATTACTTTTATATTACATAGTAAGAGGGAGGGGAAAATGGTAAGACGCAAGGACGACTTCACTACAAGATGTTTGGAATTTCCGTGGTGTAACAGCCAGACGCATCCACTATAGTGGGGTTCCCCAAAGCCTTGATGTTCCTTTGTTTTTGCAAGTGTGTCTATTTTTCTGCAAAGTGTATTCTTTTTCTGCAAATGCAAGTTTTCTTTTACAGTTTTGTAGTGTAAAATTTTGGATTGCTTTCATTTTTGGGTGCCTTTATTTCATACTAACTTGCTTTTAATTTTTTGTTTTGTACAGATTTTTGCGCACTTTTATTTCTGTTTGTGCAATTGTTTTGTACTAACCCATTTTGTATTGTTTTTTTCCACATTTTTCATGTACTCATTTTTTTCATTTTTCTTTTTAAGCATTTGATTTCAGTGAAATGTTGAGCATAATCCTAGAGCAACTCATTCAGATCCTTGCAAAAGTCGGGATCTCCTCTTCTCAAGAAGAGGAGATCTTGATAGCAGTCAATGATGTAAGTACTTATCCTGATACAAACAAGGAAGAATCGACATTTGAAGAATCATGCATATCAGAAGGAGAACACCTGTTCGAACTAGAGATTGAAGCGGATGAAGAAGGGATCTTGGGTGATCATTATGCAAACGAAATTTGTATCAAACAATGTTTCCAAGTAAGTATAGTTCAAATCAGTTTTGTTTTTGCTTTTATTTCATTAACTTACATTTTCAGCGCTTAGTTTCGCATATTTTTATACATCATAGATTTCATTCTATAAAATTAAAATTGAATTTCTGTTTAGTTTTGTTATATAGATGGCTACATTGGCAATTTCATTACACTTAAATGAACGTAAATTTCTATTAGAATATAAATATAAATTTTATTTTAATTTTAGTGTTTTTAAAATATAAATATAAATTTAAAATGTACAAAATAAAATAAAAATTTGTACCCTTTGATAGACACTTATTTTTAACTTTGTTAGGAATAAACATTTATTTTGCATCTAGGAAAACATTAAAAATAAAACAAAATTTATATAAAAATTTAAAATTAGCATTAAAAATATATCATGTTTTTTAAGTTGTTAGTTTTAATTTTAATAAATTAACTATATATATATATATAATTAACAAACCTACAACATTAAATATTAATATATAGATATATATAATAAAAATTAAAACTTTTAATCAACATTACTATATATATATAAAATACCATGCAATTCTAAACATTAATATATGTATAATAACAAAATAAAACCTTTTTAAAATGAATACAAAGCAAATAAACATATATGTATGTTAAATAAAAACATTAAAAATAAAACAAAATATAAGACAAATTGTTTTTCTCCACATTGAAACTTGAAACCTACAAAAATAATCTTAAAACAGTCTTTCAGCCCTCCATACGAAATCTGCAAACCCAAACGCAAACACAAACAACCCTTCATGCGCAACCTGCAAGCACAAACGCAAATAGCCCTTCATGCTTAACATCAGCAATTTTATCGCTAACTTTCATTCTTTTGGTTTGGAATGAAATAGAATCGTGTGTAGTTCCAAATCTTCACTCCTACCAAGCTTTTGACCACTATGACCAGTTCAAATGCTTCTGGCAATGGCTAGTAAATTCAGGTTCGGCGTCATTTTAAAGAAACTTTTAATCTGCTGTGATATCCCCGTTAGTACGGGTTTTCTGATGCAAATATGAAATCATGTCAATCCACATAACGCGCATATGGATCCCTCGTGGCAGTTTCAGATCATAATCCTATGAGATCGTGGCGGTTTCAAATCATAATCATGGTGCAAATTTAACCTACGAGGTCCTCTCTTTGCTACCAAATCCCATTTCTTTTGACATTTCTCCGCTTGACTGAAATGTGTCTATCGGCGAGGGATTCTCTCCAGATTATTCTCAGGTAAGGTTTCTTTCCAATTTATTATTCCTATCTGAGGGAATTTCTATCCCTAGATAATCGCAACAACCAAACTGCCCATTACAATCTTTAGTTGAATTCATTAAGGCATTTAATCCAACTAATAAACTGAAGGAATGCCGATTTTCTGCCAATAGTTACAGATTATGGATATTCTAGCTCAATAAAGTATGAAATTTGCGGGTGTGTTCATAATGTTATTGGAATATCCTCCCGATAGATCCATATTATATGTCTAGCCCACTCCAGTGAACTCCACATTGATAAGGAGCGCCCCTCCTTCTGATTGACAATCGTAGCTCCTTATATCAGTAAAGACTCCCAAAATAGTTTCCTTAACAGCGGCTAAATAAATCGATTTCTCCAGTAAAATGGGTCGTCGAATCGTAGGGTTTCTATATTTTTGTCCCTTTCTTCACAATAATATGGATATGCTTGCAGTCGGGTGTAACTTTGTTCCGGCGATACCCGCGATTCCTTGGCACTAATATTTGAACAAATTTCTTTCTCCTCAATCGTGGCCAATGAATGATATGAGAACACGGTTCAGTTTTCATTGATCTGGTGTGTAATTTCAATGGTCCCTCTTTTCTTGGTGATGAGCTAATAAATACCTTCTGTTCCTTTTGGCAGGCGTAAATATAATTGACCAATGAGTAGGTTTTTCAAATATGTGGTAGAACCGAACAAACATGGATCGGGATGATCATATTTTCAAATTATAGAACAATGTATCTACACCAATAATCACATATGAGGGTCTATCAATCAATCAATCAAGGTAAGTCAAATTTATATATGCGTGCATCTATAAAACTCCAGTTTGGATACCTAGATAATAGAGATTTATTCTCATAATCTTAATCATTGTTGAATTCATGTGGTTTGAGAGTTTTCAATCCTACGAATTTCTCCTGTAATGCTGAGTTGTTTTTATAATAAATTAAGAATTATAATTTTTGAGCGCAGAGATAGATATGAAGTTTATAAACGAATGACAGTCTGTAACCGTAATATACTAGTTTACACGTTGGGAAATTATTTAGTTTGGGATATATCGTCTTAATTTAATTTACATCGTCAATTAAGCTTCCTTAGGTGCTTGAATTATTAGCGAATAGTGAATTATCCTCCGGGAGTCTATTTACCAACTCGGCTTGTATAAATTTGATTTTAGATAGATAAATAAGTGCACATTTTAAATTCAAGCAGAGTAGGTATTTTTGTGGGTAAAAAGAGCTGAGTGGTTAGGGATCGTAACTAAAAATAAATAACCTTTGGTTACATTATGTCTCACACATGATACAAAAAAACGCCCAATATACGATAGTATGAATCCCTCCTATTGAATATTATTTTTCCAGCATTACCTTTCGGACACCTACCTAACAGATCTGATGAGTTGCGCCAATAAGACAATATTTTCAAAATCTTGACCTTCTAAATATTTGACCAGCCCTTTTTTGTTCATGTATTTTCCCACACGCTCAACCACCTTCTATATCAACTCCCCCTTGTCATTGGTGATTCACAAGAAACTAAATAAAGGGACTAAGAAACAAAGAAACATCTATGTATATCTATCCAACATAAGGAAACAGTATACAAAGAAAATTTATCTCTCACCCATTACACTCCAGCTCGAAAACGTTTTTATCCATTCACGAGAAGAAAAAGAGTGGTGGAGCTGTACCGCAACTCCTCTTCATGATAGTATAGGGCTTGAATATACAAGATCTTTTAGCCATGGGTTGATCAAACTATGCTAAATGTTTTATGAATAAAATGATTACAGAATGTTTGACACTATAAAAGACTGAGGTTGTAATAGAGTCACTCTTGCATGAAATGGACCTCTTTCAAACACCTTCCGTGACCCTGCGCTTTGAGAAACCCAAAGTTATAAAGCAAAAAGGTAATGTAGTGTTTCATTAAACTAAAAGCATAAAGGTAATACGTGTACCCTTCTTTTTAATATATGAACTCCATTCAAAAAGGTAATTTTCTTATATTTAAATCAAAACATATTTTAATACATTTCTTTTAAATGTTTTAGAGTTTAAACAAATTATTTAATAAACTTTTTTTTTTAGCATTTGCTTATTTGTTTAAGTTCTTAAAACAAAGAGTTTATCAAATTTGTCAAGAAAAATGCATGCTTATTGTGGATAATATGGAAAAGGCTCACTTTGAAAATAAAAATTACAAGTTTCTTTTTAAAATATCAGAAATATATATAAGTTTTTATAAATCAATTACATGAGGTAATAATACAACATTAATAATGATAATGTTAATTGATATTGTAGTAATAATTTGACATTTATAAGAAAGTGTTAAGTAGACTACTTGAATTACAAATAGAATAAATCATTTGTTTGTTTGTTTCTGTTTTCATAAGACTTTTTGGTATATATATCTTAAAATGATAAAAAAAATTATAAAACATATAAAATTATAAATATAAAAATATTATAAAGATAGTAAACATAAAATAAATTATTATGCGTCTTTACAATCGATGGAAGTTGTTGTCGTAGCCAAGACTTCTTCTTAATTTTAATTTGTGCACAGTGGGACTTGGCATATCTTCCATTTGGGGGAGGTAGGTGTTTGTTTCAGGCTACCAAATTTATCATAAAAAATCGTTTATTTCGCACACTCCTCTCTAGTTCAGATTATTAAGATATTTTTCTTTTAGAGGGGTCAACCACTGAAAGGGTCGACCCTCTCTCCCTATTGTGCAATCATTACATAAAGACACATTATGATGTAAAAACTCTGATGTAAAAGCTTACATTAGTATCTATATACATAAAAGCACACAAAAATTTGTTTTTGTAAAATCAAATTTAAAAAATATATAAACAAAAACAACTTCATAAATAATAATAAAATGGTTATGATAACATTACAAAAATAAAAATAAAATTAAATGAAAAACTAAAAACATATAAATGAATAAAAGGTATTAGGTAATAAATAAAATTATAAAATTAAAATTATAAATGAACTTGAAATCTTCTCAAATTTTATGATTGTTGTGCTAACTTGTTTTCGCAAGTCGCTCAGAAATAGGTTTTGACAAGAAGGCTTGCTTAATATGCATTGCTACTTTCAGGTATAAATCATTTTATTTATTATCACTTTTGATTAACCACATAATTTCATGTATTTTCAATGCTCTCACAAGTTTGTTGCAGGAAAATGCTAACCTTTTGTAAATTTAAAGATGAATGTATGGTGTGTAGAAGTGATTTCTATAACCGCAGAAACTTTTTAGAAAAATGTTCCAGTTAAAGCTTGAAGGAGTTGAATTTCCCTTGTGTATGTCAAAACATTTTGTTTCCATAAAGAAGCCTTTCAGAGAACAATTACGTCATGTCATGATTACTTATCATTTTTCCTTCCAAGGTTATCCATCATCCATGCTAGAGTCTGTTTTTTCACTGCCTTATCAATCATAACTTCCCGCATGTCTACCTTTATGAGTCGCACTCATTTTACTCATTTTTTGTTTATCCTTTTCCTTCTGAATAAAACCATTCAGCTTCCTTTCCATGACTACATTGCTTCGTTATCCCTTCCATAAAAACTGTTTGATTGTGAGATCTTTTATCTATAGTCCTACCACTCATTATGTACAACTCTTGTTCACTGATGTGGGATTCCTTAAGGCCCACCTTTCCATAAGTCTTTCCCCCATTAACCTCAACACTTTATCTAGGATAGAGACTAGAGTTCATTGTTAGTACCTTGAGGCTTTCATGCCTCAATGGAAAGTTCTCTCGCTAGCAATCATAGGAATACATCAATGTCCCTTGATTATTAGATCTTGCAAGTGGCTCGACATTAGCTCATTCATTCGCACTTTGCACGATGTAATTAGGTACCTTGGAACTCATTGACATCAATGGTGAGATTGCCTCGCATTAGTTAATTAAATTGATCAATGGTCGATAATCCAATGATTTCTTTCCATGTTCAACATCGACACATTTATTCACATGGTAAGAATTGTACCATTGGTTTTTGTAGCGGGTGAATACTATATACTTTGCATGACTCCATCAGCATTTTTACAGTAGCATACTTTAGCCATATGAGAGTATCACAGTTCTACTTTCAAATATCATCTTTTACTTTATCAAACCAAGCAGTAGTTCAGTTCCTTCACTTCACATTCTATGATTCAGCAGTAGCAGCCACATTCCTATTGCATAAGTTCATCAACATTTTGGGTAAGTGGAGGTATGTTGTTTTCTAAATCTTTAACCATCTAAATCTTTAAATGCTAGAAAATGAATGAATTTGGAAAATTCCCTCACGACATTTCTTTTCTCCTTTTCACAAACTTAATACATCTTAAGTTGGGGGGGACTATTCATTACCATTTTACATATTTATCATCTCATTTACCATTAACCACCATGTCTTTCCCAAACTATCCTTTGTTACACACTGTGAATAAAGAACATTGCTATATATATTGGCATGATTCATAATATGAAGAAAATGCTTTATAATATACATTGATGGTTCATCATTTCTAATGCATGTGTACTTTTAAATCTTATTTATTGTACCAAGAAGAAAAATATATATAAAAAATAAAACGAGAAAATGTTGTTAACACAAGAACCAACATTTGTTATACTTATGGTTGTTAATTAACACAAGAACCAAACATAAGGAAAATTGCTTCCATTCATGCATTTCAAATCATGGAATGATTTACTATTACAGACCATCATCATGTAAAGGCCAGCTACAAAGCCAACAGTTGCATGAGGACATGCAACCAGTCAAGTTGGGGGGAATGTTGAGCCGCAAAAAAACACATTTTATTCACCTTTTACATACCATTTGTCACCTTATTCTTATCTTATCCTTCCATAAAACCATTCATATCCACCATTTTCATGAATAAATATGGGTTCCCTTGTTATTTTCCAAATCATTTAATTTTTAGTATTTTGAGTGAATTTGTGGTTGATTATTGAGAAAAATAACATATTTTTATTATAATTTAAAGTTTGATTAGTTTGATGATACTTACAGGTAAATTTGAAGACTTTAACAAGCTCAAAAGTGACCACCTAGCCTCATATTCGAATTTCATCTTTTAGATGTGAGCTAACTTCAGGGAGAAGATCATGGAAATGTGGAGAGAATATCTCATCCAATATTTGTTGGAGAATTTTGAGGGATGAGTTGTAGATTTGTTGAGGATTTTGAGGGATAAGTCGAGAGAATAGTGGATCTGCAATTATGATTAGTTATCTTGAATTCATGTATAAATAGGAGTGCTCTCTCCTCATTTTGGTTAGAGGCCTCTCTAGTGGTTTGGTAGTAGAGAACTGGTTCATCTTTTGAGATAGTCATGGATTGATCCTGTTGTAATAGATTTCATATTATAGAAAAGATAGTTTGATTTCTTAATATTTTAAAATAGATAGTTTGATTTCTTCATATTTTGATATCTTGGTTATGAATTAGTTGTATTGATTTTATGTGAGCTCACAAGCTAATGTTGATTGCTTTAGATCAATTTATTTTCTGTACTATTATGCTTTTCTAGATTAGGTTTATTTCCATGTCATTTTGTGCTTTTGCAAGCTTAATTTAATTTCAATTACATGTATTTTTTATTTTAGTCACTTAGAATATTAGATTAAATTATCTATATTCTGCCCCTGCATATATTTTTTTTGTACCACACAAGTTTACGCTCTCTTCAAGTTGACAAATTAAATCGTTGGATATATGTTATAAAATTGTTTAATATTTTCCCCAACAACCACGGAAATTTACTAATTGAAGAAGGTCCAGGATCACTAAAATGTTTTTTTTTCACATATAGGGTATGATTTGGTCATTATTGTTGACTTTGCATCTATACCTTATCCATCATTAAACCCAACGATCACTTTTTCATCTATGGACTATGGTGTCAAACCATTTTGACCTCGTATACATCATTGTTACTCTATGGATAGGGCCTCCCTCTCATGGGTACCCTAGTTAGAACACTTTATCATCTTTTCGTACCCATGTCGCAGCTATGCTAGGTTTGCGGGAACCTTCTTAGTTGATTTTGATGCCAAAATGAGCCTCATTTTGCATATTTTTATGAGTTATCCTTGTTATAAAGATCCCTGCACTTATGGATATTTCTTTAGGCCATGTTCTGACTCCTCAAAACATACGAGAGTACCGAGTAAACTTGTTCGTTCAAACTCGTTAAGAATAAGTGAATGGAAATCCACATTGGTGGTAGTTTATCACTTTTTCGGACCATGTGGAATATTTAGGAAAAAGAGCACTCTTTTTTTGTCAGAATTGAGAAGAATATCTTCAAGCATAGGTTAATGTCTTTTCTAGACCTGAGGGACTAAACTTACGAAAAAGAAACACCCAGTATGAGCTTAGTTTTCTCTTTTTCATGCTCTAGAGCCAAACACAAAAAACATTCTGAGCGTACTTTATGTCTGTGTCATGCTCGCAAAACCTAAAGAACAAAGCATCAATTTTACTGTTTTAATCCCCATTTCTCATAATCAAATGGATCTTTTCGAGTGATCTTGTCTTCCTTCACACTCATTAAATGCAGGCTAGATATCGCTTCTGAAGGTCCATCGATCTGGTATTAACTTATCCCTTTTTCAAACCTTACCGACTAAGTATGAAAAATGTATACCTTAGTCCTCCGGGAGCTAAGAGAGTTCTTCTATGTATTGTTTTATACGTTTTTGACCTCAGGAGACTAAATTGTATGAAAAAGAACCCCCCTAGAGTCTTCTTCGGAGTTTTCAGATTCTCAAAATATGAAAACACCAACGAGCATGTACTAGTCGGGGATCGTAAAATACACGAATAAGTAACATTATCAAGCATTATTCTCGCCCCTCTTTAAGCTTGTAAAAAATGAAGAGAGACTTTAGTTAACTTTCCTGGACTCGTTAAAATTTAATAGGAAAGAAAAGGAGGGATTAGTCTCTTTAGGTTATAAACAGTGGTAGCATGTAATCCTTGAACAAAGCTCTCTCTGAACTTTCTGATACTCATGTTTCAGTTTACACTTTCAACTCAGCTATTACTTTGACTTGATTACTCCTCAAATTGTCCTTTATACATGTGGAATCTGATCATGTCTTCTACATGACAGATAAGTCTAGTTTTCCTATCTCCAACTCAAAAGCTGCCTTGGGTCATCTCTATGTCATGCTCACTATTCAAGGATCTATACCTTCATCTAATTTTTATCATGATTCACATCATTATCTTATCTGAGAATTATTTGTGTCTACCTTCCCATATACAGTTTCCTAGTCACTCTTGTGATCTATTAAAGGATTCATTACCTTCCTCCTCACATCATAGTTTCTCATCAGCACCTCCTGAAGAAGAAGACCTAGAGTTTTGACGATGGTACCTTAGGATTCACTACCATTGTTGGTGAACTCCTTTGCTTCAGTTGTTAGCATCACTCATTTACTGACATCCTCTTGAGTTCCTTCCATGTTCGACTTCAACACATCTATTCATATGGTAGGGATTGTACTGGTTCCTTTGGATTTGGAAGAAGACCTTAGGTTCACCTCTATAACCTAAGTTGCACAATATTGTGTTATGTTCAACTACACTCCTACCATATTTTGAAGACTCGTCATTTTATATTGTGGCTTTTATCCACCTTTGTAATTTATGTGGTGTTGTTACCTGTAGCACATGATGTAATCAAATATTGTAAAGGAGCTAGTGTTCCTCTTTATTGAACATGGCATCATCGGATACGATCTTGTATATGACTTTGATATGTATTTGTTTCAGGTACCTCCCTACTACCTTGGTAACTGAATTCTCCAAGATTAAAAGATTGTAATCTATTTCATCCATCGCTTCCATCTGAGCTCACACATTAGGGGGCATCTGTTATCATGTAAAATGGCACTTCTCCATCTAAGTACTGACACCCAATGTGTCGAAACACAAAAGGAAAAAATGGATTGAAGTAGTAAAAAAACTATAGATGGGCATGACCTTTGCTACATCATTGCTTTACTAGCTCAATTTTTTTTATATGGACATGTTGGGTATATGTTATATTCTAAAAATATGTAAATTAATCCCGGTTAAGGGATTGTAGTCTTTTTCTAATCCTGGTTAATGGATTAGGGTATTTGGATGTTGCAGAATACCTATATTTTGTATTGTGAGGATTTCATAATTGAATGAAGAGAAAATAGGAGGTGTGGCTCCAAGGTTTTCTGGTTTTCTTAGTTAAGGGTTCCCAGGGTAAATCTATGTGTTTATGTGTGAATGTTGTGATCTCTATTTTGCTTAAAAAAATCAATATGCTTTTCTTCTTTGCACAGGTTTAAAACTTACAGGACATTAGGTTGAATACACGACTATTATCATAGCAACCCGCGTATCATACGCGAGTATGTGCAGTGCAACTCGTGTATACATCATTAGGGATTGCACCCATGGTTTTCCTTCGTGTATCATACGTGCCTTTCTAGTATTAATAGTCGTGTATGACTTAATCCAAAGTTAAAAAATATAAACACGATTAGTCGAGGACAATTGGGCCCTTAATGATAACTATCCCAAATTCTTCAACCATATCAACCTTCGTAACCTCTCTCTTTCCTCATTTATAAATAGAGGGTAGGCGTTGAGGCTAATCAATCATGAGTTATAGAGAAAAGTTATGCTAGTGGTTTTCCTTTATATCTCTTGGAGTAGAAGAACTCAGTGTCCTTGGTTAGCAGAGGAGCACTTGTCTCAGATGTTGGGTTGTAATATCACTTCATTTGTTTATCAATAAAGAAAGTTTATCTTCCAATATTGTGTCTTTTCACTCATATATATTGTGATTTCTAAATTATTTTATTTTTTCATTATGAATATGTTATTTCATTAACCATTGATATAATATATAAGATATTGCAGGAAGGATTTTTTTGTTTACAGGTGATTGGAGATACCCTCGAAGCTGTGGAAGAAACTTGAAAAGAAGAAGAAAAGCTAGGATTGACCGTCATAAATAAGGTATGCCTAATTTCTTCATATTTCTATTTCAAATTCTGAAATGGCTAATTGTATGCAATTTAATTTAGTAAGTTGGTAACCCCAGAGACCTTAGGTTATAAGGGTGTGTTTTTCCTTAACAACGAGGTTTCTCAAACATTGCTTGTCATGAGGAAGTAATTTACGTATCATAGTTGTATATATTTCTTTTCTTTTTTAATAGTACAAATGGTGAGCTAAAGGATTTGAAGCCCAAAGAGAAGGCCCTAAGATCTAGAGGGGTAGCCATGTCTCTATTTTTCTTTATGTTTTACTTACATAAATAATAATTTCATGGTCTGAAATGTTGGGAGCCACCCAATGAATTTGGCACCTGGTCTACGGGGTTCTTTGTGACCTCACAAGGAGTATAACATCCCAAGTTGGAGCCAATTGTTAGCACCATTTTTGGGCTAAACAATTGATGAGGTATTTGGCAAGTAAATGGAGAAATAAGGTTAGAAAGTTTCCTTATCATCTGAACTTGATAAATGATTATGAGATTCTGTAGATTTTTCAAAGGATCATTTCTAAGTTGGAAATACAAAGAAATGGTAAAATTCTAGTTTTTAGCTTTGCTAATGAATAATAATGAAGGAAAAAACCCAAGGTTGAAGGGGGACAACAAATTAATGTCCTAGATATGCAGCAGACAAAATCAAAGGCCAAAATTCATTTTCGCCCAAGGAAAGTCGAGAGCAGAAGTGCGAAAGAGGTAAAACACTTGGTTATAAAAGTGGTAAGCCCAACTTGTACTTTCCACAGTCTAGATTCGATGCCTCAGAGAGTTTTCACACAGATCAATGGTGCGAAAAGGAAAGGAGAAGAAGAATGGGAAAGGCAAAGTATTTTGATTGTGAAAATTAGAATCCCATTTTTTATTTTCCGTGATCAGGATCCGACGGTTTAGAGCACATCCACTAGAGATCAATGGCTCAGAAAAGGATAAAGGGTGGATATTGGAAGGAAAAAAATTTAGGGACTTGATCATGAAAAGTTAAGGTTCTGTGTTCTGTGATCCTCTAGATTGACGGATCAAAGCGCTTCTGCTAAAGATCGAAGGCGTGGAAAGAAAATGGCAGAAGTGGAAGAGCATAACCAGAAAGGTAAAATACCGAGCTCCGAGAAATTTGAAAGTCTGTTTTCTGCATTCCATTATCCGTGAAAGGTAGGAGCAAAAGAGTGGAATAAAAAATGTAGAGGTGGAAGAAGAGAGGTTCGATGAAGAAAATTGGAAGATATGAGTTCTATTTTCCACTAAAAGCGGAAGCAGAAGGGAGAAAGTAGAAAAGAGAAAATGTGAAGTTTGCGTTATGAAAAGTCGGAATTACGATTTTCGTTCTCTGCAAACCCCATATCAATGGCCCAGAATGAATCTTGATGCAAGATCAATGGTCCAGAAACTATTTTGTTGGTAAAGATGCAGGCATGGATGAAATTGTCACAGGTTGATCTAAGGAGATCTGAAATGTCATTATCAGCAAGCGAGATTGATTCCTTGCTGTCCAAATTCTCAAACCAATCCATCATGTGCGTTCCTGCATGCTTGTCTGTTGTTAATATTTTTGGTCTCATGCTACAACTATTTTTGGCTCTGTTTCAAGGTTGGTCTCAGGAACCTATGAAGATATAAATATGCCCTCAATAGAGGGAGATGGGGTTGGAACCTATGAAAAAAATTTGTTATGCATTTTGTGATCTATTACTAATAAAATTGCAGAGATGAATGTTGGTTTGTTGCTATAGATATTCCTTTGTAATTCGTCGTTATAGTCTATTATTTCCTTTCCTATGTGCATGTATTTCCTGTTTAAATTGCCATTATGTGTTCTCCATATCTAGAATGAGCATGTAATAGCACATAATTCATATTGTTATGCTCTGACCATTGTTTCAGGTACCCACCAATCTTTCCTTCCAAAATTGATGCAAAATTCATCTTTTAGGTGCTCTGTGTTGATGGATTGTTCTTGTTCCTTCCTTATCACCAGACAAACTACTATTTGACTGTAACTGAGTGCTACCTTGCCTTTGTATATCTTCACTTGCAAATTGTTCTATAATTCATGAATGTTTGTGACTCCATGACCCAATTTCTGCTTTCTTTGTTTCAAACACCAATTCAATCTGAATTTTGTTTCATTTGTATATCTATCCCTGTTAAAAATCTATGAGAGATCCCTCTATAGAAAGGAAGAATCCAACTCCCTTTCTTAAACTAGTTTTGTTGTTACCTTGGTATTTACCTTCCACAAACTTGGGTACATTCTGAGTGGTAACACATAGCAAGAATATTCCTTACATATTTTAGAATCCATTCATTTCCATTATTTAACTTAATTCGTACCTTACCCATTCCAACAATTTTACATGGTTCATCATCCCCCCATAAGACATGTCCAAAATCACCTGGAACATAATCATGAAAGAATTTCCTATGGGGTGTAGCATAACATGAATCCCATGAATATACTAACTAGAAATCACTAGTATTATCTAATGCAAGAATCAAAGCATCTTTTAACACATCACATGTTGCATTTGCTTCCTAAGTAGTCTTATGTTTCCCGTCTCCTTTCGTCTTTGGATCTATGTAGTATTTCTTCAGATGTACTATCTTATCACATTTCCATAACTCTATATTTCCCAGTCTATACTTGGATCTCCCCTTTCTAGACTTGCTGCGATTACTTGGGCTCCTTCCTCTCTCTCTTTGTCTTCCCCTGCTCTCCATGGTCAACATATTACCTGATGTCTCACCTATGTTTTTTCTTCGCATTTCCTCACTAAGAATAACACCAACAACATCATCAAATTTATGTGTTTGAACCATGGATAGAGTTACTAACAACCATTACCAAACCATTCCAACTTTATGGCAATGAGCACCGGATAATAAGATCCCTGACCTCATTATCAAAGTTCACTTTTAAAGAACTTAGCTGACTAGTAATCTTATTAAATTTATTTAAATGGTCGGGAACAGATCCACCTTCTGACATCCTCATATTAAATAATTGCTTCATTAAAAATACCTTGTTGGAAGCTAAGGGTTTTTCATAGATCTTAGCCAATGCACTCATCACACGCTCCGTTGTCTTTTCTTTCAAATAATTGAAAGCCACTCATGAATTCAAGCACAATTTTATTGTTCCCAATGCCTTTATGTCAAGAACCTCACATTATTTGTTCTTCATAGTCGTTGATTTTTTGTTTTTCCGCTCAATGGTAGGTATAGATCCTTCTAGTACAAATAGTCCTCCATTTGCATCTTTCATAACTAGTAGTTTTAGCTGTTAAATTTATCGACCCTAAAATTTCTTTCTTCTTCCATTGCTCCCACTCGAACAAAGAACCCTTCTTTCCTGCAAGCTTACCAGCCAAATAAACCTTTTGGCTTGGATACCAATTGTTAGAAAAATAGGATTGCAGAGGAATAACAATAAACAATAAATAATAAACAAGATGAAAATATTTAAACACATTACAAGAGAGACATAGATATAACATGGTTCACCCAATATGGGATACATCCACACAGAAATTGTTAGTCCTTTATTATAATACCATCCAAAAAAATTAAGGAATACAACCTACAACAACCCCACTACACTTCCTCTTCACTCTCTCATAGTCTCTTTCACACAATCATAGATATTGCTTTTACAATGCTGCAATACAATACAATACATAGATGTATTACAATGATTTTTCTTTTATAGGGGAATTACCATGGGAAAATATAAATGGTAGGGGAATTTAGAGGCAGATAAATTCTTGCCGGAAAGGAATTTGATGGTGAATGCAATGGGATGTTCATATTGAAGGAGAACAACACCAAGTGCATTGTCACAAGAATCACTCTCAATAGTGAAGGCTTGGAAAAATTGGGCATAGCTAGAACATGTGTGGTACACATAGCTTGTTTCAATTTGTCAAATGCACACTCAGTAGTATGTGTCCATGTAAAAGCATATTTTTTCAATAGAGTTGTTAATGGAGCTGCAATCTTCCTATAATCCTTGAAAAATTTGGTGTAGTATCCATTCAGTCTCAAGAAACCATGAAGGATCTTGAATGTCCGAGGATGCGGCCATTTTCCGTGGCATCTATTTTGGTGAGATCCACGCAAACCCCTTATGTTGAAACAATATGCCTCAAATACTCTACCTCCTACCCAAAAAGACATTTATACTATTTGGAATGGAGATGATGATCACGGAATCGTTGTCGTACAAGATCCAGATGTTGGAAATGCTCAACCCATATTTTTCTATAGATGAGGATATCACCAAATAATACTAGAATGAAGTTATGAAAGTAGGGTCAGAATATTTTATTCATCAATTCCTGAAATCTGGAAGGATCATTAGTGAGTCCAAAGGGCATGAACAAAAAATCATAGTGGCCATCATGTGTGTGAAAATCCATTTTAGGGATACCATCCTCATGAACCCAAATTTGGAGATACCTAGAATGATGATTCAACTTGGAGAAAAAATGAGCAACATGAATCTCATCAACAACAAAGATTGGAAACTTATCCTTGATTATGATGTGATTAATTTCTTGAAATTCAATGCAGCGGCACCATGACCCATCTTTTTTTTAGACAAGAAGAATTGGTGAAGAAAGGGAACTTGTACTAGGGAGAATAATACCTTGCTTCAGTAAGTCCCAAACGAACATCTCAATCTCTATATTTTGGTGAAATGGGTTGCGATAGGTCTTTATGTTGGGAGGGATGCTTCCAAGAAGGAGTGGAATACGATGGTCCTCTAGTCTTGAAGGTGGCAATCCCACTAGCTCATAAAATACACATGCATATCAATCCAAAATTTATTATATATCCAAGCAAGTAGTGGAGACCGTTGATGGTTTCATCTGAATGGAATGGAGCTAAGCGATGATGCCATGTGAATTATTCTTAAGGATATTTTCCATACGATGTGAAGTGATGATGATGAGAGACCTGGCTATAAGCCCTTCAATGTGTGTTTTTCCCATTGACTGAAAACTACATCCAAAGTTCTGAAAAATCCCATAAGACAGGTATAAGTCTGTGTAACCATTGAGCACCCTATTGCCACCTTTCACACACCTGGGGGGGACATGGTAGAAATATTCAAGCCACTCAGTGTGTCTTTGGGGGAAAGTCTCAAGTCAAGGCTATCACCTTGTTCTTGACTCCTCCGTTTAGGCTCATCTCTTAACGAATCCAAGTGGGGTATACCCTATTAAGTTACTAAGGAAAAATTATTTAGTATGATGATGGTATTAAAGAGTAAGTTTTTTAGGAGATTTGATTTAACAATTGTAAACAACAAATAACATGATGAGATAATCAAAAGTAAGCACAAAATAACACCCAATCACATATAGATTGAAAGAAATAAACAGTTAACCAGTGCCTTGAAAATGGAGTAAAAAATAATTAAGAGTGCTTGGAAGTGCTGGAATCAATGTTGTGCAAGTGTATCTTGGTACATTTTAAATTAATGTGAAAATATGAGTAAATTAACTTAGGCGATGGGACTCTAGATATACCTAGGGGGTACTTGGAGTATGTCCAAAACTAAACCTTCACGGCTACCCACAAGGAATATGTGGGCTGAATGGAGTCTCTGATACTGTTGTTCATAATAGACCCAAAGGTGTAACAGAGATAGGTGCCTCGAGGTCACTTTTCAGGAGTTCCTGCTTCCTTTGGATATTTTGCCACCGTTTATGGTTTGATCGAGGCATTGGATTTTCTCCTGATGGTGGTTGATTGGGAAATATGAAGACTAATTAAACTAGTCACTCATGTTTCTTTTGATGCATCTTGACTAATTGGATGAACCGTAGCCAAGTGCAGAGCATACACACCGGAATCTTATCAATTTTAGTAAATTTTAAGGGTGTATTCTTGTTAAAAAGAAGACCCTCCAGGAATCTCTTTCGTTCCAGGTGGACCTCAATCAGGAAATCAAGGAGGGGTTAATTTTACTGCTTGCATGTGAAAAATAACAATGAAAATGGAATCAATGATACACAACACCGGTTTCCTAATTAGTCCTACCATGCATCTCTTTCCCCTTTCGGGTCAATCGGGAAGTCGTGGGGTAAGTAGTATGATTACTTTGAATTCAAAAATATGGAATAATGAAAAAGTAATCAAATCATGTTATTTTTCATGAATGAAACTAATCTAGAGCGAGTAGAAATAAGACAATGCAAAAAATGACAAAAAAAGGCGTGAATCCCCCTAGGGGAGATGGGGAAAGGGCTCGAAAGAGCCTATTCGGAGAACACTTTTATTATTGTCTCTTACAATATCAGTAAAATTATCTAAATCCTCTTGGTTCTTATATAGGATGTGTTAGCACTGGAATTAAGCCAAAGGTTTCAGAAGGCTCGCTCCCACGTAACAGCAAAACCACTTTCGAAGAGAGAACTGACCTTTTGCTCTTTCGAGAGGGATCTTTCACCAAATGTTAACAATGCCAGCTATATGTACAAGTGAAACTAGAAATTGTTTGTAAAATTGGTTGAAACAAAACTCAGAACCATTGGGAGATGGAGTCAAGATATATAACAGAAATAAACAAAGCTTATGCAAGCAGTTCCAACACAGGGGAAAGATAGTCACTCGATCACATTCGATTTATAATTGTCTGGTGGAAAAGAGGAACATGAACTGACCATCAACATAGAGCATTGATAAATGAATTCTATATTAATTTTAGAAGAAAACTTTGGTGAATATCTAAAACAACAAATAGAGCATAACAAGTATGAATTCCAAACTGTTATACACTAAGTTTGAGATATGAAAGAAAACATAATGGGAAAGGAAAACTGGAATAACATTCACATGAGAAAAGAAGCAACATACTGTAAGTGTGAATGACACATGAATCCTTGTATGAAAATGGCGACCTCGGCTCTGTAATTACATTGAAATTCTCTTGAAAAACATACACAGCAAAAATTACATTCGTTTCAACCCTTTCTCCTTTTTCAGGAGGTATATTTATAGCATTGGGATTTTTCCAGACCAACCTCCGGGAATCAAAATTTGTTACAATAGAAGGACATTCTCTAACCAACTCTTAGGTGGCACATCGGCTATGGTTTGCATAAAAACGGCTTAACAATGAAATGTGGAATGCTGGAGGGAATAAGCATGAGAGTTCCTTATATTTCCATTGAGCGGGTGCCAACTATACAAATTCCTGAGAGAGGCAACAGTTGGGATGGGTGTGCAATGTAGAGAAAACTTCCCGTGCATTATCATTGCCACACCTACTAATGCACTTTTAATTTGTTCGACCCGTATTGCTGAACAACTTTCCATAAATCAGGACTGGGCAGGGGCGCGACGACCATGTCATACGCTAGTGCTTTGAGCTCCATTGTCTCCGAGTATTAAGTCTTGTGGGCCTTGTCACATGCGGCTTTAAAATCAAACAGCAATTCAAAATCCCTGGTCAATTTATCAAAAACGACCTTCCCTAACAACAATTTTTCCATATCTCCAAATTTGTTGTTGTCTAATCAGTAATGCACCAAACACTCCTGATGCTCCTTTGAGGACAATAAAGGGCCTTTTTCTTCCCATAAAAAAGGGATTCCTCTGCATACCAATGGTCTAAATATCTTGATGACTTTCAGTACTTTGTGCTCAATAACTTTTATTTTGGTCTGTACAGTCTCCAACATCCTGTTCTTAACAGCTACCTTTATAGCTCCGGAGACAATAGCAACCCTGTTTTGGATACCGTATCGGTTGGCGGAATCATCTAAAAAAGAGCCTAGTAAATTAATGGCATTATCCATTGTCGCCAAGGGCCTTCTTTGTACTTCTCCTAATACTATTTGGACCTTTTTCTTGGCTTCTGTCAAAGTGTTTTCTTGGTCTTCAACAAAATCTAGATAAGGCCAGAACTTGTCGGCCTCTATAATGATCTGATCAAATGCCTATCTCCTTGCAAAGCAAGCTTACTGATCACCTGTTGGCTCAACTTGGCATTTTATTGAATCAGCTCTTGGCACTTCTCTTTTTCTTTTTCTCTTCCTTGTTCCTCTTTGACCCTTTCTTTTTCTAGCTCCTCAATCTGATCTTTCAGTTTAATGAGCTCGGTATCCTTTAGGCCTATCTGGGACATTGCTTTGGAGAGGGAACCGGTATCTATCTCTCCAGCTATACCTGTGGACTTAATTGTACTCTCCGTACTTTTTCCTTGAAGCTCCTTTTCCTTTGTCTCTAACTTGGCTTTTAATTATGCTTTGCTCTTCTTCAAAAGATGGAAGTCTGCTTCCCACTGCTTCTCCTTTTCTCCAAGCTTCAGTAGCTTGGCTTTGTAGTCACTAAGCTCAGTGTTCAATTTCTCTTTTTCTTTTTCAAAGTCAACCAATTCTTCCGCTTGAGTGAGCTGGGTGGCAGGGATTTTTAACTTCTTCTTCAGGGTCTAGATTTCCTTCTCTTTGTCATTGAGCAATTTCTTGGCCAAACTCCCTTTATGTGTCAATCCTTCCATTTGCATTGCTTCATTCTGCAGACTGTTGATTTGGGTCTTGAGTGCTTTGTTCTCCACTCTCACTTTCCTTAAAAGGTTTAAAGTTTTTTCTTTACTTTCCTCCAGCTTGGACACTTGTATGGTAGCCTTGAGCAATATGGTATTCAATATATCTCCAGTCTCTTTGTTGAGGTGAATTATGTCTGGAGTGGGAACCTTTGAGAGGTTCACACTAACCTCTGACACCTTGTTCCTCGTTTCCAAGGCTAGGCTGAGGGTGTCGGTGGCATGATCTCTTACTATTTTCAGCGCCACATTAGGGTAAGGAAACTGTGATGCCTCACTATATAGTTCTATTGTCTCCTGGAAAGTCTTTTCATCACTCTCTCGGTAGGACCCTAGCCATTCCTCTCTGGATGCATGCTTGCTTGGAGTTTGCTCGTCAAATATATACTCTTGTACTTGCAATCCATCTGTCTCAGGATTTTCCTGTTTCTATTCTTCCACTGAATTCTTCTTCTTCACACATCTATTTGCCTAACCCCCTTTAACCAGCAACAATTATTATCCCTGTCCTATTTTCTGCTTCTTGGGCATGCTGGCTGTGTCCATTTCTTCAGTGTCCATGGGCTCGGGAGCCCCTCTTTTTATTGAACTCTCTGAATAGCTGACCAGTTATGAGACTTCCCCAGCTATTGCAACTACTTGAGCCGATTCTCTTTGGGAAGAAGTTGTCCCTAGTATTTGTGAGCCAGTGTCTTGCTCTATGCTGGTTTCCATTGGCACAAGATTAGGGAAATCACCCCAGTTTGCTGCTTCTCTAAGTCCAGATATTTTAGTATGTTCAAAAGGCCTGCATTTGTGAGCTTTTCTCCTTTTGGAAATTATCTGGTGGGGGTCATAATTTACCGCTTGTCCCAGGGAAAACTCCATGCCTCTAAGAAAATTGGTAACAAGGGGCAAAGCATCCCTATTTCTGACTGTGTATGGTACTACTTCCCATGGGAAAATCAAATTTGAACTTTTCTTCAAGTTCAAGAAGTGCTCTTCTTCAACAATGAGCTTTTGCTGAATCAATTACAGGGAAAAAACCATGGCAGTTAGGAAAGCTGGAAGAATGTAGGGTGGCTGCACGAAGCCATACAACCTTATGGTCATTCCAAATTCTGTGAGGAACCAGTCCCCTATCTTCTTGCTGTTTGGAAGTTGTATCATTTGCCTCATCTCAGGCAACACCATAGGCAACCTTTCTTGGAATAAGAGTTCATATATTTCGGCCATCAATTGATTCATGAATTTACAATAATCAGCAGCCATATCAGCAGTGATTTCTAGCTCCAGTACTTGTAGGTCTTCCTCATTATAAGCTATAAACATTCTCAACAAAAAGGACTAGAATCTGAACATTCTAGTGACGTGGAAATTCACTAACTAAGAAAGGATGCTCCCAGCCAGGAACTCATCAAATTTAAGGCAACACGATTGACCGGATTATCCAGGCAATTCAATTTCAGTCGGACAAGTACTCAGAACGAACAAAAGACTCAATAATGACTCAGTGACATAAACATCGGTATCTAGACCTAGGAATTTAATGGCCAAGGATATACACCACTGGGTTTCTTCATTGAATTGGTTGAGGTCAACGGGGTAAGAATGGTCGATGGGTTCACTATCGGGTTTAAAACAGGCCTTCAGGAAGATTTCCCTACTTTTGACTATAGACTCCCTAAAACAACGTATAATACTCTCTTCCTGGTAGTCTTGGGATATATGGACAAATTCATCGAGGATATCTAGGGTCTTGCGGATGATGGAAGCTTGGACTGAGCAAAGTATTTTAGACTTTGATTTATTCATGATGACACCTTTGGCGACAGAGAAATTTTCTGCACACCATTCGACAAATTCAGGGAAATGGGGGGTTTGGCCAATAGAAAAGAAATGAAAGAAAGATTTAAAAACACCGCAGGTATGTCCACCTCGGTTCTTAAGATCTTCCAATATGTCCCTGGCAGTTTCAATGGCCTCTTCTACCAAGATGGTATAAAAAATATCAGCATTCTTGTCCACCAGACTTTCTTCTACCCTTCGATATGTGGTCCTAGGTTCGACATCGTCTCTACCCCTACCACTTCTATTCTATCCATCTTGCAAAAAGCACTGAGAGGGTATCAAGGGCATACCTTGTTCTGTAGCACGATCTCCTGGCTGCTCCAGGTTGGCGCTCTGGATGTGGTTGGATATTCGAAGGCTTTGAGGTTTCAAAAAAGACAAATCTTTGCAACTTCATGTGGACCTCTTTATATCTTTTCACACAACATAACCTTCACGCATTTCCCAGGCGGTTTGCACTGTAGATTTTACTCTTTGTGATCTAAACCACAGATATGTGGGGCTCTTTATGCCATGCTTTTCCTTACTTCATGCGTGTGTAGCTCAACCGTCGATCGAGACCGACTTCCTTCACAACCGTCGATTCGAGCGGACCCCACCATTCTTTGCAAAGTGAGGTTCTGGTTCTACTTGTGTTACTCCAGATTGCGAAATGAACTATAACTGCCAATCTCCCTCCGTTCTCATGTGCACCGTCGATCAAAATGGCCTGTACCACTTTTCGCAATCCGAAATTCCTGCTTTCATCCTTGCTAATTTTGGATGCGAAATCGCTTTCAACCATAGATCTTCTTGGGTCCCATTCTGGACCGTTAGATGCATCCATCTTTTAAACTACTTTGCAATCTAAAAAAATGGTTTCGGTCGGGCATGTTCGCCGCACGAAATGGTTTGACGTCGTTTATCTGCCATCTGATCAACCTCAGCCTTCCATAATGATCTACCTTTAGTGCCTTCAGTGTGCCCAACATTTTCTTCTTAGCCCTGCTTCTCTGATCCACATACAGTTTTGTTGTTTTTGGCATTCATCACCGAAGCTTATTTCAAAGGCTGTGTGTTATCTTGTGTGTGCCTTCAACCCCTTCTGCAAATACTACGCTACTGTCCCAACACTTATCGATGAGGCTGAAGTATGTGAGTTTCTCTTATGACCAAAATTTAACAGAGTGTTAACAGGATGAAACCAATATCTTACAACTTTCCCAAAATTTAAAATTACAGTCAAAAGGGAGACCCCTGGGGGGATTTGGACGATCTCGAAGCCACTTTCGAATAGCAGCTTCTCCTCTTTATGTTATGCCTGCTAAAGTACAATGAACATGTTAGAATGAAATATGCCCCAAATAAATTTGAAAGTACCTTTGGGTCAGCCTACTTTAAACCAAACAAAACTGAGTTAAAACCAGCTAAAACAATGAAAAAGAAACCAAGGAAAGCAAGCTTTCCTTGGGATATTGGATTTTTGTTTGGGAAGCCAATGAGATATTCACTGATTTCTGTATTTAATCTTTTTAAAACAGAAACATAAATCTAAAGCATGCAACCTACGGATTCTCTTTAAATTTTCATGCAAAACAGACAATTTCCCTAAACTATATCTAGAATGCTTTATGAAACTTTTTAGGAATGAGATCTAGATTATGAGCCCTGAAACAATAGATATATGTAAGTTTTAATTTAATATAAGAGATCTAAATGATATCAAAGCTTGTAAACATAGTAACCAGGTAATAAATTTGATTTTTGAAGGAGGAAGAGAGAGAAAGAGTGTTGGAAGCCTGGGAAAGTTGGGCTTTGGAGTCTACTTTGGTGGAACACTGAGGGACTATTCCCTCCAAATTATCTTGAAGATGAGGACGATGCAAACCAGATCAACCCCTTCTACAAGTGAGATCACCTGCAACTTAGAAATCCTTGCACAAACAGATGGTTAAAACATAGGTGCTGCTGGAAAAAGATAATTGGAAAGCATGCAATTAAACTTAAAATATATGAAAATCCAAGAGATATGAAACAATTGAATAGTAAGAGGATAAATCAAACTAGAATAAACTTTTACCCCAATAGGAGGGAGCTCTCTCCTTCAAGGCCAACAATTAACCAGCAAAAGCAAAGATAAATAACACAAATTATACCTCATAAGCACTTGACAATGACCATCCACACATGAAGAGAATTACACCATAGATCTTGCCTCCAAAGCTTCTTTATTTGATAATATAGCAATAGCTTCTCAATCCATCTCTAACTATCTTGGAAGAGGTAATCTGTGCTTTATTTATAGCAAAAACAGGAGATCTATCCCAGGGGGCGCAAATCCTAAGGAGAGAGAGACTGCAACTACATGTGGAGTGAATTTGGTCTTGATCTATGTCCCTAGTCCGAGTCTCACTGAGTGCAACTGTCAATCAGAGAGCTTATCTGACTGACACCTCAACCTTTTGACTGAAGCATCCACCAAAACTCATCCAAATGAGCCCACACGTGTGGAGGAGAGAGGGAGGGCGCAATTCCCAAGATTGTATGCATTAATGTACCCTCTGTTTAGTCCAGATCAACTCCTTCAGTTAGGGAATTGTCAGATCTAGTCAATCCCAAGATGATGAGACTAATTTCAGTCAACTTGGAGCAAATCCCAATGATTTAGGATTTTGGGTTTTATTCATTATTTAATTAATTCATCAATTAAATAATCAATATTTGATTTTTAGGGATTTTGACCTGAGTGATGGAAAAATCACTCAAAACTTAGAAAAAGTGGGTTTATGGGTTTACATGGTGCTCTTAGCTTGAAAATGAGCACCCCCATGACTGAAACTGATTTCCGAGCCCACTTTTATTACGAAACCAATTTTTCCAATTAGAATATTAAAAAATAGCCTAAGTTTTGTGGAAAAAATAAAATTTAAAAAAAAAAACCTAGGGGAACTTAAACATGTTCATATGACTCAACTATGATGCCTAGCATGTTTATATATTGACACATAGACTCTAATAACCTCAATAGGCCTAAATTCCAAGCCGAACACCCCAACTTTGGAGGTATTGAGTGAAAAACTTAGAAATTATCAGTCATTTATTCAACAACCAATAATAACCAAGGGAAAAAACACCCTGGGTTGATCGGATTGACAAATAAATTCTAAGAGACCTAGTCTTTTACAGGGACTATCATGCTAGAACATTTTATTACACCTCCCCTATGGGGTATGAACATGTGATATAGTACAACAATCACTTCTTAGAAGTAATTCTGAAGGTATTCTGAAGTCTAAACAAATCATCTTGTCCTGTTCACCAGGCTCACTTGATAAAAACCACTAAGTACAACTTAGGTGGTAACATCTAGCTCCAACTGTGGGACATGTGCTTGATCTGGTCATAGGCCAAGGAGAGGATACAAGAACACCATAATCTTTGGTTTATACACCCTGTAAAAACATCTCAACTTGACAAGAAAACCTCAGTAGCACAATATTTACATAAAATCCAAATGAACCATTAAGCTGATTTATTTAAACAAAATAAATGTAACTAACTAATGGAAAAATGTTTTATTATAGTTAAGTAAAAAACAAAAATGCAGAAAGTAAATGCTCTTTTTCAAGGAGCTTATTTTCCTACTCTAAGCATGATATAAATTGGGTTAAGTGTAATCAGAAATCCAATGTAACCACCTAAGCATTTTATTAACATAAAAAAAAAATCTTGTCTTTGGTTGCCATCCAAAGTAAGGATACTTTATTCAGAAAATGCAAACCTGCGTGACGACCCGGAATGGGCGGGCTAGATGCGAAATCATAGGCATGAATAATGTCATAAAAATTCTTCCCAAACTGGTATGTGCTTATGCAGGCTACTTATATCCATGATTGGATAGGACTGATATACCAATCAGCATGATAAGGCAGACTGACTATATCATCATGCTGATCATCAAGGCTTACTGAATGATGACTCATTGTATAAGCACCAAGCTGCTCCAAATCATAAGGAACCTCTATATGTGAAGAGGATGGCTGAGACTGATATTCTGCTGACTGCATCACATCTGACTTTTCACAATACTGCTTCTCAATGTCTTCATCATTAATACCTTTGTGTGGCTCTGCATGATATGACTTTGGATGATCATGTGAAAATTTGGAATGCTCCTCTTCGATACTAATATTTTCTGAGGTATCCACACTCCCTTCTATGGATGTATCGTAGATTGAACTTCCACAAATTTTTGAATAGACACTCCCCTTACTGGACATATCATGGATGGGATTCTCAATAATATTTTCACAAGTTGGATTATTTATGAAATTCCAATAGTCATCACTCCCATCCATGTCATATGTGGGGGACCCTTCATCCATGGAATCATGCTACTACCTATCCATGTCTTCCTTTTTGGTATCACATCCTAAGATATAACCACCCTCCTCCTGTTCATAATAATCATCATTCAAAATTTTGGTTTCAAAGATATTACAAGAATTTAAACTTTCCAACACTTCATCCCTAAGTGATGAACATAGAGGAGTGTCATCACACACATTATAAATTTCTTCATAAGTGTCGATCTCTGTAATGGTTTCCTCATGAGGGATTTCTGGAAAAATATTAGCATTGCAACAATCTTGAGAAAATCTCAAATCTTCAATGTTTTCAGTTATGGTGACATGAGGAGAGTCTTCAATAATGTGTTCAATCATGGGTTCCTTATGAAGCTCTTCAACGTGATTGTCATGGATGTTCCCATCTTCATAATATTGTTGTGTATTAAGAGATACCTCATATTCTTTAATAAACTGCTTAATTACTTCCTTTCTTAAATAACTACTAGGATGTTCTTTGATGGGAGTATCATGGATCTCCTCTTCATTTAAATGTTCAAGAATTGATTCCAAGTCTTCAATATTTTGTATCATGGCAAAAGGTCCATCATATGTTTCCATGTGATACTCTATCCTAAATAGGTAGAAGGTAAATATATTTTCAAGGAACTTTTTCAAACCATTCATACTACCCCTATCATCATGCCACTACTTTAAAAACATCCAAAGGAAGTTTGGAAATGAGGTTATACATTTATTAGGAAGGCCCTGATAGAACAAACAAAATCCCTCACCCTGAAAAGTACTAGCAAACATTTTCATCATATTGTCTTCATAAAGCACATTGGAGTCAGCCATCAACTGAAGGAAATATTTGACACGCCAGATGGCCGAATCACCATAATTTCCATGAAAGACTGGAATCCATTTATATACATCCCCCACATCATGACCAAAGTTAGGAAAACCCGGGATGTTTGAGAAATCGATAGGCTGAAAAAGTTCAGCTATTTGGGCACCACACTGCTCCCTTACTTCATCCATATAAAAAATTAATAGTATGCATTTGATATAACCAGTAAACCTTGTACTAAACAGGTGGAGCTATCAAGTGATGAGCTTTAAATGTTTTAATATGTCGCATGGGCTCATCTACACACAACAAAACTTAGCAAGTTTATGAGATAATAGGATTTTTATCCCTTCAATGGAGTCGCCGTGTGAGAATTAAAATATACATTTAAGAACTCTCACAAAAAAAAAAATATTTTCTTTGTAAAAATAAAAACTGAAAAAATTCAATGGAGTCGCTAGATGAAAATTAAAGATCTACTCTAAGCATTCATCAAACTAAGAAAAAACAAAAAGGAAGAAAACAAAATTCGTACTGAGGAATAAAAAAAATTATCCCTGGCAACGACACCAAAAAGTGTTGCCTCCTTTCACACACCTGGGGGGGGACGTGGCATAAATATTAAGGCCACTTGGTGTGTCCTTGGGGGAAAGTCTTGAGTCAAGGCTGTCACCTTGTTCTCGACTCCTCCGTTTAGGATTAACTCCAAATGAAGCCAAGGGGGGTATACCCTATTAAGTTAGTAAGGAAAAATTATTTAGTATGATGATGGTATTAAAGAGTAAGTTTTTTAGGATTTTTGATTTAACAATTGTAAACAACAAATAACATGATGAGATAATCACAAGTAAGCACGAAATGACACCCAATCACATATAGATTGAAAGAAATAAGCAGTTGACCAGTGCCTTGAAAATGGGTCAAAAATAATTAAGAGTGCTTGCAAGTGCTAGAATGAATGTTGTGGAATTGTATCTTGGTACGTTTTAAATTAATGTGAAAAGATGAGTAAATTAATTTAGGCGAGGGGACTCCAGATATACCCAGGGGGTACTTGGAGTATGTCCAAAACTAAACCTTCATTGCTACCTACAACGAATATGTGGGATGAATGGATTCTTTGATACTGTTGTTCATAATACACCCGAAGGTGTAACAGAGATCGATGCCTCGCCTCGAGGTCACTTTTCAAGAGTTCCCACTTCCTTTGGGTATTTTGCCACCGTTTACGGTTTGATCGAGGCATTGGGTTTTCTCCTGATGGTGGTTGATTGGGAAATATGAATACTAATTAGAATAGTCACTCACATTGCTTTTGATGCAGCTTGACTGATCGGATGAACCACAACCAAGTGTAGAGCATACACACCGGAGTCTTGTCAATTTTAGTAAATTTTAAGGCTATGTTCTTGTTAAAAAGCAAACCCTCCAGGAATCTCTTTCGGTCCAGGTGGACCTCAATTGGGAAATCAAGGAGGGGTTAATTTTACTTCTTGCATGTGAAAAATAACAATGAAAGTGGAATCAGAGATACACAACACCGGTTTCCTAATTATTCCTACCACGCATGTCTTTCCCCTTTCGGGTCAATCAGGAAGTCGTGGGGTAAGTAGTATGATTACTTTAAATTCAAAATATGGAATAATGAAAAATTAATCCAAGCATGTTATTTTGCATGAATGAAACTAATCTAGAGAGAGAATAATTAAGACAGTGCAAAAAAGGACAAAAAAGGCGCGAATCCCCCCAGGGGGGATGGGGAAAGGGATCGAAAGAGCCTATTCGGAGAACACTTTTATTATTTGATGTTACAATATCAGTAAAATTATCTGAATCCTCTAGGTTCTTATATAGGATGAAATCAAGGTATTACAACTTTCCCAAAATTTAAAATTGTTAGAATAGTCAACCTATAGTTAGCTACCTTAGACATTAATTAATCCATTTTTGTCTTATTTGCCTAGTTTCCAATATTCCACTCTATGCAAGTTGTCTTCCACATGTCCTAGAAGTAAAAATTGCTAAAAATGAGTCATGGAGTGCTTGGGAAACATCCTGGAATCCATATTTAGAATATCTGCTTTATTCCGGATCCTCCCTAGCGCTTATCTACTTTTTCTGCTAAGTTGCTTGCTTTATTGAGATTTATGGAAAAATGGAAAGTAAGACTAGGTGTAGTTGACTTGTTTTTTTCCTTCATCATCCTCCATTATTTTCTCCTAATAAAAGTGTGCATGAGTTGTCTTTCCATCACTTATTAACTTGCCTACTTGACTTTGCCAATTTGTGAGCCTCTAGGTAGATTTGGAAACTGCTTTATGCACCTATGGGGGATTTGACTAGATTTAGTAAGCCTATTTTTTACTATTTCAAATGGCATCCTTATGCATTTGAATATCTCATGTAATTATATATTGCAGCAGCCTATGACTTCATAAGGTTGGCTATTGTACACTTATTCAATACAGATTAGTGTTATGCTCCAATTTCAGTCTCCTTTGTGTGTAAATTTGCATGTTTGATTATCAATTTTGTGAGTGAAATTGTTCTATCACTTGGGTTCAATTTCCACATGGTATCATATCCTTTGTAGATCGATTTATTTCCTTCCATATTGCTATTGCAGGTTTGACATCTTGACTGGGAGCACATTCTACTGGTTGAAGGGCACAGTTCTGAGCTATGGATCAATCTCAGAAGATCATCTTGGCTCCATTTAATTTATTTGAATGGAAAGCAGAGATGGAGATACTATTGAGAGAGAAAGGTCTCTACAGGGTGACTATGGCAACTGAAGCAGAGCCCAATGTAGCTGCAGAGAAAATTAAATAGCACAACAGGAGGGATGAGGCCTATGGTCTTCTATGTCTGAACATATCCAGAGACCTCCTCTTCCATCTTGATGGTTTGACATCACCTAATGATGTGTGGGAGAATCTTGTAGAGATTTTTGGTAAGACAGATGAGATGAGAGGACATCAAATCGAGAATGAATTGATCTCTTTGAGTCCCAGCAGCTTTGAATCCCTGCAACTCTACTTTTCCAAGTTTAAAGCCCTTGTTTTGCAGCTAAAACAATGTGGAATTGAAAACAAGGAGGAGCAACTAGTTTTGGCCATACTCTCAAAGCTTGGCCCTAACTATTCAATGTTTGTTTCGACCTTCCATGCCACCAAGTTGACAGCTCGAGCCTGGAAGATGCCTAAGCTTGCAGAGTTCATGGAATCCCTCACACAAGAACAAGATAAACTAGTGATGATGGGCACCATCAAACCTTCCAAAGACCAAGATTTGGTTGTTGGAGATTCGAGGGTGGATTCAAAAGGCAAGAAGAAAGCTCAGAAGTCAGCTGAGCAGAAGAGAGACAAGAACAAGTCTCAAGAGGAGCCCCAAGGCTCCAAGAAGAACTTCCAGAAGAAGAAGAACAAAGGAGAAATGAGCAAGTGTGCATACTGCAGTAAGGGCTATCATCCTAAAAGCTCCTACATGAAGAATCAAATTGACATGTTGACCCAACTCCTAGAGAAGAATAACATCTCCCTTCCTGATTGCTCGAAGAAGAGGTAAGGAGGATCAAATTCAGAGGATAGAGAGAGAGCACATACTTTGGTTGCCGGCACATCAAGCTCACCTAGCTTCGTCATAGACTCTGGAGCTTCAAGACATATGGTTTCAACCAAGGAGACATTCTCCTCTCTTGACATGTCGAAAGGTCCACCAATAGTGCTAGGAGATGACTCTCTCACCGACAGTTTGGGGAAAGGAAGGATTGATCTTGACCATGGTAAGTTCAGTAATGTATTGTATGTTCTAGGTCTTGCCTCTAACCTCTTGTCAGTGTATCAGATGACCCACATAAGGTCTCCAAATAAGTTCATATTCTTTCCTGATGATGTTGAGATCATAGAGATCTCAAATGGTAAAGTCATTGCAAAAGGAGTTGTAGATCACACTTCAAAGGTATACATGTTTTCACATTTTCTACCCTACTCAAACCCCTCTTCTCTTTTGATTCATGTTAATGAGGAAAGAAATATTTGGCATGAAATATTTGGCCATCTTAACTATAAGTATCTTTTTGATCTAAGTGAAAAACAAATGGTCATAGGGTTACCAAAGATTAAGTTTTCCAAGGGAGTCTGTCAAGGTTGTATCCTAGGAAAACACCCAGAGCATAAATTTGAGAGAACTAGTCATGAGAGAACCTCTGCACCTCTTGAGCTGATCCACAATGATGTTGCTGGTACATTTCCTCATATGTCAATGAGTCAAGCCAAATATGCATTGACCTTCATAGATGAATTTTCCAAGTATTGCTGGGTTTACTTCCTGAAGCATAAGTCTGCAGTTTTGGGCCTCTTCAAAGTCTTTAAGGCTTTGGTTGAAAACCATTCTAGGAGGAGACTCAAGATCCTCAGATATGAAAATGGTGGTGATTATGTCAAGTCTGAGTTCATTCAATATTTTGAAGATGCAGGTATTCAGATGCAGCATTCAATCCCTTACACACCACAGCAAAATGGTGTTGCTGAGAGAAAGAACAGATCACTGAAGGAGATGGAAACTTATATGATCGAGGCTAAGACTTTGCCACCAAAGTTTTGGGCCGAGGCTATAAATTGTGCATCCTATATCCAGAATAGGGTGCCTCATAAACATATTGATGGTATGATTCCTTTCAAAGCTTGGAGTGGGCACAAGCCAAATGTGACCCATTTCAGGATTTTTGGCTCAAAGGCTTGGGCTAGAATTCCAACTGAAAAGAGAAAAGATTTGCATCCCCAAATCCAAGAGTGTCTATTTGTTGGGTACTCTAAATATTCAAAAGGGTGCAAGCTGATCAATTTTAGCACAAACAAATCCTTCATTTAAAGGAGTGTTCAGTTCCAAGAAGAGCCTTTAGCAGCAGTTGAATTTGGAGAGTCTTCTTCACCACCAGAACCATTGAATGTAAGTGAAGAGACAAATTAGTTTGTTGATTCTTATATGTCTATAATGATGATTTAATTTCACATCCTAATAGTCCTACAAGACCAAAATGGGCAGCAAATACCATTCATGCAGCTAGCGAACTAGCTGGAAATCCTAGTGATCCTAGGAGGACTAGATCTCAGTTTGAGAGTGCCCTATGTATTAAAGATCCTTTGTTTGCAGAGAAGTGCTATCTGATGGTTGAATTAGAACCATAGACATATGAAGATGCAGCACATGATCCAAGATCGAAAACAGCCATGAATGAAGAATTCAGCTTACTCCAGAAGAACAACACTTGGGAACTGGTTGATCTTCCCCCAGGGAGGAAGCTAGTTCAATGTAAGTGGGTTTTCAAAACTAAGTTTGCTGCTGATGGTTCACCTTTGAAATATAAGGAAATATTGGTATCCAAGGGCTACTCACAAGTACATGGTATTTACTACAATGAAACCTTTGCACCAGTGGCAAAGATGGACTCCATAAGGCTAGCCTTAGCCATTACAGTTTCGAAGCAGTGGGAGGTACATCACATGGATGTGAAGTGTGATTTCCTGAATGGAGATCTTACTGAATATATTTACATGCAGAAGGCTCAATGGTTTTTTTCTAATCCATATTTTGTGTGCAAGTTAAAGAAATCATTGTATGGGCTCAAGCAAGCCCCCAGGGCTTGGTATGCCAATATTGATGGCTTTTTGCTGTCATTGAGTTTTGTTCAATGCAAGTCTGAAACTAATGTTTATTTGAAGCTGATTCATGGTTCTTTGATGATTATTTTCTTGTATGTGGATGACCTTCTGATTACAGGAAGTTCTAAGAAACAAATTGCCTCCTTGAAGGATGCAATGAACCATGCATTTTCTATGACTGATTTGGGGTTGTTGAGCCAATTCTTGGGTCTCGAAATTGATCAATCCCAAAATGGAATAAAAGTACATCAGTCCAAGTATGCGTTATATTTTTTGAACAAGTTCAACATGAAAGATTGCAAGCCAAGCAATAATCCCTTCCTTTTAGGAGTTAAGCTTGAAGAAGCAGGTTCTTCTCATATGGTAAATAATACACTGTATAGGCAGTTGATTGGGTGTTTGCTTTATCTTACACATGCTCAACATGATATTTATTATGTAGTAAGTGTGGCTTCAAGACACATGTATCAGCCTCATGAGATCCATTGGAGAGCAGCCAAAAGGATCCATAACTTTGTTCAGGGAAAAAGAACTCATGGGATCTTCTACAAAGCTAAATCTGATCTTGATTTGATTGGGTTTACTAATAGTGATTGGGTAGGTGACAACATAGATCAAAAGTCAGCATCAGGATATGTGTTAATGCTTGCTGAAGGACCAATCAGCTGGTCAAGCAAGAAATAGAGTGCCATAGCACTCTCATCTACAGAAGCAGAGTACAGGGGAGTTGTAAATGCAGCAACTCAATGTTTATGGTTGCAGGGGATACTTGGTGAGTGTGGCTTCGAATCAGAGTTTTAAACTATTATATATTGTGATAATCAGATCACCATTCAAATATGCAATTATCCATTTTAGAGACAGAGAACCAAACACATTGAGATCCATATGCACTATATCAGACAGCTTATGCATGATGGCACCATTCACTGACTCTTCTGTGCATCTTCAGAACAAGTAGCAGACATCTTCACCAAAGTTTTTGGTGAGAAGACCTTCAGAAATCTCAAATCACTGTTGGGGATTGCTGATCATGCTATGAAGCATGATTGATGACAAGATTTTCAAATTTTGTTTTATTGTCCATGTTTAAGGGAGGATTTTCCCACTGGGTTTTTTCCTCTTTCCTTGGTTAATTGGACATGCAGTATGTAAAGGGTGACTAAGACTTATTGCTAGGCCCTATAATTTTCTGATATTTACTCATAAAGTTAGGCTTAAGGGGGGTGTTAGAATAATCAACCCATAGTTAGCTACCTTAGACATTAATTAATCCATTTTTGTTTTATTTTCCTAGTTTCCAATATTCCACTCTATGCAAGTTGTCTTCCACATGTCCTAGAAGTCAAAATTGCTAAAAATGAGACATGGAGTGCTTGGGAAACCTCTTGGAATCCATATTTAGCATATCTTCTTTATTCCAGATCCTCCCTAGCGCATATCTTCTTTTTCTGCTAAGTTGCCTGCTTTATTGAGATTTATGGCAAAAGGGAAAGTAAGACTAGGTGCAGTTGACTTGTTTTTTTCCCTCATCATCCTTGTTAACCCAAAAAATCCCTCACTAATATCTCCATGACCTACACCACCCAAGGACACCACTTCATGACCCTCCATTAGACCCCCACACCCTCAAAAATGCTTAAGGATGAAGAAAATGGCTTCAAAACCCCAAAAAGGAGCCTAAAATACTCTACTATGAGCTAAAGCCCCCAAAAAGGGGCTAAAACCCTAAAGCAGCTAAAATTAAGGCAGAAGGGGATAAAAGCAAAAGAAAGGGGCTAAATCCCAGACCAAGGGCTTAAAACCCTAAAAGCCCTAAAAAATCTATAAAAGGAGGGTGGGGGGTCACTCTCAAAACACTTCTCCTTTGCATATTGTTATGCTGCCCATGGATGACTTGAGACCCTTTGTCTCTCAAAAAACCCACACTCCCTCTCCTCCATATCCATTGATCCATAGCCCCCCCATACAAGAGAGAGGTGCTTCTTCAAGTGAGGGCATGGTGGCCCATTCCACCGAAAGAGAAGGTATAGCTTGTTATTTTCTGTATTTGCTTAGTAATTTCTTTGCTTTCTAATCCATGGTTTATTTGCAGATTTATTGCCTAACTTGCTTTGCAGGTTTCTAGTTTCTAATAGTTGTTTGCAAGTTATTGGAAGTGGAACCCTAACCCATTGTTTGCAGAGGGGTTCTCCATCATTTCTCTTCTTTCTGCTCTTTACTTTTTTTTTCTAGTTTTATTTCCACTTTCTTTTCAGCATTTTCACACACAGGAGCCTACCCTTCTGTCCTATAGATAGAAGGGAGCCATTCCTGCCCCTGTAGCAAGGAGAAATCCCTGCTACAGAACTGGCGACCATACCAGGTCGATCCCATAGGATCCCTGGTCCAGATTTCTAAAATTTCAAGTTTTTTCAAATTTTTCCCTAGTTTTTAAAATTTCATGTCAAATCCAATTTAGATCTAGTTTATTTCCAGTTCTTAGTGTTGTTGAAGCCTCTGCTAGGAAAATCCGAGTCAGTTTGGCCACAGTACAAGTTACTGTTAGCCGGATCTGATTCAGGATCAGAAAAAACCCCAAATCCGGTGTAGGTCACACTTATCGGGACTGAACAGGGGATGAGGTCACCCTTTTGGGCCTAACAAGCTCACCCAGGTCACACTTAAACCCCTGAAAGGTGCGACTTCACTCAGAAACACAGACCGCTTCTATCTGTGAAATCTGTGCCACCCCCTCGCCTGTTTCTGAAAAAAATTTGCGACCCCCTCACCAAATTTGATAAAAAAATGTGTAGTCTGTCAATCAGAGGTTCAATTTTAGTTTAATAGGGACTGTCAATGCGGCTCAGCTGCCTCTATCCAGTATAGAATTTTAATTTCAGTTTATGTTTTAATTTCCTGTAATTGCATCAACAAACAAAGTGTAAATTTAAAGTAAATTTTAATGGCTTAATTAATGAACGTAGCTTAACTAAAATTGACTTAAAATCAAGTCTTGCTCACCCTTCCTCCTCTACCCAGTCATCAGCTTCCGGGGTATTCTAGGATATGATGAAGGGAAATATCGTATAGTCCTACGCCCTTCATTGAATATTGTTCTAAACCATTAAAACCGGATGACCTGGAAGGTAGAGGGGGTAGAGAAGGAGTGCTTCTCACGGCACTAAGCATCCTCCCTGTTGACCAGCCTTACATCCGGGAGGTGACCTATGGATCTATGGATGGGCTTAGTCCCATTGTGTTGAGAGCCTAGCACCTTCTCTTGGTTGAAGAGGAATATCAGTGTGAGGTAGTCATCTAGTTAGGCCATAAACATTCAAGGTTAAAAACTGTATTTGTTTACAAATTTCTGATTATTCAATGCTTGCATCCACAATGACATGAACTCTACCACAATATGATGAATTCATAAACCATTTGCAGCTACCAAATACCAGAAATACATAAAAACAAATACACCATACCAATTAATCAACCCAACTCAGTTCATGACGTTGAGAGAGCCTTAAAATTTATCAATTTACACTAAGTTCAAACAATCTACAGTCTTTGAGGACATAAGTCCCTGACTACTTCAACCATGGGAAGTACTTGGGCTCTGCCTAGAAACTCATTCTGAGGAGTACCACGGGAACCCCAAAGTAGCTGGTCGTTGAGAGGAATTGCCAAGCGAAACGGGCAACAACCCACGCCAATTGAGTAGAAAACACCCATGAGGAAAAATCCAAGCACTGTCTTCTGGCAGTCTTGGTGGCCAAGTGACCACCTACAGCCAATAGGAAGCCATTGAAACTGTGGTCCAAAAATAATTCCCATCAGTTTGATAAACATCTAACACAATTGATCCCCCATGCTCTTCATCACGCCTAAGAGGCGAACCACCATCATTCAAAACGTTGAACCAACACCGTCGAGCCTATTCTCAATGACCTTGCACACTATCAGAAGGCCACATAACCTTTGATCCAGATTTAGACCCATATAAATCTAAACCAGACCTCCACATACCACCATCAAGCCCCATGGCTAGTGCAAATCCGGATCCATTTTCTGGCATAACCATAGCCAGTGGACCCATGTCCACACCATGACCTATCACCAAGAACCTTGCAGGTGGCCCAAGCACAGTTATGCAAACTGTCATCAGTCAGTTTCCACCACCCATAGTGACCAGCCAAGCTAGCCCATCTGCAACACATAGGGGTAGTGGCCCCTCCACATACACCGCCCCTCCTGCCACACAAGGGGGCAGTGGACCTTCCACTTATGTTTCCCCTACTATCATACATGGGGGCAATGTCCTTGCCACCCATACTGTCCCCACCACAACACTTGGGGGCATTGGCCCATCCATAATGGTGCCACCACCAATACCCCCAGCTGTGCAGATGCATTATGCACCAACAAATCCCACCACCATCGTAGCTCCATCCCACATCAACTTGGGGTCAAACCTGCCTTTCATGGCTCATCTTAAATTTCCTGATTTGGCTCGATTAACAAACAACCCCATTCACCATCAAGATTTTTGGCCTCCATTGCCAACTAAGCTGCCATCAGACATCCCCAAGTTTGAAGGCAAGGCAGGGGAATGTCCCCAAAACCACATTATGACATTCCATCTATGGTGCTCATCCAATAGCATCGTAGATGATTCCATCATCCTGAGGCTATTCCAATGCACTCTTATAGGCACTACCACAAGCAAAGTACCCTGATTTCAACTCCCTAGCCTTCATGTTCCTACAATATTTCCAACTCCCCGTCAAATATGATTAGGGGTGGAGATCCTATTATCCTGCCATCAAAACACTGCCACTCATATAACTGACCATATCCATGAGTGGTGACAACGCCGTAGCCTATGTAAAATACAACTTGACGACAGGATCTTCTTGGATTGGTTCCTTAAGACCTTGCTCCCACCCATAGCAAAGGACGTCGCATCCAAATGTCCCCAATCCGAAGAAGAGGCCATACTGAAAGATCAATAGTTTGACCTCATCTATGCTCAGTCTGGATACCTATACACCATCATCCTAGAAGCTCCCTGCGTAGGAACCTCCTACCACGATGCACCGGAAGCATCCCATGCTGTAGATGGCATCATAGGATCAGACTCCCTACAGCCACAACACTAATCGACACCACCTGTAGTTCCATCACAACCAAGCAATACTACTAGTGTTACTTACCAAAACCAAACTCTGGACTACGCAAGAATGATGTCCCAGGCCGAAGAAACAACGTCCTATGCACAACCTATGCCACCATAGTAGGCTCAGGCCATCTCTTGGCCAACACAACAATATGCGGGGCAAAGGTCCACATTTGTGGCACCATTACCCCCACAAATCTACTATGCACCGCCAGTGCAAGCGGTTCAAGCCCCTACCCCCGCTCCACCTGCTCCGTTGGGACAAGTGTTCGCACAACAAAACCATCCCAACCAGCCTGCCCCCAGCAATCAACAAGGGAAATCTAGAAATAATCGACCATGGAACCAAGGCAACAACCAATCGCAGGGAGGCGTTCAACAACCGAACCCTCCCAATAATGCCATGGCAAACCGGCTAGTTCAAAACCCCCATGACCAAACGTACCAAGACGCAACGCCCTGTTGCACACAAACCAACCGTGCACATTATGTGATGTTTATGGGAACTACACATTTGAGTGTCCCCTCATGGTTCGAGCTAAGCAGGCCATTCAGAGCGAGGTTCAACGGGCCACAAACACTGCAAATCAAGCCCAACCCAACCCAGCACCACAAGGACCTCCTCCTATGGTGCTTCGAAACCCACTACCATTCCAAGGATTGGTGGCAATTGCTCCCCCTCCCCAACCAAATCCCAATGGTCTGGGGGTACCTCCCACGGCCGAAACAGGTGTTCACCACCTACTAGCTATGACGACTGAAGAGGTCAACATGCAAACCAGAAGGAGACAATAAGGTACCACCACTGAACACACTGACACATCAATTGCATCAACATCCAAAACAGTCAACCTACCTCTTTAGCTATCCCCATTGTCGCAACCCCCCGTACGTAGGATTGCCAATAGTGCCACGGCTAGAGCTGGAGTTAGCTATAGCATTGTGGATGATTTGGCCCAAACGCCAACCGCCATGTCCACTCTTGAGGTACTTAAAATGTGCCCAACACAGCGGAAAGCCTTACTAGCCGCCCTTGGGGCAGTAGACCCCTTCGACTCCAAGTTGATCACATTCGACATAGAGAATGGAGAACCATGCATGCCATCGACCATTTCCTTCCAAATCCAAGTATATATCCAGAACTTGGTTGTGCACCAGTGCATAGTAGATGAGGGGGCATCTACGTGCATTATGTCTACCCTGGTTTGGTAGAAACCGGGATCACTAATTCTGCAACCATCATTCATAACTCTGCGGGCTTATGATGGACACCCCACTAAATCCCAAGGAATCCTCCCCCATGTTCCCATCACATTAGATGGGAAGACAGTGTTGATCGACATAGAGGTCATCAACGCTCAACTGGACTATAACCTTCTCCTCGAAAGGAGTTATATGTATGCCATGAGAGTAGTCGCATCAACTGTCTTTCGTCTCATGATGTTCCCCCACGAAGGGAAGATTGTGACAGTTGATCAGCTCACTTATCATGATCTGCAAGGGTTAATGGCACCCACCAACGTTATCCCTACCATCACCACCATTGAGCCACAAGGGATGACTACACATGCTAATGCCGTCCTAGCAATCAACACTATGGTTGACAAGACACCAGCCTACCCATTGTTGAATGTGGGCCCTGGGTTGTTTGCCAATCCCACCATGATGGCTCCTTTCCCCTCAGTGTCACTGCCAGTGACACAAAATGAGACTGCAGACTTGTGCATGGTCTCATCCAGTACCCCTGCACCCAATCAACAACCACAGTTGTAGCCCCAACCACAACCACAACATCGTCTACAGCCGCAACACCAACAACAGCCACAACATCACCCGCAGCAGCAACATTTTGCATAGCCACAACCACAACTGCATCCCCACATGCAACCATCAAGGAGTTATCTAGGCTCATCTCCAGTCCATATGATTCCCTTCCTCTTCCCCCCACCTGGTGTCATGAGCAAGCCGGTAATGGCCACCTTAAGCCTTTCCAAATTTACATTGGGAATTCCGGTGTGGTATCTTGATCCACTAGCTCAACCAGTAATGCCCCAGGTTGTTTTAACCCCAGTGTAACCCATCGCGGTGGAGTCTCACCCTCTACCCGGTCTGCAAAAGCCAACTGTTGCACCTGCACCCGCACCACCCCACCCGAAAAGGGCCAGGGGAAAGAATGCCAAAACCACCGCAGAACCGTGACAAGTCCCACCTTGCACCATCTGCGAGCAACAGGGCCATCCAACTCATAATTTCCCTGAAATCCCCATGATCCATGCACATTTGGATGCCATGGACAAATGAAAACATCCCCATGGTTGAACTTCCAACTGCACCAATAGTCAGGAACAAGGCATTGACAACAAACCATGCTTGCGCCCTTTGCAGTTTGTATGGACATTACTCTCACCATTTCCAAGACCTACCCAAATTTCAAATGGATATATATGACCTCCATCAACATTCCCTTGAGTCTGAAATCACCTTGATTGAAGAAGTCCACCCCCCACCACCTTCTTCAGACACCATGTACATTTACATGATGTCTAGTTCAATTGACCCGCTTATCTCCACCTCCAACGATGGTCCATCAGACCTATCTCTTCGTTGCTTCAGCAACGATGAGGAGATACTTGAAGCTCTGACTACCCCGGAATACCCATGGGACGACATGCACCATCGCTCGTTCTTCCTCCCTGAAGAACTTGTGTCGTAGTCTGACCAGTTTTTCATGGAGACCAAATATTTCATCCATGGGAAGGTCGACTGGTTCAAGAACCCCATCCCAACATTAGATGCCTTCGAAGAAGGGAATATGGCGAGCGTTTTGACAACCATTAAAATCAACATCTCAACCAATTCTGAGATTTTTGAAGAAATCATGTTGGGGGCATCCTCCTCCCTGGAAGAGGTCGATGCCTACAAAGCTCTCTTCCAATAATTTTGTGACATCTTCACCTAGTCTTACACCGAAATACCTGGCCTAGATCCATCCATCGTGCAACACCACATCGACACATGGCATGATGTGACTTTCGTACGGAAAAAGCAACGGCCCATCCATCCTTCCAAAGTGGCTGCAGTTAAAGCCAAGATAGAGAAGTTGTGCATAGCCGGCTTCATTTATCCCATTGCGTACACCACTTGGGTTTCTAATCATGTTCCTATGAATAAAAAACAGGGTACCATTCGTGTTTGCATAGACTTCCATGACCTCAATGGGGCATGTCCTAAAGAAAAATTCCCCACACCCTTCATCGATGCATGCACCGGACATGAAGTATTTTCCTTCATGGATGATTTTTCTGGATATAACCAAATCCAAATCCTGAAAGAAGATCGTTATAAGACGGCATTCACAACCCCATGGGGCACATTCAATTATCGAGTCATGCCCTTTGGCCTTAAAAACGCTAAAGCCACCTTCCAGTGCACCATGACATATTGTTTCCATGATTTAATTCACATCATCTTGGTCTACCTGGATGACCTTACCGCTCGATCATTGAAACAAGCACAACATATAGACGACTTGCGCAAGTCCTTTTACATTGCCTGAAGTACAAAATTCGCCTCAATCCTCTCAAGTGCATTTTTTTGTGTCCCAGCAGGCCATCTTCTCAGATTCATTGTATCTCACAAAGGGATAATAGTAGATCCCCTCAAAGTTTAGGCTATCCTTTATCTTCCTTCCCCAAAAACTCAACACCAACTATAGAGCCTCCAAGGAAAGGCCAACTTCCTCCATCGCTTTGTACCAGAGTACACAACAAAATCTTACAAATTCATTCTCCTGCTCCACACAAAAATACCCTTTGTTTGGGATCAGCAAGCACAAAATTCATTTGATGCACTCAAAAAATCCCTAGCTTCTGCACCATTACTTTCAGCACCAGATTTCACCCGATACTTCATTCTCTATGTGTCAGCCTCATACAACGCCATTGCTGGAGTCTTGGTCCAGGAAGATGATTCTCACCATGGCACGTGATTTACTACATCAGTCAGAAGCTAACATGACCCCCACTACAATATTCACCCGAGGAGAAATTGGCCCTCGCCATCGTCTTCTCGGCTTAGAAGTTGCACCATTACATCATCGCAAACCATACACTTGTAGTGGCAGATTCAAACCTAATGTGGTACCTCTTAAGCCGTCGCCTTTTACAAGGTCGAGCAGCCAAGTGGGTAGTCGTCCTCCAAGAATTCGACTCAGAGTTCATATCCCTGAAAAACAAAAAGGCACTCGCACTGGCCACCCTCATGACCAATCTACCCCCATTAACTGCATCATCACCCCCCAAGTACGATCTCCCTGATGATTTCCTATTCATCATATCCACGGACGACCCACGGTATGGGGACATCCTTCTTTATTTACGAACACAAAAGTTCGCAGCGCACTTAAACCGTGACGATAGGCGATGCATCCGACATCAAGCCATTCGCCACTTGTTGATTGGATATGTTCTGTATTGTCGAGGCATTGATACCATCCTACTTCGTTTCCTCACCCATGATGAGGCCAAAACCATCCTCAACAACTATCATAGTGGAGCATGCGGTGGCCACCTTTCAGGCCTGGCAACTGCTCAAAAAATTCTATGCATCGGATATTTTTGGCCCTCGATCTTCGCTGATTGCATAGAGGCAGTCAAGCATTGCCACAACTATTAGCTCTTTTCCCCAAAGGTAAGAACCCCCCTTCACCATTACACACCGTAGTCACAGTCGGCCCCTTTTGCAAATGGGCAATTGACTTCATGACAATCAACCCTGTCTCGGCTAGTGGTGATAAATACATCATTATGGAAGTCGATTACTTCACTAAGTGGGCAGAGGCCATGCCCACATTTGATTGCAAAGATGAAACCATAGCACGCTTCTTCTTTAACCATGTTATTTCATGATTTGGTGTTCCTAAGCAATTAGTCTCAGACCATGGAGCACACTTTCAAGATGTCGTATGGGCTGAATTGTCAACCATGTTGAAATTCGAACACCAGTACTCATCATCCTACTACCCCCAGGGCAATGGCCAAGTTGAAGCAGTCAACAAAATCAGCAAAACAATGCTCCAAAGGATGGTAGGAAACCATAAAACCAACTGGCATCACATGCTATTCTCTGCCCTATGGGCTTATCGCACATCCACAAAAACTGCAACCGGCTTCACTCCTTTCCACCTAGTACATGGCGTTGAATCAGTGCTCCCTATAGAGTGCCAAATCCCCTCCCTCCGCCTTGCAGTAGAACTGCTCCCTGACACTTCGCCTTTAGAAGAATGACTCCTCCAACTCGAGAAAACCATCGAAGACCATCGAGCTACCCTTCAAGCCATTGAAGCAGCGAAAATGTGGTCAATGGTCCACTATGACTCCCATGTCCACCCTCGCACCTTCAGCGAAGGGGATATGGTTCTAGTCTGCAACCAACTCAATGATAAGTTGGGCAAAGGCAAGTTCAAGTCGATGTGGTATGTCCCATACGTCATCCACTGTTGCCTTGGAAAAGGGGCATACACCCTCATTGACTCTGATGGACAATTCCTGGAGAACCCCCGCAACGGGCTCTACCTTAAGAAATTTTATGCTTAACATCACCAATGAGTCACTTCATTTTCTTTTCTTGTTTTTCAATGTTTTTTACTACAAATCAGGGGCAGAACCATTAGCTGCTACTCCAAAGTCACCCGGAATCAGTTCAAGACACCTCTCACAACTCCAGATTCAAACTTCTATCTCCTTATCAGACCATCGTCTCATATTTAGCAAATTAATTTTGGGACCATTTCCCACAAGTCACCTCGATTCACGAGCCATGACATGATGATGCAAGTGTCCATGCACATGTACTTGTATCACACTTCTCGATCACTACTCATGTGAGTTCTCAGGCCACCGCCCGTTAAGGAATGCTATTTTTTACTTTTATTTTGTATTTTAACACATAGTTGTCTCTTCCATCCACGGCACCTTACGCGGACTTCTGGACCATTGTCCATAAAACAATTTATTTTTCTTGCATGTATTTGGCATATAAGTGCCCCAGACTTGCACTCACATCGCATCTAGTCAATTCCGTCCACCGCAACACACACACATGCTCTCCTGACCTCTGTCCGAGAGCCATCTCAGTTTGCGTGCCTCTGCCGTACCGACTCGCGAGCCTCTGTCGCAATCTATCCCATGCATGTATTGGTATGTTTGAGAGCCTTCTGCTTCGTCCATACTATGCGGATGATCTTTGGACCACTATCCATTGTCCTGACATGGGGCACCACTTGTGCCACCGCAATCGGTTGACCATACTGGAGTTTCATTTAAGCTCTTTTTTGACTCCTTAAAACAATGAAAAGATAGTTGAGCATAGTTTCTTCCTTTCCCGATCGCTAAAGTATAGGAAAGGGCGTCTACATCGTCTCATTTACCTCCTTTTGCGAACCATGTAGACCATCAATTGAAAAGGACTTCCTTGGCACACTCAATCCAAGACCGTTCCCCTCTGCATACTCTTATGCTTTCTCAGGCAGAGGGGCCACACTTTATGAAAAATCTCACCATGGGTTGTTGTTAAGCTCTTTTCCAGGCTTCTCATCAAGAAAATATTGCCGAGCAAACTTGGTTTCGTTCATGCTCGTAAAAGTATCTGAATGACCGTCCAGTTAGTATAGATTTAACCTTTTCCAGCCTGATTGGACTACCAACGATAAAGAAGTCTCTCATCCCCTACAGAATGGGTGAGCTCTCCTATGTATACTTTTATCCTTTTTCGGGCATAGGAGACTACCAATGAAAAAATAGCCCCCACTGGAGTCTTCTTCGTGCTTTCAGACTCTCTAAAATTGAAAGCACCATTGAACATTTACCTTCTTGGGCTCGCCAAAAATCCACGAGATCGTACCATAACGGTGTCCCTAGACACCACCCCATAGAAAACAATTTAGCAGCATTCCCCCTTTGGGTCGCCTTTGTTCATAGTACTCTGCAATGTGTCTTCCTTGGATCCCATCAATATCAAAAGACTCTACCTCCTCCAAGTATTTCCCATTTGCAGTGACATTCGTGGTATTACAGCTATGATCCCATTCCCATGAGTCAAGTTTCATTTGCTACCTGGTCCACCCTGCCATCATACTCTGAACAAAGGAAGTCTGAGTCTACCACACTCCCCCTGCCCCTGTTCAATTCTTTCCCTCCCCACCCCCCCCCATTCAGTGGGTCAGTCTGCAGATTGTCTCACACCTTTCGGTTATCTCCCTCGCTCTCCTGGTTTAGGAAACATCATTGCCTTGACAAGGGGCAGGTCTCCCTCTGTCGATGACAACACATATATTCCAGAGGATAGACCTATAGGTTCATATATCCTGGTTTCATTAACCTCATCGATGAGTTCCTTGGACCACTTGAGAGGAGTCCTTAGTGCCTCTCAGGATGGTTGTTTCTCATGTGCTCGACTCCAACTACATCATCTCACCGTTGAGATTCATACAAGGTTTGGTCCACACAGTACTTGGTCAAAGACCCCGGATGTCACCTGACTCTAGCACATTGATGAGTCTATTCGAGGGACCTAAATAGGTTATGTCCCTTTTGATTTCCAGGTTGTGTTGGAGACAGTGTTCAGAAGCCCCAGTAGTGATTCTATATAGATTTATGATTGATGCAACATACTTGCACCATAGAGACTCTGACTCTCAATCAGTGAGTCCATACAGCTATGTACCATTCCAGATCCAGCAGACCGTCAGTCATGAAGATATAGCATTCCATGAGAATGCCATGGGTCCAATGTACCAGATCAGTATTGTATTCAGCCTCACATTGAGGCAACCATTATTGTATCATCAGTTGTATATGATCGGCTCTTGTATTTTAGAGCATAGATCAAATTATTCTTTTGACATTGTCACGAGCATGGGGATGCCTGCCTCATCCATATACATGTCACACATTATTTGTATCTCACCTATTGATGGGAACCATATCAATACAAAAACCAAAATCCACCATGCCCCAGCCCCGGAAGCACCACCTCACCACAGCAAATCCTATGATGTCCATCGGTCATACGATGAGCTCCTACCCTCACACATCAGGGGACAATCTGTCAACCCAAAACATCCCTCACTAAGCTCTCCATGAACTACAGCACCTTAGGACACCACTTCACGACCCTCCATTAGACCCCCACACCCTAAAAAATGCTTAAGGTTGAAGAAAAGGGCTTAAAAACCCCAAAAAGGAGCCTAAAATACTCTCCTAGGAGCTAAATCCCCCAAAAAGGAGCTAAAACCCTAAAAGGAGCTAAAATTAGGGCAGCAGGGGCTAAAAGCCCAAAAAAGGGGCTAAAGCCCGGACCAAGGGCCTAAAACCCTAAAACCCCTAAAAAAGCTATAAAAGGAGGGTGGGGGGTCACTCTCAAAACACTTCTCCTTTGCATACTATTATGCTACCCATGGATGCCTTGAGACCGTTTGTCTCTCAAGCCACCCACACTCCCTCTCCTCCATCTCCATTGAGCCATAGCTGCCCCATCCAAGAGAGAGGTGCTTCTTCAAGCCAGGGCATGGTGGCCCATTCCACCCAAAGAGAAGGTATAGCTTGTTATTCTTTCTATTTTCTTAGTGATTTCTTTGCTTTCTAATACATGGTTTATTTGCAGGTTTATTGCCTAACTTGTTTTGCAGGTTTCTAGTTTCTAACAGTTGTTTGCAGGTTATTGGAAGCAGAACCCTAACCCATTGTTTGTAGAGGGGTTATCCATCATTTATCTTCTTTTTGTTCTTTACTTTATTCTTGTCTAGTTTTATTTCCACTTTCTTTTCAACATTTTCACATGCAGGAGCCTACCCTTCTGTCCTATAGACAGAAGGGAGCCATTCCTGCCCTAGTAGTAAGGAGAAATCCCTGCTACAATCCTCCATTCTTTTCTCCTAATAAAAGCATGTATGAGTTGTCTTTCCATCACTTATTATCTTGCCAACTTGACTTTGCCAATTTGTGAGCCTGTAGGTAGATTTGGAAACTACTTTATGCACCTATGGGGGATTTGACTAGATTTAGTAAGCCTACTTTTTGACTATTTCGAATGGCATCCTTATGTATTCAAATATCTCATGTAATTATATATTGCAGTAGCCTATGACTTCATAAGGTTGGCTATTGTACACTTATTCAATACAGATTAGTGTTATGCTCCAAATTCAGTCTCCTTTGTGTGTAAATTTGCATATTTGATTAGCAATTTTGTGAGTGCAATTATTCTATCACCTGGGTTCAATTTCCACAAAAATTACAGTCAAAAGGGAGACCCGTGGGGGGATTTGGATGATCCCGAAGCCACTTTCAAACTACAGCTTCTCCTCTTTCTATTATGCCTGCTTAAATACAGCGAGCATGTTAGAATGAAATATGCCCAAAATCACTTTGAAAGTACCTTTGGGTCAGCCTACTTTAAACCAAACAAAACTGAGTTAAAACTAGCTAAAACGATGAAAAAGGAACCAAGGAAAGCAATTTTTTCTTGGGATCTTGTCTTTCTATTTGGGCATCCAATGAGATATGCACTGATTGTTGAATTTAATCTTTTTAAAACAGAAATAGAAATCTAAAGCATGCAACCTACAGATTCTCTTTAAATTTCCATGCAAAATAGACGATTTCCCTAAACTAGATCTAGAATGGTTTACGAAACATTTTAGGAATGAGATCTAGATTATGAGCCTTGAAACAATATCTCTACATAATTTTTACTTTCATATAATAGATCTAAATGATATCAAATCTTGTAAACACAATAACCAGGTAAGAAATTTGATTTTTGAAGGAGGAAGAGAGAGAAAGAGTGTTGGAAGCCTGGGAAAATTGGGCTTTGGAGTCTGCTTTGGTGGAACACCGAGGGACTATGTCCTCCAAAATATATTGAAGATGAGGATGATGCAAACCAGCTCAACCCCTTCTACAAGTGAGATCCTCTGTAACTTAGAAATCCTTGCACAAATAGATGGTTAAAACATAGTTGTTGCTGGAAAAATATAATTGGAAAGCATGCAATTAAACTTAAAATACATGCAACTCCAAGAGATCTGAAACAAGTGAATAGTAAGAGCATAAATCAAACTAGAATAATATCTTACCCCAACAGGAGCAAGCTCTCTCCTTCGAGGCCAACAATTAACCAGCAAAAGCAAAGATAAATAACACAAATTATACTTCATAAGCACTTGACAATGACCATCCACACATGAAGAGCATTACACCATAGACCTTGCCTCCAAACCTTCTTTACTCCAAAATAGTAATTAATACAACACAATAGCAACAGCTTCTCAATCCAGCTCTACCTAGCTTGGAAGAGGTAATCTGTGCTTTATTTATAGCAAAAACAGGAGACCTACCCTAGGGGGGTGCAAATCCCAACAAGAGAGAGACTGCAGCTGGATGTGGAGTGAATCTGGTCTTGATATATGTCTAATTGAGCCTAATTTGAGTCTCACTAAGTTTTACTATCAATCGAAGAGCTGATCTGACTAACACCTCAACCTGCTGACTGAAGCATCCACCAAAACTCGTCCAGATGATCTCACACGTGTGGAGGAGAGAGGGAGGGTGCAATTCCCAATATTGCATGCATTAATGTACCCTCTGTTCAATCCAGATCAGCTCCTTCAGTCAAGGAATTGTTAGATCCAGTCAATCCCAAGCCGATGAGATTGATTTCAGTCAAATTAGAGCAAATCGCAATGATGTAGGATTTGGGGTTTTCTTTATTATTTAATTAATTCATCAATTAAATAATCAATATTTGACTTTTAGGGATTTTTAACCTGAGTGATGGACAAATCACTCAAAACTTAGAAAAATTAGGTTTATGGGTTTACATGGTGGTCTTAGCTTGAAAATGACACCCCCGTGACTGAAACGGATTTCCAGGCCCACTTTTATTACAAAACCAATTTTTCCAATTAGATTATTAAAAAATAGCCTATGTTTTGTGGAAAAATTAAAATTTAAAAAACTTAAAAAATTAAAAAAAAATTAAAACCTAGGGGGACTTAGACATGTTCATATGACTCGACCATGATGCCTAGCATGTTTATATATTAACACATAGACTCTAATAACGTCAATAGGCCTAAATGCCAAGCCGACCACCCCAACTTTTGAGGTATTGAGTGAAAAACTCAGAAATTATCAGTCGTTTATTCAACAACCAATGATAACGAAGGGAAAAAACACCCTGGCTTGATTGGATTGACAAATAAAGTATAAGAGACCGATTCTTTTATAGACACTATCATGCTAGAACATTTTATTACACCTCCCCTATGGGGTATGAACATGTGATATAGTACAACAATCACTTCCCAGAAGCAATTCTAAAGGTATTTTGAATTTCGAACAAATCATCTTTGTCTGGTTCACCAGGATGACTTGATAAAAACCACTAAGTACAACTTATGTGGTAACATGCCCAAAACGACATCACATTTGTCAAAGGTAAAAGAAAACATGTCGTAGCACAATTTACAATCTCCAATAGAGATACACGCATTGCGACACATCCCCTTACAAGGTAAGGTGCCCCCATTGGAAATCATGACTTCAAATATGGAGCAAGGTATGAAATTTGAGTCATAGTAATCTGAGGACCAAGACAAAACTTACAGAAGATTTCATGGATCAATTACATAGAAAATGACATGAAAACAGTGCAATAAGCAGTTGTAGCTGTATAATATCTATCATTAATCAAAAGTAGAGATACAATGTCATACACTGGCATGAATAGACAAATCATTCAAATACCAGAGAGGCCATATGAATTCAGTACATGAGAGTGGCTTAACTGTCAATTAGACACCACTCGGCACATCAGTTAACCACTAATCACAACCATAATTGAATCTAACTAAATTGGTGGCAGTTTAGAGTGAGTGTAACTGAATAGAGCTCAACTGCATGTTAATCAATAGGTGAGGGTGCATGTCTGACTTCAATCAGGTGGGATCAACTGAACTGAACTGAAATAAGCCACCAAAATTTGTTGGAAGCTCCTTTAATCACTCCAGTTAACTGGAATTTACCAAAAATAGGAAAAATAATGATGGAGGCACCCTTACAGCTTCAATTTAACTGTAAGTAGGTGGAACAACCATCAGTTAACTGATTTAGGGTGCTTATGTCATGTAGATCAACCCATATTTTCTCCTTGATTGGAGGAGGAAGCTCAATTAGTCTCCATGATTGAAGTAGAAGACTCGGTTAGGCTCCTTGATTGAAGGAGGGTGATGTAGTTGATGATGCAGTCACACATTCAAGTCAATAACTTAGGATAAGTGGTAAATTTGTCCAAATAAGCCAAATAATTATGTGTGGGTTTGATAATGACTCCAACAGCCCCATTTAATCTATACTCATGTGGAGGAGTAAAAATAATAATAGGGCCTTGACAACAAAGGCCATAGGTCACCCTTTACAAAAATTAACTCTAAAATGCTCAATAAGTTATAAGTGAGGAAAAGAGAAAAAACCCTATGGAAAAGAACCCCCCCCCCCCACAAACTGAACACTAAAGAAGTNAGTAAAATCACCCCAACAGTGAATGGATGTAAGTGAACTTTTTCTCAGTACAGTTCTTGGTGAAAATGTATGCAATTTGCTCATCTTTGTGGCAATATTGCAGAACAATTGTTCTATCATGCGCAAGTTCTCTGATGTAGTGCATGTGGATCTCGATGTGTTTAGTTCTCTATCTCTAAACCAGATCTGTCGAGATCTTGATAGCACTTTGATTTTCACAAAAAATTATAGTATATGAAGTACTTCCAATATCAAACTCGGACAAAATACCTTGTAGCCAAACTGTTGGGATGCATGCATTGACCGCTCCCTTGTACTCTACCTCTGTTGAAGATAGTGCAATGGAATCCTACTTTTTCTTGACCAAAAAATAGGCCCACCACCAAACATGAACACATATCTAGAAGTATACTTCCGATCAAGGCTATCTCCATCCCAATCTTAATCTGTAAATCCTACCAAGTCTAGCTCGGAATCAACAGCATAGTGAATGCCATAGGATCTAGTACCCTGCACATACTGTAGAATCCTCTTGGATTCCCTCCAATGAATCTCATGAGGCTTCTACATATATATTGAAACAACAGTCATGGCATAACAATTTTTATTCCTTGAATGTGTCAAGTAGATAAGGCTTTTGATCAACTGACGATAAAGAGTAGAATCCACCTATGGAGTAGTATTTCTCTCTTCAAGACTGATTCCTGAGAGGAAGGGAAATATGCATCCTTAAAATCATCCATATTAAAATTAATTAATAGTTCTGAAGCATATTTTTATTGTGTCACGATAATCCCATCAAGATCTTGAGTTATTTCTATCCCGAGAAACTACCTCAATGGGCCTAGATCACTCACCTCAAAGGCTTCATGTAAAGCAATTTTTATGAAGCTAATTGAAGCAAGAGTGCTTCCTGTGATTAGTAGATCATCAACATACAAAACTATAATCAGAAAATTACCTTCATATTTCTTCAAGTACACATTCGTATCAGACTTACATCTTTCAAAGTTTTGTGATAGAAAAAAGGAATCCATTTTGGCGTACCAAGCTCTTGCGGCCTATTTTAAGCCATACAAGGATTTATGTAGCTTGCAAACTAATGATGGATCTGATGTGGAGCCTTAAGTATGATTCATTTAGATCTATTATTGCAGGTATCCATGAATTAAATAACATTTTACATCCATATAAGGCAGCTCCCAATGCTTGGATGCAAAAATGGCCAAAACTAGCCGTATAAAATCCATTTTTTCCGTCGGTGCAAAGGTCTCGGTGTATTCCACTCCTTTGACTAGGGAGAAGAATTTCCCAAAAAACCATGCCTTATATTTTTAGTTTGATCCATCTTCATAAACCTTTTTCTAATATACCCACTTGCATTGAACAAGTTTCCTCCGAGGTGGAAGGGAAACTAGCTCCCAAGTTGCATTTTTTCGGAGATAGTTGAACTCTTCATCCATTGCAACTTTCCATCTAGGATCATTCCAAGCATGATAACATGACTTAGGATTAGACCCAATAATCATGTATCATGTCTCATACAGAAAAGAATCATTGTAAGAAAGAGCAATACCTGCTATTTGAAAATATGACCGAGTTCTCCTTGGATCAGCAGGATTTCCAACTTCTAACCCGACAAAAGAGAGAGTCTTTTCGGCCCATTTTCATAGATGAGTGAGAACATTAGGATCTGATTCATAACCTGATATATCATTCTCACTGATATCAGACATCATATCTGAAATATCAGAGCTCACACTTTCATTTTCATCATCATAATCTTTAGCAGAACGAGAGGGAATTTCAACAGTTTCTTCCTCTACTAATTTCACATATTGGAGAGGTTCTTTGAAGCGGAAAATTCTCTCTATGAATATATTTTTGGTGCTGATTCATTTTTATTCCTATGGGTACCAATTGAAAATGCACTCAACACTCTACGATTGCAAATACTTCCTCTTATCTAGTGGAATTTGATCCCAAGCAGTGGACCCAAAAACTCTGAAATTGGACACATCTGGTTTGTGACCAACGCATGCTTCGAGAGGTGTTTTTACTTTCATGGATGACTAAGGAACCTTGATATAAATTTAGGAAGAAACATTCATAGCTTCCACCCAAATATTTGAAGCCAAATATTTAGCTTCAAGCATGCAGGTTGTAATCTCTTTTAGAGCCTGGGTTTTTCCTTTTTCGCTACACCATTCTGCTGAGGTGTTAGGGAATGGTGTGCTCATTATTTATTCCACTTTTAGCACAAATTTGCAGCAGCTCAGATTTGATGTATTCACCTCCATTTTCATATATGAGATCTTTGATCTTGCTCCCAGAGGCATTCTCAACAGAAGCCTTAAAATCTATGAACTTTTCAAGGACTTCATAATTTTTCTTGAGAGAATAGACCCATGTGAATCTAGACAGGTCATCGATGAAAGTGAGCAAATACCTTGATCCATTCATTGATTTTGTAGGAATTGGACCACTGGTATCAGAATGGATTAGCCCCAAAATACATGTAGCTCGGATTGCTTTTCCCCAATCAAATTTATGCTCGGGATGCTTGTTGACAATGCATCGTTTGCAAATTCTTTTGGAGGTTTTGATTGTAGGGAGGCATTCCACCATGGAATGCTTTTGAAGTTGCTGCAAGTATTTGAAATTCATATGTCTAAACCTTTCATGCCACAACTGGCTGATCTCATTCCCATGAGTCAGAAGTACAGTAGGATTACATCAAGCACAAACTTGGAGAACTCATGTCTTAGCAGAATGATTCACTATACATGTTGCAATGAGTTTTTTGGATGCAATTTCTGAGATCTCCACATCATTTGGGATGAAAGTAATTATTTTGGGAAAACCTATGTGTGTCATTTGATACACAGACAATAGGTTTGAAGAAAAATAGGGCACATAAAGAACATGTTTTAATCTTCCATTGTCACATCCACACCCCTCTACCACGGAGAGAACGCAACTATGCTGCTATCAACCTGGCAAATCTAGCCCCATGAACATAAAATAAAAATGCATTGGAAATAAAAACATATGCAGATGTATAAATCATTACCATACAGTGGAAGAAAAACACATTCCATTCAAGCATTCATCATGTTCATACTAATTTATAAAACAAATACAGTTGCAAGGATTTAAACACAAGAAATACTTATCTTTATAAGAAGCTTGTCCTGCAACCGCCTATGTCGCTGCAAATTTCCACCCAACCATAGGCCAGTGGGCTCATCAAACTCTCAGTGCCACTACCACCCACGAGTAGGGAATGATTCCCACAAGGAATAAGGAACACTAGCAGGCTAACACATAGCTAAGGATACAACAAAACTCAGCTAAGCCAACATAGTTGGGTTTATCAGGCTGCAAAGGAGCTGGAAAGGTTAACTGCTAAGCTAGTGAGCCCACCCATAGAGCTATGAACACCTGCACCAGATCTAGCCTAGATTCTATAACATCTACACACCCAACAAAAGGAAGCATCCCCTTCTGTGCTACAGAGTCCCTCATGTTATGCCTTCCCTTCCAGTGCTATTCAGGGTGTGCAAAGAAGAAAACCAACCCCCTAGATCTATCTGTGAGGTTACCTCTCACACTAGGCTTATCAAGCTATTTCAGACCCCATTTCCACTCCCAAACTAGTTTAGAGACCAAAAAAAAGATGTATACATAGCAATGACAGTTTTGGGATTGAAGGAAAACATCACGAAGGCCAAACTCGGAAATGGCAATTGAGTAAAACAACCCCTGGACCAAAATTGATTTCACCAACTGAGAAATAGCTTCACGTGGGTGTAAATGGCTCAGCACCCACTCAAAAATCATGGTTTCTTACTCAATCTGCTGGGCACATCTAAAATCGACTTCCAGATGTGGGAGAATGGAAGCAAACTGCCAAAATTGTGCAATAGAAAACAAAGGATGGAGGACTGAGGGAAAATCCACTGCATGGGTGCAAAATCACCAACGTGAGAGTAATCAACTCTTGCATGAGGAAAAACAACATCGAGAGTGAGGAATGTCTATGCATGAGCAATTGTGGTTTCCTTCATGAGGAAAATCCACACCTGCTTGAGTGTCGAATGGAGTTTTCTGCTCCACGTGAGGTAAATTGAATGAGATCTCCCCCTTTGGGCATGCGGGTGCTCAAGGCTGATGACCCTTTCAGATTTGGCAGTTGCCCATGCCTCCCAATATCCAAGGCAATAAATTCCCAACTAAATCCTGGATAATTTAATTGGTTGGTGAGTAAGACAAGAAAAGGTGGTTGGTAGTTGATAGGTTCTCCTCTTGACACATGGCTTTTCCCTAATGGCTCAAGGTTAAACATTACCCCCCACCCTTATCCTTAGGAAATCATGCCCCCATCTCGTTATTTGTTGCATTGACATGGCTGGTTGTGGGGTTTTTTAATCAAATTGCATATTTTGATGATGTCCAAAATTACAATGTGTCGGCTAGCACAAAAATACCATCGACACCGATTTTAATTACCAAAACATAAAACGATAAATCAATGGTGGGACTTTTTCCTTTATCTCCACACCATGATTAATTACAATATTTACATCATATACATTTAATGCAAACGAGGCCAAAACCGGGGTGTTACATCCATGTTCTATTTTGACAATACCTTTCCCCTTTGAAGTGATTTGAGAGTCATCTCCCATGTAGATGGGGATGTTGCTGTGGGAGTCCAGGGATGAAAAGGAGTCTTTTCTTTCCACCATATGGTTCAAAGCACCAAAGTCAATGAGAAGATCTCTAGGCTTAGAAACATTAGCCATGAGGGCATGTCCTCTTTCATCCTGATTGTTCCGATCTTGATTATCCTAATCCCTTCCACCTTCGGGGAGATTGATCTTGTTCTTCTCAAGGAGAAGAGTCATTTGATCAAGTTGTCTCTTCACGCAAGATATTTTAGGATTAAATCCCCTTTCACAATAAGAACACTTGATATTTTCCTTTCTTACTTTTCCTTTTTGCTTGTACTTTCTTGAGCCTGAGGGCTCATCCAGCTATTGGTTTTTCTCCTTTGGCTTGGGAGGGTCAAACTTTTTTTTCTACTTCTTTTGCTTCCCTTTGACATTCAAATATTTGGGTCCTCCAGCAAACAAGGATTTATCTTTAGAGAATCTAATGATTCCCATTTGGATGTCAAGCTTTTCATTCTCATTGGTGAGAGACTCAATGAATGCATTGAGGGTCGACATCTTCCAATTTGGAATTGTAATCTTTCTGGTATGAAAGGTGGACACAAAAATAGATTAATCTGGGACAAGTTTTGAAAGGATGGAAAGGATGATTTGATCATCCTCCTTCTCAACTTTACACTGCTTCAATTGGAGCACCAGGTGCTTAAACTTGGTAAATAAGTCATTCATGGTTTCAAAGTTTCCCGAGTTTAGAGATATCAGCTCATTCTCCAGCTGATAAATTCTCAAGTCATCTTGCTTATCAAACAGAGTAGCAAGTTGTTCCCATATCTCCTTAGGAGTCTTCAATCCAGTGATGTGGAAAAGTAGATCCTTAGAGAATGAAAGACACATAAATCCATATGATTCATCAAGCTTATTCAAATATTTTGTTTTGTCTACTAGTGAATTCAACTCTTGGTTTGCCCCCATTGTAGTAGGGATTTTGCCCTTTCTACAGGAAGGAATGAATCCCTTCTGTCTATAGGATAGAAGGGTAGGGTTCCTATGAGAATGGAAGAACAGAAAGAAATAAACAAAAAACAAAATGAAAAACCCACGCACACAAAGTTAGGGCTAAGCTCCACAACCCTCCATCAAACTTTTAGAAAACAAGAGAACCTGCAAGTAATCAATGGAAACCTGCAATAGAATGTTAAACAATAAACCTACAAACAAATAAGGTCAGAAAACTACAATATAACAAATCTAAAACATGAAAATGCAAATATACCTTCTCTGGTTGGAATGGGCCACCATGCCCTAGCTTGGAAGAGAACCTCTCAATGGATGGGGAGCTATGGCTCAATCGAGGAATGGAGGAGAGGGAGGGTGAATGACTTGAGAGGTGAAGGGTCTCAAGCTGCTCACACAGGTAGCGTAACAATAGGGAGATGAGAAGTGTTTTGAGAGTGACCCCCACCCCTCTATTTATATTTTTTCTCAACATTTTTAGGGTTTTAAGCCCCTGGTTGGGGATTTAGCCCATTTTTTGGGCTTTTAGCCCCTTTCGCTCAATATTTATCTCTTTTGGGGGTTTTAAGCTCATTTGAGGGTTTTTAGCCCCTTTTTGGAGGCTTTAGCCCCTATGAGAGCTATTTTGGATCTTGTTAGGGATTGGTAAGCCCTTTTTCATATTTTTAAGCTTTCTTGAGGGTGTGGGGCTCAAATGGGGTCAAATGAGGGTCGTACGTAGATGTCTTTAGGTGGTGTAGGTCATGTAGAGATCATTGTGGAATTTTGTGGATTAACACCCATGGTGACTTTATTGATTCCTTTGGAGCGCAACTAAATCTCAATGTCCTCCTTCCACCGATGCTAGTTGAAAGGAGCGAGAATATTGCTTGAAGAGGCCATTATGTTGTTGTAGTGAATGCAATGAAAGTGATTTCAGAAACCTGCAAACACACAAAAAAGACACAATAAGGTTGAACAAACTGAACTTTTGGATTTTTATTCACACCTGGCTTATTCAATCAATCAGCTTAATCAACAAGGTTGGGCTTCTAGGAATTATGTGGTAAACTCTCTACTTTTGGTGCAGAGATGGAATTGTTTTTGAGTTGTTTGCTCAAATTACATCATAGATCTAGCAAGAAATCTGTAGAAGAAAAAATTCCTTATCCTTCCATTGTTCTGATACCATATAAAATTTGAGTCACAGTAATCTAAGGACCAAGACAAAACTTATGGAAAATTTCATGGATAAATTACACAGAAAATGACATGAAAACAGTGCAATAAGTAGTTGCAGCTGTATAATATCTATCATTAATCAAAAGTAGAGATACAATGTCATACACTAGAATGAATATATAGACAATTCGAATACCAAATAGGTCATTCAAATTCAGTACAAGAGAGTGTCTAATATGTCAGTTAGACACCACTTGGTACATCAGTTAACCACTAATCACAACCATAGTTGACTCTAACTGAATTGGAGGCAGTTTAGACTAAGTCTAACTGAATAGAACTCATTTGCATGTCAACCAGTAGGTGAGGGAACATGTATGAATTCAGTTAGGTGATATCAATTGAAATGAACTGAACTGAGTCCCCAAACATTGTTGGAGGCGGCTTAATCGCTCCAATTAACTAGAATTTACCAAAAATAGGTAAAATAATGATGGAGGCGCATTTACATCTTCAGTTTAACTGAAAGTAGGTGGAAAAACCATCAGTTAACTGATTTGGGATGTTGATGTTATGCATATCAACCCATATTTTCTCCTTGATTGAAGGAGGAAGCTCAGTTAGTCTCATGATTGAAGGATAAGACTCAGTTAGGCTCCCTGATTGAAGGAGGATGATCTAGTTGATGATGCAGTCACATATTTGAGTCAATAACTTAGGATAAGTGTTAAATTAGGCCAAATAATCCAAATAATGATGTGTGGTTGTTATATAGAAATCTTTTCATGTTGAGCCATGTGTTAACCCTATGCATAAATCCCTAAAGTTCCCTTGGCTGAATGGCATTGAATAGGAGATTCTTTCCTTGCCGTTTTCCCCCTCTAATAAGCTAGATGCTCTTTCTCCTAAGGAAAGGTACACCAACACCTTTTCCCTTCATACTAGAAGTTCCATTAGCACTCTTTCCCTTCATGTAAGGTGTGTCGATGCTCTTTCCCTTCATGAAAGGTGCACCGGTGGTGTTTAGAGGTGAAAAAAAAAGCTTCGAGACTCTCCTCAAAGGTGTATCGGGTGAAGGACTATCCCTATCATCTAGGTGAGGTGGAATTTGATTCCCTAACCTATGGGAAGATCCATTAGAACCCTCCTCCTAATCCTCAACGTACTCTATAACTTTAGCCTTATAAATTGAACCCTCTCTCCATTGTGAAGGGGGGAAGGAATATGGTACTTTTATGCTGGTAGAATTTCTAGGTGATCCCTATCATCCTTTCGGAGGCTTGCTATCTTTCTTTGGAGGCTTGGCTTGGATTGTTGGATGGAAGGTTGCAATGTTAAGGCTAGGTTGTGACACTCTTTCTTTATGTAATTCTATGTATCTCCTTGATTACATTAATACAAATATATTTCCATAAACATTGTTGTGTTGATGATGTTTAGATATTTCTTCCTTAATTGTTATCTTAGATAAATTCAAGTTTGGATACAAATGTATTGTTTGCTTGTTTCCATTTGATCTACATGGTTTTACTGCTTGAGATCTGAAGGATTTGGAGCTTGGATTAACAAAGAGAGAAGAGGATTCACAGACCTCAGTTAAGTGATCTATCCGTCGACTTGGATTTCTATTTGATCTAGGAAAGTAGGATGTATTATGTACTTGATTTGTTCTAAATCCACTTGAACTTGGGAGATATGTCTTGAGACCTCTTGAGTAGATTTATCCAATAACATTGGGTTGGATAATGAATCCAACACAAGGATGGACAAAACAATCATCCTGTTTGGCGATCCTAGGGTCAATGAAGTTATGAGTGCTACCAAAATCAATGAGAATTGTAAGAGGGAGATTCTTGAAGAAACCCTTGATCTGCATGGTTTGTGGGGTGGTGACTCCGGATAATGCATGGAGAGATAACTTTGGGTGGTCGTCCTTAGAAGGAGGGTAACATGTAGTTGTTGAATGTCAACTTGATCATCTACTGGATCTTAAGCATCTTCACAAATTTTAGGTGTAGGAGGAGAATCCACATCTAAGAGTAAGTTCTTTTGCTCAGCACATATATGTCCCTGGGTGACTTTCACATCACAATTATAACAAATCCCTTTTTCTCTATGTTCTTGCATCTCAGATTCAAACAAATGATTTCTAGGATTGGTTCTAGGAGCTAGCGTGATTGGAGGTCTTTGGGAAACAATATTGTTGAATTGAACAAAAGTGGATTTGGAGCATTATTGAGCTATGAGATTGTTCTCCATCAACTTAGAGAACCCTAGGGATTCCATCATTATGCTCAGATAGAACATTTTAACCTTAGATTAGATTACATCCTTTAGACCACTCATAAAACAACTCTTGTAGAATGCATCAGACAATTGGCCAGTTTCTCAAATTATGTCTAATAGTCTCTCACAGTTCCATTTTGGCAAATTTTAGTGAGTGCTCCTATGAATTCATCAAAATCACTAGGTCCAAATCGTTGCAAAAGGCGTTGGAAAAAATTTGTCCATTTTGGCTCTTCATGAGCCTTAAAGTACCAACGAAACCATTGAAGGGATCCATGTTCCAATTGAAAGGATCAAAGTGGGAATTTTTTGACATCAAAACTGTTATGTAGAATGAAATATTGTTCTGCTCTATATATCCATCTAGTTAGATCACCACCATTGAAGCAAGGAAAATCAAGCTTTGACCCACGAAAATTGTTGGAAGAAGAGAACCCAGTGTATGCATAAGACTCTAGTTGTTGTCTATTGTTCATGGATGAATGTTGAAGATAGAGGATGCGATTTTTTCATCCAAATATTGGATTTTGGTATTGAGGGTGGCAAGTTCATCTTCCATTGTTTTTATTCTCTTATGCAAGTGACAGCCATAACCAAGAGTTTTGTTTTATATTTATAATATTTATTTATTTATTGGAATGGGTAGAAAAAACTGAATTTTTTTTAGAAAAGGAAATTTTGGAGTAGGGGAAAACTCTGATGGGTAATTGGGGTTTGACTAGGCTTTGGACACTTTTTGAGAGACAAGGAAGTAGAAAATGGGGATTGCAAAAGTGGGGTGAAAGAATGGGAAAAATTTTCAAAGAGGGAAAAGGAAGTAGAAATAGGAAATGAACACAGTGGAAAAATTTGAAGGCGATCGGGTAAGAATCGAAGAAGTTATGGAAAACCCTAAAAATAAAAAAAATGTGGGATTTATGGCTTCATAAAGTGGAATTCGGGATAGGGTCCTCATGGAAGGAAATGTGCAGAATGGATTGTAGGGGTTCCAGTGAATTTCAAGGGAAACATATCTAAAGCAAAGAATAGTATGGTGAAAAAACATAAATTTATACGTTTTTGTGGAATTAATCTATGGTGGTCTGGACAGATGCAATCTGTTATTTATCAACTAGAAATAGATATGGCCCCAGGTATGTTCAAATTCCTAAAGGTTCATTGGATTCACTTGACCACCAATGTTGTCTAACTACTTACGCATTGGGGCAGTACCCCTCACTCCATGGCTTGGGTAAAATTGAGAACTGCTTTACCACAAACGACTCTTGTTTTACCTCACAGGTGGGAATTAATCAATTAGGTGGGGGTCGTTTCCCTTTTCATTAGCAGCTCCTCTCAATGGCCAACTACTTTAGGGTTCCTATGGTACTCCTCATAATGAGTTTTAGGGATATGCACAGGTACTTCCCATAGTTACGTGGATAGGGGTTATTCCCTGATCCAAACTTGTAATTGAAATGAACAATATGGATGTAAAGAAGAAGAACTACTACAATAATCATAGCACCAAGAAGCCACTGTGAAAACAAAATTGGCAGAAATTCCTCCTAGTGAGCCCAAGAAAGTGCTCTGACACTATATGAGAGAAACCTCCTTCAATAAATAATGAAAATGCATGATATAACAGAAAAAACAGAATACAAAAGGAATTCATTGATCGCAGGACACTTCGAGGGGGAAACCTCCATTGAGCAAGCTTAATACAAATAACATGTGTATGCCTTCATTAGCCTCAACACATGCTTATAAACTAATTCTAATCTAAACAACTATTACTCCCCATGAATGTGGGATAATATAATATACTCACAGGACTACTTACCAAGCATATGTGTCAAACAACAATATACTAACAAGGTAAAGAGAAGGGTTGACACAGGTTCCTAACATATTAAGATCCATTCACTTTTCCTAGCATGAACTTTCATGATCTATTATTCTTGTGTATCAAACGAAATATCAGTCATTTGCTTAGTGACCCGTCATATTATGGCACGATCTTTTTTTCCAATATTGCAAATGGTTATAATCGGTTGATCTCATGGGCCTAATAACATATGAACCATTTGGATTATAACCATTGATGTTATGGATTGATCACTTTCACTAGCATGAATAATCATGGTCTATCTATCTCATTGACCTAATGAAATCTTAGTCATTCGCATTTAGGTCCCCTCCATTATAGTTTGATCACTTACCTCATTGCAGTTGAATATGAACCATAACTATAAATGGCCCAATTTAACCTGGGCCATCCATGGCATACAACCTATTTTTTACCTTTTCTACCTATCTATCACCCACCCATTTGAACTCACGTAGAACTACCACTTGTACACCCAAATCTATGTGGCTCATCGACACCATACCTCCTATCTATGTTGTATTTTTCAGGATCCACATCAAATTTTACCAAGATTTTTTTAAATTAGATAAAAATATAAATTTTATTTCCGTAATCTTGTGGCTACCATGAAATTTACACCCATCCCCTTCTCCAAACTATATCTTTTTGTTAATTAAGAGAACTAGTATAGTTTTATAGCACTCAAATTTTACCATTGTTTCTCATAACTAATTTTTTCCCTGCTTGCTAGCTCTCATGCCATCTCCTATATTGATTATAAAAACACCATCTAGGCATTTTGAAACCATGAATTCCACAAGGTTATTTGATTAAGAATTAGCTTCTGACTTTATTTTTCCCCAATTTCTAACATCGCCAAATAAAACTCTTAAATATAGTTCAACCACCTCTCCATAATCTATCCACTATTGCAATCACAATGCTAAATTTTCCACACTACTTTTCCCCAAAATTTTATAACATGCATTATGTCAAGCACTTCATATGCAACCTTGAATTTGTTGGAGTGTCAGTACAACCGCATGGTATAACCGTCGCACCTCTAGGAATATAAAAATGTGGACTAACCGCCACTCCTGATAATAGCGCCTTATGCTTGGTTTCATATCTTCATGAACATCTACATGTTTTGGTGTAATGACAAACCTTACATGGTATCAGAGCTGAGGTGTGAGATTCAATTCCCTTGTGCTACACCGAAGGAGGGGGTTTTGGAGTATCGGTACAATCACATGGTGTAACCGTTGAACCTCTAGGAATATAAAAATATTGACTAACTGCCACTTCTGATAATATGGCCTTGTGATTGGTTTCATATGTTCATTAAAATTTGCAGGTTTTGGTGTAATGACAAACCCTACATAAATATTCATGTAGAATTGAATTTCTTCCCATGCATCCCCACTACTATAACCTATGGCTCTAATAGCTCTATGTCATTAACCTAGAAATCTCTGAGCACTACTTAGATTATGCGGTACTCAATTTCACATTTGATTTTTTACTCTAGAACATAATTCAATTTTCCTTGGCTCACTGTAGAATTCAACAATGGAAATAAAACTACAATATCCTAACTAATTAAATTCTTAAACCAACATGAGTATGCATTTCTACTGTGATTTCATCCTTCATTGTGACATTTAAATTCATGCACACATATTCAAATACATTGTAATTAAATAAAATATGCAAAACATAAATATAAACATGACAATTCACAACACAAATAAGGAAATTATCTTTCTATAAAATGTCCCCCCAACTAGCTAGAAATGGAGGACATTCTCCCAAGCCATATGCACAAGCTATAACACTTATTCTTTGTATGACGAAGTCCACACCCAAGATATGGCTATCAATCCACAAGGGTGATGCTCCTAAGTCTTCTACTCAACCTGAAACTTAGACAACTCTCTAGTGCTAAAACCCCCTCTACAACTTTCCTAACTAACGAAAACTCTTCCCCCTCATCTTCCAAAACAAAAGAATTCGAGCCCCCTTCTCTTCATGGAGTCTCTCATCCTATCTTCATTCCCTTCTAGTGCTTTAGCACAAACTAGTTGGGGAATATCACTATTGGGACTCCAAGGATTCACAACTATAGTCTAGATTTCCTCTCACAGAGGAACATGAACCATTAACATATATTTCTTAAAGAAATTTGCTTTAGTAGGTATGGCAGCTTAGTTTTCCTCTCTTTCCTACCCCCCCTCACCTCTGTAGTGCACTGGGAATAAGATCCTCCAAATGATTGCAAGAATGAAATTCTAAACTCGATTCCATGACTTTTATTTGCATGATCTCAATTTTCCATGTGACATTCAAATTTCCCCTTAGCCCCCCCTTTCACTTCCCCACATAGATTCCTTCATAAACAAGAAGAACAAAATGATAATTTGAGAGAATGAGAGTAATCCCTCAATAATGGTGAATGAATATTCCCTCAATAATTTGCACAAGATTCACTTTCCTAAGAAGTATGAACTAAATGGTAATACTTCCCAAAGGATAAGTGTTAACGTCAAATCACTCATTCACCCCCTTTTATATCCCCTCTTTGGGTATTGTAGTCCCCTTATTGCTTCCTCAAGAAACCATTTTGGTCGATATTATATTATTATGTATTTCATTTTGTACATACATGTTTTCATAGCATAAGCATACCGTAGAAAACATAATAACCACACCTTAAACGCCTCTTGCTATTAGGACTCATACACATTCAATAGTCATGCCTTGGTCTTTGGATACACAATAGGAATCCATACACACACATATACCTTATTTACATATGAGGTCATTGCATCGAAGAGACACATTTTACAACCCAGTAGCGGGGAGATGTGTAACTCTTTCCATGCTCATCTGAAAGATGACACGTGTCCTTTATAAAAAAATAAAAAAATATTATAAAAAATAACATGTCATCTCAACTTAGATTTAAAATATTTAAAATGGCATATAAATAAATAAAAGTTTGCAGCTTGAGAGATTTGATCCCTCTAAACACTTGGTAGATCCCTATTAAAATAGATCTATACTAATATAATTCAATACATATAGCTTAAATCCAATAACATAAAACACATCATATAAATAATACATTATTTTAATATATAATAATGTAATGTTGAAACCAAAGTATTTTAGAAGAATAAGAAAATCCTACTCTATAACACCATTGACACTTTTGTTTTTAAACACCCATATAAATTCTTTCTTTCACATACAAAACCTACTAATTTTAACCCAAAAAAATTAGCATTGAGCATGGCTCCCATTTCCGTTCAATGTGGAAGATAAGTAAAATAAATTTAAAATTCGACTTGTTATAATAAGATATTTGACTTGTTATAATACATCTTTTTTTTCATTAAATGAGATTTAAAAGTTCCCAATGTAAACTAACCTAAATACATATGACCATGTCTTTACACCCACCAAATTTAAACCCAAGTCATTATCATCACATTACCTATCTAAACCACAAACACGCAAATCAACAATAAGCTACTCTAACCCATTGAACACTACGTAATTATATATAACAAATTTATTTATTTGACTTGGTTTACATATAAAAATCTAAGAGATAGAGATTTGTCTTAGCACATCTATGTCCCTCGGTGAATTTCTCATCACAATTTTAACAAATCCCTTTTTCTCTACGTGCGTGCATCTTGGATTCAGACAAATGATTGATAGGATTGGTTCTAGGAGCTGGTGTGATTGGAGCTATTTGGGAAACAATATTTTTGAATGGAACAAAAGTGTATTTGGATCATTGTTGAGCTATAATCTTATCCTCCTCCAACTTAGATGTTGCACCTAGAAATCTCACAGCGGCTTATCAGCCTTCATGATAATTTCACATTTCCTTTCAACCTCCCAGAAAGCCTGTCTTCAGTCACCTTGGTCACTCTTTTCCCATACCTATAAGGGACGGCACCTTCATGTTTTTACATAGAGCATCGATGGTTCCTATCACAGTTGACCCATAAGTGCTGTCGTCTCCTTTATTTGGCAAAAACCCTATATCGATGCCTTTGTCGGTTTTGCTAAGAGTGCCAGTGGTTAGAAAATGAGAAAAAAAGAAGTTTCTGGAAGCTTCCATGCGAAAACCTCTATGGGGTTAGTTCCTATATTCTTGGGAAAGGTGGCATTTGCCTCCCTTACCTGTAGGGATCTCATTCTATCCTTTTTCCAAGTTATCTCTTGAGTTCAAGGCGTATAAATGAAGCCTTCATGATGAGAGTGCAGGAGGCCAGGAAAAGCACCCTTATGCTATTAGTTTGAAGTCTGAATCATAGGTAAAGTAGAGTTAGCTTGTGGTTAGAGAGGTCTTCATAGTCATTGGAGATTGTAGACATTCTTGTTGAGATCGAATCCATCGACATCAAGTATTTTTTGTTGTACTTATTTCTCATCCATATATTAATACAAATACATTTCCCTTTCCTATATTTGATTGTATTGATTGTAATTAGATAATATTGGATTCCTTGATCACCAATATGAATAGTCAATTTATCATGATGCTCTCATCCCATTTGATTGTCTTGTGATCTAGTTTGTAGGTATTGAACCATTGCAAGGAATTTTTGAAAGAAGACAAGCAGATCCAAGGTTGAGGTATATTGTATTTATCTTAGTTAATCTGATTATTCAAGGAAAGGATATGTTGTTGTGTCTTTTTGTTCTATAGTTGTGATTTACATTGCAGAGGAACAAGCGGTGTTCGCACCGATTGAGAATTATTAATAACAAAATTGGTGACTCTGTTGGGGAAGCTTAATCCGGTCAGATCTAGGGAAGATCCAGTCAAATCTAGTGCAGATCCAGTTAGATCTACAAACTTCGGTAGCCATTCCATCTATGAAGGTTATTCTCTCTCCTTTTAGTTGTTTCATTAAGAAGGTAAGCCATCTATCTTATGTTTCTGATCTTTTGCCTCTTTTCTGAGTAGTTTTTACCCTGTTCAGTCCAATTCAGTATTTTCTGGTTTCTCCTACAGGATTTTAATTTTTTCAGTCTATCGTTTGAGTGGCGCCTTTCTGTTTGGCTGACAGAGCACCGATCCATCCCAGGACGCTTTTTCTCTCTTTGTTCAGAGTGCTAACAGTGCCTTCTCCCTCAACTGATAGAGCGTCGATGGTGCCTGTGTGCAAAAGGATAGAAGCGTCGATTAAGCCTAGGACTCCCTGGTGCAGTGCTCCTCAATGCACCGAGGTAGGCCTTTAAACTGCCTGTTTAAGAAATTTTTTGTTCAAAATTTTAAACTATCCTGTTCTCTGAAGTTTTTCAGTGTGGCTTGCTTGCTTGCTTGCTGTCTGATTTACTGGTTTTTGTGAGTCTGATTCTCTGTTTGAGCTCAGATCCAAAAAATTTATCTTCTTCATTGTTATAAACGAAAGTGGAAACATAGTTCAGTTTTGGTTTTTTAGTGAAGTGTCTAAAAAGTTTTCTTTTGAAAAGAAATCCTATAGCCTATGCCTAGAAGATTAGTTTATTTTTAAAAGACTGCTTTGTGTCTCATATTTTCTAGAAAAATACAAAAATAAACATATTACTTTCATCTTGTTTATGCTTGCAGAATTTTTTGTTATTCATTTGCATGAGTGATTTAGAAGGATAATTCTTTTTGACATTGTAGCAGAAATTAGTTTTGCGTGCACATTAGAGGCTTAGTTTTATTTCTTGCATTTTCAAGGACTTTAGAGTGCTTGATTGAAAGAGTTTTTTCTATCTGAAAGAACTTTATTTGCATTATTTATTGGATCTTGTTTTGATTGTTAAAAACAACTTTGTTTTGGTATATTGTTGAAAAGAAAAGAAAAAGGTTTCTTCTTTACCCTAGTTAGTTCTCATCGAAGTCAAAAAAGGTGCTTTTAAATTTAGATTAATTTGCATTATTGGAGACAACGCCTCACAAAATTTCACCTAATCATCCAGATAAAATTAACGGTAGATTTAGGTCTAAAATTTTATAGAAATTTGAGTGATAGGTTAGTGACATGTTCAAGTGTCGTAAAAAGTAGGAGCTGTCGTTATTTGTCCGCACTACAACTCGGGTCTCGCGCGGTTCTTCCACGTACCATAGGTATATTGAACGGCCTTTCACGTACCCTTGAGGTATATAGAAAGGTACTTCATGTACTCGATTGTCTATTGGAAGGCCCCTTGTGAACAATTGTGCATTAGATAGCACTACTACCGATTTGAACTCCCACGTACCTTGCGTATATCGGGAGACCCCACTAGGATACCCTGACCATCTGAGAAAAACCCTTTGTCCGTCTTGTGTGGAGAAATACACTGAAAAAATAATTATGGGAGATGACTACGCACGTACCCCTGAGGTATATTGCGAGTTGCACCTACTTGATAATCCTAGTGAGAGACCGGCTATTCTGAACCCATTCTATCACTTAAGTCTGCTTGTGACCTTTATCTCTGCATAGGTTTTTTTTAGTACTTTTATCCTTTTTTTACCTATATTAGATAACTTCAGCCACCACCATGGCTGATCAAATTGCGAGATGCCATTCTCATAGATTCCATGGTTTACCTCTTGAATCTCCTCCTACCATGGAAGGACAAGAAGGGGTAACCATGGAACAACTAGTTTATGCTAATGTTCACGTAGGAATTGCCTTAGCTAGTGAAACCAGAGAAGATTTCATTGTTTATACAAATCCTTTCATTCAACTGCCTCCTGCAGCTGATGCTTCTGTGCATTCACCATTGGAAGGTCGTGTCAATAGTCCTACTCCACCATATTATGGTCGAGATTCTCCTTTTTGGAGGACTTCTATGGGCCAAGTTATTTCTGAATTCGGGGTTATTATACCTTCACTGGGGAACCCTCCTTTAGGAGAAGAGGAATAGAGAAGAATTAATGCATCTCTCAATCGAGCTCGTAACTTTTTGGAGAGAGTAGAAAGAATCATTCCTCCACCTGTATCTCATCATGAAACTATTTCGGCTCATTTACCCCATAATACAAACGCTTGGCTGATAGCTAAAATTAAACCTTCTTCTAAAGGTCATCCAACCTATGGTGAGACTTCTCACAACCCATGGCCTGATGGATATCGTTCACTAGCTCAAGTGTTAGGTCCTATTGAATAAGTTCCATTTCAAGGTAACCCAGGCCCAAATGACAACCCTATAGTTGCACATCCTGGCCCCATTACTAGGCCTTCCATACCAGTCATTGTTTGGGGGGAATCCACAAATCAAGTAATGTTATCAAATTCTAACGTCGAGGGGCAACCCCCGGCACGAGTTACATCATCGGTTAGTGGAATTATTGCTAGCTCAGGACAAGTTGCAGTTGTAGCACAACCTGCAGTAGTTATCCCTCCTACCAATACCAATGTTGTACCCCCCCTCCATCTAGTTCAGGCCAACCCTTATGGGTGCAAGCTGTCAATAATCTATCTTCTTGGGGATATACTTATCCAGGAACTCAGCCACCTACGGTTAATCAAGTTTATCATCAACCACCACTGGAGGCTATTTATCCTGGAATGCCCTGCCTTGGGAATGCTTTTGTACTTTGGGGACAACCCAATTAGTCTAATGTCCCATCATATGGAGGAAATTTTGTTAATACTGCTGGAGGCTATGGTGGACCACTGCTCGGAGGACCACCGCAAGGACCTGGAGGACCTAGAGGACCCAAAGGACCCGAAGGACCTGGAGGTCCTGGAGGTCCTGGAGGACCTGGTGGACTATTTGGAGTACCACCACCCAGAGGCCCACCACCACTGCCTGGAGGTGGAGGACCAATTCCTGGACCACCACCACCATCCCCTGGAGGATCACCACCACCACCTTCTGGAGGGCCCCCTCCATCGGGTGGCTGACCTCCCCTTGGAAATTCTGGAAATCAACAATATTTTCAACTCGGGGGCATCATCCATACCCATCTATCAATATGCATATGGTCCTATTGGTCAACAAATGCCATACTAGTACTACCAGTATCCATAGCCAAATCAACAACTTCCATTTCTAGCTACTTTAGATCTGCTAGACTTGTCAAGCTTGATAAATGACCCCATCCATCATGACCCCTCTTGGCCTTCCATTCCTGTAAAGTTGCCTTCAGATATACCCAAGTTTGAGGGTAAAAATGGTGAGGATCTAAAAAACCATGTGATGGCATTTCACTTATGGTGTTCATCCAATTCTTTGATGGATGGCTCAATTCATCTATGGATTTTTCAAAGAACCCTCATTGGTATTGCTGTAAAGTAGTACATCAAGTTACCACAACACTCTTTTTGGGATTTCAATGCCTTAGCAATGGCATTTTTAACACACTTTCAATTGCCAATCCGATATGAAATAGGTACATACCTTTTGACCTCACTTCGACAAACTACATCAACTCACATCTCTAATCATATCCATGAGTGGATAAGAAGATGAAGGTTAATTAAGACCCCTATTCCTGATCAGTTGCTTGTTGATTGGTTTACAAAATCTTTACTTCCACCTATTGCTAGAGAAGTTTCCACGGGAGGCGCTGCTACTAAGAAGCAAGCAATTATCCATGCTTAGTACCTAGACTTGGTCTATGCCTAGTCAGGTACTCTGTATGATCTGATTCCCCATGCTCCTCAACCCACAACAGATCCATAAAGACCCGCAACTGAACCACCTGTTGATGGCATACTTGGTTTGGTCCAAACGCAAATGATGGCCAAATATTCTAAGAAACAAAATCAAATCGCCACTTTGTCAAATCAACCAGCACCATCTACCAAAACTGCACTCTCTCCTGTGGCTTCCACTGAAGTAAACACGATCCAATCAACTGAATCTTCAGGCAGAAATAAGAAAAGAAAAAATAAATCTAAAAAATCTGATAATCAACAGGAAGGAAATAAAACACAGAATTCAGATGTTGATTCAAAAGGTAAGATAAAGGTAAACTATCCTTGTTTAATCTGTGGAGGTGACCATTTTACAAAAGAATGTCCTCGTCGTGAGGAAATCAGTATTTTTTTTAAAACTTCACCCACCCCAGCAGTTCTAAAAGATCCTTTCCCTTCCCAACAATAGTTAATTGATCGTAAGTCCTTGAACGAAACTTCTTCATCCACTGACAAAGTTCAAATGAGGTCTAGTGTAACGGTTAATTTGAACACAAGATCACATAGTTATGACCCTCCTCCAGAAAAGAAACCTGATGATGTTCCATCTAGAAAACCCTTAGTTTCCACACCTCCTCTTAATAACGATCTTCACATTGAAAAACCTATTCCAGAAGCAATTTTTCATCCACCAAAGCATACTCTACCTAAGTTCATAATCAATCCTAACGCTTGTGCCACCCAATATTATAATATTGTTGAATATTTGGATCAAACACCCTACAATGTGTCGGCTTTAGAGGTAATTCAAACCTTCCCAACTCAACGGAAAAACTTTCTTACTTCCCTTGGAGCTATGGACCCTGAGAACAATAATATCATCACTTTCAAACTAAATGATTTCAAGATGAGGCTCTCACATCAATTAGCTTTCCAGGTAGCTACCAAAATTGCTGGAAAAACTGTCCGTCATACCATTTTGGATGAGGGTGCCTCTACATTTGTCATGTCTTTATCTTGTTGGAGAGCCATTGGTTCTCTGGAAATTAATCGTTCACCTACCACCCTCAAGGCTTTTGATGGTCGCAGCTTTCAACCCTATGGATTACTACCTACCATCCACGTTGAACTTTGGGAAAGTCAATCTCCATTCACATTGAATTTGTCAACGCTCCTTTGGATTACAACTTACTCCTAGGTCGTAACTAGTTTTATGCTATGCAAGTTGTAGCATCGGTCATTTTTCGGATCATCCAGTTCCCATTCAAAGGAAAGATTGTTACTATTGATCAGTTAGATTTCATCACGCCTAGTTCCATTACAAATGATGTGAATATCGTTCCGCTCCTTAATACCCCATAGTATAAGTACATTGGAGTAGGCCTTATCAAATACTCTTCACTAATGGGATTCTGTCCCTTATCCGATCCTCCTCTCGCTTCTCAAACTGCATCTATTAACATGATTTATACATCTCATGCAAACAAAGGAAAAGCAATTCTTGATGAATCAACATCCTTTTCCCCTTTCAAAGAAATTTACAATGCAATCCAAGCTACCAGTGAACCCACCATCAATGACCATTTGTTGGTGGCCTCATACCATTATCACATTCCATACTAGCTTGAGAACCCCTCCCCATCTCTGGATTATCTTTCACACACACTTCCTAGAGATGAATCTATTATAGAAGTTATTTTGTTAGAGGAGATGCCTTGGGAATATTATCATCACCGATCTTCTTTCCTTCCCCCTTTCCATATGGTAGAAGACCACTTCACCTCCACAGTTTCATCTGATATAGTCACCAACCCTCAGTCTTTGATCCTCACTCATAGTGTCAATTCTGAAGGAAATTTGTGTAACATTACAAAAACTATGCCTGTAGACATATCAATGAAACCAGGTATTTTTTAGAACATTTTCATAGGTCAAAACTCTTCACCTGAAGAGGTCCAATTATACACGACCCTATTCAAGGAATTTAAGGATGTCTTCGCATGGACATATGAATAAATTCTAGGGATTGATCCCTCTACCATTGTTCATGAGATAAAAACTTACCCCAATTCTAATCCCATTTGTCAAAAACTATGACAATTCCATCCAAGAAAAGTAGCTGCTATTAAGGAAGAAGTTGAGAAACTTTTGAAGGCTAGTTTCATTTACCCCATACCATTAACTGAATGGGTGTCCAACATAGTCCCTATGAACAAAAAACATTGCACTATTAGGGTTTGTATCAATTTTAGGGATTTGAATCGAGCTTGTCCAAAAGACAACTTTCCCACTCCCTATATCAATCAGATAATTGACAACTGCACCAGAAGCATTATTTTTTCCTTTATGGATAGCTTCTCTGGCTATAATCAGATTGAGATTGTCCCATCAGACCAACACAAGACGACATTTATTTTCCCTTGGGGAACTTTTTCTTATCATAAACTACCTTTTGGTTTAAAGAACACTGGCATGACATTCCAATGTGCCATGTCATATGCTTTTCATGACATTAAACATGTTGTGGAACCTTATCTTGACGACCTGCCTACTCATTCCAAGCAGCGGGATATTCATGTTGATCATCTGAGAGCTATGTTTCTTTGATGTCATCATTTTAATACTCGTCTAAATCCCCATAAATGTGTTTTTTTTGTAGAAGTCTACTTCTTGGCTTTATTGTTTCTAAAGATGGCATCCATATAGATCCCTTGAAAATTGAAGCTATCTTAGCACTACCTGCTCCCACGAACATAACTGAACTCCAAAGTTTGAAAGGGAAGGAAAACTTTCTACGTCATTTTGTCTGCAATTATGTAGAAAGGACACATGGTTTCATGAGGTTTCTCAACAAAGATACCCCTTTCATCTGGGATGATTTTGTGCAACGCACATTTGATAATCTTAAACATGCACTTACCCATGCACCAGTGTTGCAACCACCTAATTATGCTAAGTATTATTCCTTGTATGTGGCTACATCTTTGTCTACCATAGGCATGCTCCTTGTTCAAATAGATGAATACGACCAGGAACATGTGATTTATTACAAAAGTAAGAGTCTTCTAGAATCTGAAACTCAATACTCACATGTGGAGAAACTTGCTCTGGCCATGACCATCGCGGTCCAGAAGTTTCGTCATTATATTTTTCTCCGCACACCATTGTTTATGCGAATTACAACCCCATGTACTACGTTCTTACACAGCAAGTGCTTGGGGGAAAATCCTCACGTTGGATTGTGATTCTCCAGGAATTTGAGTTAGAATTCACTAAAAGCACTTCTAAGATGTCTCTCATCTTTGTGGAGCTTATATGTGACCTTCCCCGTACTACAGAGAACACAGAGCCATTTTATTCATTTCCCGATGAGTCATTGTTTCTCATTAGTACCACTGAACCATGGTACAGAGATATCATTTTGTATCTCCAAACCTTATGATACCATCCCACTGCTGCTTCTCGAGATGAACGTCGTCGTGTTCGCCGCCAGGAAAAAATTTATCTTATTTTGAATGATACCCTATATCGCCATGGTGTTGACTCCATATTACAACGTTGCCTTACACATGAGGAGGCTGAGCTTGTTTTAAATATTGCCATGCTAGATCTTATGGCGTTCATCTCTCTGGGTTGGCTACTGCCCAGAAAATATTCCGTGTAGGGTATTTCTGGCCTTCTATTTTCAAAGATTGTATTGAAACAGTCAAGAAATTCCCACCATGCCAAATGTTCACTTCCAAGAAACACACACATCCAGCTCCGCTCCATCCCATTGTAGTAGTTGGCCCCTTTGCAAAATGGGGCATAGACTTCGTGCACTGTAGACCTACCTCAGTCGGGGGGGCATGACTACATTATTGTGGCTGTTGACTATTTTACAAAATGGGCTAAGGCTATGCCCACATATGTTGAAGACGGTAAAACTGTTGCACTATTCTTATTCAACCATATCATTGTGAGATTTGGGATTCCTAGGGCCATTGTGACCAATCATGGATCACATTTTCAAAAAAAAATGATGGCAGAGCTCTGTGTAAAATTAGGGTTTCATCACGATAACTCTACACCATACTATCCTCAAGCCAATGGCCAGGTTGAGGCTATAAACAAAGTATTAAAAACAATGCTTCAATGGATGGTATGGAAATCCAAGTCAAACTGGCATTTACATCTTTTCTCTGCACTCTAGGCCTACATGATTACTGTCAAAACTTCCCCTGATTTTACACCTTTCCAATTAGTATACAGGCTAGAATCTACTCTCCCGATAGAGTGTGAAATCCCTTCTTTAAAACTTGTTGTGGAACTATTTCCCAACACCACTATAGATGAAGAAAGATTCATGTATCTAAACAAACTTGATGAAACTCAACGCGATGTTTCCTTAGCTAATGAGGAACATAAACAAAGAATGAAAGTTCAATATGACAGGACTATCCAACCCTGTTCCTTCAATGAAGGAGATATGGTCTTGACCTATGACCAGAAGCATGACAAGCTGGGGGAAAGAAAAATTTGAGTCTATGTGGCATGGGCCCTATATTTTCAGTCGTGTTTTAGAGAAAGGGGCATATGAATTGGTTGATTACACTTGGATACCTTTGAGAGCGCCCCAAAATGGGCTCTACCTCAAAGGATACTATGCCTAGGTCATCTAGCATAGGGTCTTTGTAAATATTGTTTACAGTTTTTTGTGTGTCTTAGCTTTGAGAAGTGTGTATTTTGTGTGATTCAAAATGTGCTTTTTCATAAAACCCTACTTATGCATGTCTTTTGTCTGATGGACAAATGACTTCCTTCACTGATTTTGCTGATGGTGCTAATCGATACACGCTTAACCTTTCATCAACAGCTTGGGTAATGTACTCTCCTACAAGTGAGCTCATGAGTTAAGGGGGTATTCTTTTAGGTCCCTGCACCAACAATCTGGCATAATATCAAGCCGTGATGAGATTGTTGACGGAAGCCCTAGCTAATGATGTAAGGAAAATTAGGGTTTACCTAGACTCCGAACTAGTTGTCCAATAGCTTAATCGAGTCTACACCATCCGAAATCCCCTGCTTCTCCGTACTTTCCAAAGAGTTAGGTTGTTAAAGAGCTCTTTTGAGCAAGTTACATACCAACACATTCTGAGACATTTAAATGTTGTGGTAGATTCCCTAGCTAACTATGTCTTAGATTGGCATATTGCTCATATTTAAAAGTGCATTTGAAACATAAACAATACATGTAAATTCATAATTAGATGATCATTGCACACATCACATTTGCCGCACACACAACTATAAATATAAAATTTTGTCACATATAAAAACTGTAGCACCGAGATATAAAATTTGGGTTGAAGCATCACTAGCTTTCAGTTCCCTAGAACGTTCAAGACTATCAAAAGTTAAGAATACACATATACATAGGGAAAAATCTGAAACTTTGAAGCTTTCAGTAATACATATACAAAAAATTAAAGATCAAGGCATACTAATCCTCATGATGCTCATGGTAGCATGCAATAGCTTGGGCCACTTTGTGGAGTAGCCTAGAGAACCCTCCAGAGACACCTATAGTGTGACGCTGATAACATCTAGGTACCTTGTCAGTAGTCATGTCAAGAATGCCCATAGTCAAGTGCTGTAGGTTCTCCTCAAGATCTCCAAGCTCTTCATCAGCGTTGGAGCGGTTTAGCATCATGTCCCTGGTACCTGCTTGCCTAGAAATAGGTGACATCCCCACTGGACGTACAAATCCAATGTCTGCATGGAAATATTTTCATTTATCTCAGTACTACGAAATAAAAATGAATAAAATACAAAAATTAAAAACACAAGTGGATAATGTCTTTTTCTTACCTCAGTCATCCCATACTTCTCCCTCGGGTAGAACAAGCTTCGGGTCATTACGAAATTCTGCCCCCTCATAGGCATAATCCTCCACCATGAGTAATTTGTTTCTCAACCAGGGAAAGAAGCCTGGTCTATAGCTAACTTTGTGCCCTCCACCTCCAAGGTGAGGCATGGCTGTAACCCATGCAACCATCCTTGGATCCTCGGTCTCAGGCCTGGTAATGGTCACCTATGGTCTCATGTGAGGCACCCGTTGTAAGATAAAGGACATTATCACTGCTCCGTAGCCAAATTGCTTCAGCGTTCCTCTTTTGCACTTGTTTAATTGGTTCTTCAGACTCACCAGAATCCCTTCACACCAGTTTAAGACAATGGGATCCATGCACTGCAAAGCATATAGCATATGTGATCTAGTGGTAATGTGGGAAGCCCTAGTTCTTGCCACCTTGCCGATAGTTTACACCACTATCCTCAAGGGAATATCTAGTAGAGACTTGATTTGTAGCTTCCCATATTTAGACTTTGTACCTAGTGATCAATGTTGATCAATAATATCATCCAAGGAGGTCTCCTCTCCCCATGCTCCAAATAGAGCTACTGTTTTTCCTCTCATAGACAAACCGGTTAGAAAATAGATATCCTCAACCTCTATAGGTAGGATATGGACTCCCACCACAAAATGCTCCTGGTCGGGATCCCACGTATCTATGATATACTATAGCAATCACACATGTGCTTTCATACTGGGTATCCAAAAGTATTTTAGAAGCCCACAGTTCCGTAGAGCCTCAATAGTGGCTGGATCAATAGCATCCTAGTTGTTTGGAAATTCATGTTCTCTTTCCTTCCAAATCACCATGATGAACCTATAACATACAAATTTTGTAATTAGAAAGCATATCATGGTTAAAAGGAAGAAAAGTATATGAAATGATAAATTGTAAAGAAAGAAGAAAACATAAAAAAAAACTTGTTTTTTTTGGTGGATTAGGCCTTTTGGTTTTTCTTTTTTCCCAGTAGTGGAGCCACTACCCTTCTCCCATAGATCACCTTGGTGCTACTTCCTATGGATCGCAAAGCGCCGACCGCCTGTCATTTGTGGACAGAGCACCGTCGCGTGATCTGCCAGAAGACCGAAGACCTTACAAGGAGGAAAATTTGGTTTTCCAAGTCAATCCAAAACCCCTATTGGAATGATTAATCCCCTATTTTACCATTTCAAACTAATAATCTACCTTAATCCTTGGCTTTAAACATTTAAAAAACATTTTAAGAACATGAATTTAAACAATGCAAAAAGAAGTAAAATGACATTTGTTGAGTATAGAAGGGGAAAGAATCAAATGCTTACCTCTTCCACGGAGAATGAAGGAACAATGAAGTGAATCACCCTTGCAAAATCACCGATGGGAACTCTTCCTATCAAATCCAACTACCAAAACTCACCAATGGTAAAAATATCTTACCTACCCTTTCTATTTATAGAATATTTGGAGTTTTCAAAAATGCATTATAATTTATTTATTTTGAAATCCAAATTATTTCGTTAAAAGTGGGTTTTTGTTTTTTACTTTGTATAGTTTTCATAAAATGGCTTTTGATGGTGTTTTTTGAAGTTTTTTCAGGTAAATATTGGGTTATGGCTCCGATATAAGCTATTTTTGTCTTTTTCGAGCTTAGAGAAAGACTGAAAAAGTACTAAGTGTTGTTTTACGCTTTTTACATGCTCATTAAAATTCCAGTAGAAAGGTGTCGAGTCTACGTTTTCTCTTTTTCAGACTCGTTAAAAGTAGATTATGAAAATGGAACCTAGTTAGGGAGTTATATTTAAGCTCTTTTCAGTCTCCTCAAAACACAAAAATATTGCCAAGCGAACTTGTTATGTTCATGCTTGTAAAAGAATCAGAACGGTCAACTAGTCGGGGGTAGGTTATCTCTTTTTCGGACCAACTGGCCTTATTTATGAAAAAGGACCTTTTGGAGTCTTCTTAGTCATTTCAAACTCTCTAAACATGAAACAACCTATTAGTTTACTTCCACCGGACTCGTCAAACTAAACGATGAAAGATCCTATTTGGGAACAAACCCCTCATTTCTCAGTTTCGTGAAAAATATGAGAATGGACTCGTCATTTGATGAGCTTTAACGAGTGTTTGTTACCCTCTTTGGACTCGTAAAAATGAAAAGAGGAACTCACCTTTCAAGGAGGGGAAATTAAAGGAAAGAGGAATGGTTTTCATTTTGTCTATGGTAGTAATCTACACTCTACCTTTGAACATGGCACCTGTCTGCATTTGCATATCTAAATAGTTGGGTTTTCAGCTTGTCTCTGAGTCGATCCACTTTTGTGAGTCACCTGAATCCTTTGAGTCAATTCAAAGAAAGCTTTGTCATATTCCTTGCATTACACTTGGTTCTATTCTCGTTAATTCAATACTTCCAAGTTATGTGTTGTGCCGCCGAATTGTTCAAAGGATGTCTCTCTCAGAAAAATAACTCATCAACAACTTTACTTATCCTTAAGAGTCGGTCATGTCTGAGTCAGTTCTATCACTTCAAATCAACTTTTGTTCCTAGTTTCATGTCACTGATGTGGGAATCATCATGGCCCTCCTATGACAAAGTCTATTCCTATCGACTTCAAATCATTATCCAGGAATTAGACCTAGGAACCTAAAAGAGTACCTTGAAGCCTACATGCCTCAATGGTATGTTTTCTCATTTTCAAAAATAGGTTTTCATCAATGACCTTTGATTGAAAGATTCTGTCAAGTGTTCGACTTCAAAACAATTATTCGCACTTGGGAGAATGTACTGGGATACCTTAGGGATCATTGACATCAATGGTGATTTCCCTTGCACTTGTTAACGGTTGACATCAATGACCGGTAATCAAGTGGTTTCTGCCATGTTCGACATCAACACATATATTCACATGGTTAGAATCGTATCGATTGAGGATTGGAATGAGGACCTTGAGTAATTAGGCTTTACCATCATCATTGCCTATGCTTAGGTTGCGTTTGGAGATCATTTAGAGTCATGACACGGATCCACATTGTATGTTTGGTGGCTTTGTTCCCTATTTGAAGTTAAGAGAAATGGATCTACTTTGTATGTTCTATAGCTATGCCCTACCTCCCATATAAATTTTTCACGGATCTACATTGTATTATTGGTAGCCATGACATGGTCATCATCATAGATATGCAGTGTATTGGTCCGCATCTATGATTGGTTTGGATAAAGTTAGTCATTGGTCATGTATGAGTGTATCTCTCTTTGCCTTTGTATCAAACGAAAAATTTGCAAACAATTTCACCTATCACTTCCTTCTAGCTTCATACTTTGGGGGCCATTCTGTTGCACCTAGAAATTTCAAGTTGCTTATCAGCCTTCATGAGAATTTCACATTTCCTTTCAACCTCCCAGAAATCTTGGCTTGAGTCACCTTGGTCACTTTTTTCCCATACCTAGAAGGGACGGTGCCTTCGTGTTTTTTACACAGAGCGTCAGCGGCACCTGTCATGGTTGACCCATAAGTGTCGTTGTCTCCTTTCTTTGGCAAAAACCCTAGATCGGCGCCTTTGTCATTTTACTAAGAGTGCCGGTGGTCATAAAATGAGAAAAAAAAATTTGGAAGCTTCCATGCGGAAGCCTTGATGGGGTTAGTTCCTATATGCTTGGAAGAGGTGGCATTCATTTCCCTTACCTGTAGGGATCTCATTCTATCATTTTTCCAAGTCATATCTTGAGTTCAAGGCCTATAAATGAATCCTTCATGCTGAGAGTGCAGAATGCCAGGAAAAGAACCCTTATGCTGTTAGTTTGAAGTCTGAATCAGAGGTAAAGTAGAGTTAGCTTGTGGTTGGAGAGGTCTTCATAGTCATAGGATATTGTAGACATTCTTGTTGAGATCGAATCCATCGACATCAAGGATTTTTTGTTGTACTTCTTTCTCATCCATATATTAATACAAAGACATTTCCCTTTCCTATATTTGATTGTATTAATTGTAATTAGATATTATTGGATTCCTTGATCATCAATATGAATAGTCAATTTATCATGATGCTCTCATCCCGTTTGATTGTCTTGTGATCTATTTTGTAGGTACTGAACCATTGCATGGAAATTTTGAAAGAAGACAAGAAGATCCAAGGTTGAGGTATATTGTATTTCATCTTAGTTAATTTGATTATTCAAGGAAAGGATATGTTGCTGTGTCTTTTTATTCTGTAGTTGTGATTTACATTGCAGAGGAACAAGCAGTGTCTGCACTAATTGAGAATTCCTGATAACATTAGCAAACCCTAGAGATTCCATCAATATGCTCGGACAAAAAATGTTAACCTTAGATTAGATTGCATCCTTTATACCACTGATAAAACAACTCTTGTAGAATGCATCGAACAATTGGCCAGTTTCTCAAGTTATGTCTAATAGTCTCTCATAGTTCTAGTTTGGTGAAGTTTAGTGAGTTCTCCTATGAAGTCATCAAAAGCACTAGGGCCGAATCGTTGCAAAAGGAGTTGGCAAAAATTTGTCCATTTTGGCTCTTCATGAGCCTTAATGTACAAACAAAACTATTGAAGGGATTCATGTTCCAAATGAAAGGATGCAAGTGGGACTTTAGTGAAAATCAAAAGTGTTATGCAGATTGAAATATTGTTATGCTCTGTATATCCATCCAATCGGATCATCACCATTGAAGGAAGGAAAATCATGTTTCAACCCATAAAAATTGTTGAAAGAAGAGAAACCAGTGTCTGCAGAAGACTCGGGTTGTCGTTTATTGTTCATGGTTGAATGCTGAAGATGGAAGCTGAGAATTTTTCCATCCATATCTTAGATTTTGGTCTTGAGGGAGGAAAGTTCATCTTCCATTTGTTTGTTTTCTCATATGCAGGTGAAAACCATAACCAATATTTTTATTTTATATTTATTTATTTATTTTTGGGAATGGGTAGAAAAACAAAAACATAAAGTTTTTCAGAAAAGGAAAATTTGGAGTTGGGGGGAAATTTGATGGGTAATTGGGGTTTGAATAGGATTTGGACACTTTCTAAGAGATAGGGAAGTAGAAAATGGGGATTTCATAAGTGGGGTGAAAGAATGGGAAAAATTTTCAAAGAGGGGCAAGGAAGAAAAAATAGGAAATGAACACAGTGGCAAAATTTGAAAACGATTGGGTGAGAATCGAAGAAGTTATGGAAAACCCTAAAATTAGACAAATGTGGGATTTCTCGCTTCATAAAGTGGAATTTTGGATAGGGTTCTCATGGGAGGAAATATGTAGAATGGAATTGCAGGGGTTCCAATGAATTTTCAAGGGAAACATATCTAAAGCAAAGAAGATATGGTGAAAAAACATAAATTTATACTTTTTTAGTAGAATTAATTTGTTGTGGCTCTAGACAGATGCAATCTATTATTAATCAACTGGAATTAGATATGGAACCAAGGTATGTTCGACTTCCTAAAGGTTCATGGGATTCACTCCACCGCCAATGTTGTCTAACAACTTGCGTAGTGGGCAATACCCCTCACTACATGGCTTGGGTAAAACTGATAACCGCTTTACCACAAATGACTCTTGGTTTACCTCACAAGTGGGAACTAATCAATTAGGTAGGGTTCATTTACATTTTCATTGGTAGCTCCTCTCAATGGCCAATTACTTCAGGGAACCTTTCGTACTCCTCATAATGAGTTTTAGGTCTATTCCCATGTACTTCCCATAGTTATCTGGATAGGGGTTGTTACCTGATCCAAGCTTATAATTGAAATGAACAATATGGATGCAAAGAAGAAGAACTACTGCGATAATCATAGCGCCAAGAATCCACTGTGAAAAAAAATTGGCAGAAATTCCACCCAGTGAGCCCAAGAAAGTGCTCTAATACTATATGAGAGAAAACTCTTGCAATAAATAATGAAAATGCACGATATTACAGAAATAATAGAATACGAAAGGAATTTATTGATCACGACCCACTTCGAGGGGGGAACCTCCTTTAATAAAGCTTAATAAAAATAACTCGTGGATGCCTTCATTGGCCTCAACACATATTTATACACTAAGTTTAATCCAAACAACTATTACTCCCCATGAATGTGGAATAATATAATATACTCACAGGATGACTTACAAAGCATATGCATCCAACTACAATATACTAACAAAGTAAAGAGAAGGGTTGACCCAGGTTCCTAACATGTTAAGATCCCACTTTTCCCAACATGAACTGTCATGATCTATTTTTCTTGTGTATTAAAAGAAATATTAGTCATTTGATTAGTGAGCCCACATATTATGGCACGATCACTTTTTCCAATGCAAATGGTTATAATTGGTTGATATCATGGGCCTAATAACATATTAACCATTTTCATTATCACCCTTGATGTTATGGATTGATCACTTTCACTAGCATGAATAATCATGGTATATCTATCTCATGGAGCTAATGAAATCTTAGTCATTCACATTTAGGTCCCCTCCATTATAGATTGATCACTTATCTCATTGCAACTGAATACGAACCATAGATATAAATGCCCAATTTAACCTGGGCCATTCGTGGCATTGTTGTAGATACAACAAATCCCATGTTTTATCCAAAACATGGGAGCCCCAATTTTATATGCAAAGGTAATGTTTAAATTCCTCAGTCATTTTGGGGTTCCCATGTTGTTTATCATGGTCTCTATGTCTTTGTCATGATTTGCTTTAGTTAACATGTTGAAAATTTATGCATTTTGTGTGTTTTTGTGAGTTGTGGAAAGAACTAATTTTTCCCAGAAATGTGTCTTTCCTGCAACTCACAACCCGCAATGCGGATTGCGAGAGCTTGGTTTTGCATTTGAAACTTTTCCATCCCGCAACCCACAACCCACAATATGGATTGCGGGTGTGGAAACATTTTTCAATAATCACAGTTTGTCATCCCACAATTATGGATTGGGGATTGTGGGAAGTAGTTTGAATTATGATTTGTGTTGTGTGTTTCCGCAACCCCGCAATTGCGGGATGCGGAATGCAGAAAAGTTCAATTAAAATTTTAAGGTTTTTTTTTACTCTCGCGTCCCACAACCCGCAATTGAAAATTGCAGATTGCAGGAAAATTAATAAATTAAAATTTATCGACCTGATTCTGCATCCCAAAATATTTGATCTTGGCCATCTATTTCTTTTTAAACCTACGGCCTGAATCCGACCCACTGAAAATCTATAAATATCTGGGTTCTTTGTATTTTCTTTATCATTTTCATTTTTGGAAATTACCTTGCTGCATGGATTTTTACTACAAATATTACCAGGGATAATTTTCACAAGTTTCATTCAATTCAGGTTGGTTTTTCAGTAATTTCCAAGTTGTATTGTTTATTGTTTCTCTCTTTCTCAATTTGTCTTGATTTTGTGTTTATGCGTTTAGTAGAGCTATTCGACCTTCCAAAAATGGCATGAATTTCTCATTGTAAGAACACTCACAAATATATGCTAACCAAAGACCCAAACTTTGGCATCTTCTTAGAAACCAGTGGTAGAATTACCAAAACCTACCAAATTGACTAGCCCAGGGTCAAATCGATTTTTTATAACGATGACCTTTCAGATATTCGAAATGACAAGTTGGCATATTAGAAAATTAGGGATTCCAAGCTACATGCCATTGCTTCCAGGCCCACTATCCTTCCCTATACTGACTCAATTAAATGGATTGTAGACCATGCAAACCCTAAATACCGGTCGTTTAATGATAGCGCAAGGTCACAGTTAGCTACCTTCCATCCTGAGTTTTTTACCGGCTGTGCAAACCCTTAACGTTGAGTTTTCCCAATCTTCTAAGACTAGGTATAACTTTATCAAAATGATAAAGTCCTGGATGAATGAACCAAGCATTTTCTTGCAGAGGGATGACAACCTATACCCGGTTGCCTAGTTTAGAGAGCCTTATTCCCTATTGGAAGCCATGCTTTGTAGGATTTATGGTCTTCCAAATTGTTTTTTGTTTAAAGCTGAATGGGATCCGGTGGACCACCATGTCCCAACAACTGGTGAGTCTTTCCCTGGGGCGTCTATCTTGTCGTTGGAACTCAAAATAGCCATTCAATATTACCAGAAAGCTACCGCCTGGAAGAAGCTGAATTTCTTCTTTTAAGATTTTATCATTGATGTGTTCTACACCGAATTCCAATATCCCAATTTGAGATGGAAATGGACTTTACCGGCCCCTCCTATACCTATTTATTATTCAGCACTGTGGGATAGCAATTATGTAACTATGTTCTATGACATTTGTGAACACTTTTTGGGTACTATTTATTTTAGAATATTCAAAGAGGAAGCTCCTGCTTTTTCATCTAAAGCTAGAGCCTTCATCGCCACAATGGGTGATTGGTATGTTGGTGAATCCTTTTCATACATTAGAATTTGGGGTAGCAACTATGTCCATCTGTTTCGCAATATAGTTCCTGGAAGGTTAGTTATTGAAGAGGTCTCTTTCTAGACTGTCACTGATGGTGTGTACAAAAAACTCGTTGGTCCTAAAAGGAAAGTCTAGCCTAAATTTCCTTTGGATCTTAGGTCATTATTCGTCCCATATTCAACTTGGGCTACAGTATTAGGTGACAAAATAGTTTCTTTGGCACTGGGTTTTTCTCTTAAAAGAAAACATGGCCCTAATAGGTTTCTTGATGCTCATTTCAAACAAAACCATATCAAGAATGGTTATGCTCATGAAGAAGTTCCTGATGACTCCATCTACCAGGGAGTGAATACCTTTTTTGAAGTCTTGGCTAGGGCTAAGAACAAAGATGAACAGAGCCAAATTATACAATGCCAATGGGAGCTTAAGACTAGGGTCTTAGGCTACATAGAAATGGATCTAGACATCCTTGAAAAGTGTTGTAATCTCACAGATCACATAAGGTTACCAATAATACATACAAAAATATACAGAAATATACACAGAGATAAGAGATAAGAACAGATAGGATGAACAGATTATATTATTCTCAATGGATCATACAAAGCCAAGAACCAAACTTAGTTCTTGTGTGGCTCAACAGCCTAATATATACATTTTACAATCAGTTAAGAGTAACGACCCGTCGGTTCGGTGAACTGACACAACTATTAGTTAACAGACTAACTACTGTGTTTACTCAGCCGACCGACGTAGTCGGTCCCTCGACTTAGTCGGCTGATCGACTAAGTCGGTCTTCGTTCAAGTCGACTTATGTCGACTCGCTCCTTCTACATCTCCCCCACAAACAAAACATTTCTTCGTCCCGAAGAAAGAGGGAGGTAAAAAAAAATAGATTAGAAGTACAAAAATAGATTGCAAAGGGAGACTGCTACTGAGGTGGGCTGTGCAGGCGAATAGTGGGTCTCTTCTGCACACAGACTTCGACTATTGCTGGTGCTGTGATGGCAAGCTGATGTTGAAAGTCTGTCCATGTCTGCAAAGCTTTCTGAATGTCGATGGTCAGAGTAGTAAGATTTGAGAGTACCGACATCTTCTCTGCCATTGCCATTTCTGCAATATTTTCCATGTTGGGGCCCAGCAGCTGATTGTGTTCTTCTGCAGCATCAAGGAGTCTCTTCATCTGCGGACAGATGTTGTCGACTTTCTCCAAGTTGGGAAGGGTTTGCTGAACCCACTGGTGTGCCTCACGTTCCAACTTCTGCAGCTTAGTGTTTTCCAGCACTATTTGTTCTTCGATGGTCTGCCTCAGTTCTGTCTCAGTCGACTTCCTTCTTTCCAAGGCCTGAATGCCTTGTCTTGTCTGCCTCGTCTGAGTATAGACCTGCCCATAATGAGTAGGCCAATCTCGGAGTACTTCCTCAGTTACAATGGATTCCTCCATGTGATCTTGTAGAAGTTTGTGAGCCTCCGAGAATGCTGTGTGCTGAGTCAGGAGGAGTCGGGCAGTTTCTTCTTTTTGCCCGGCCTTAGTCTCTTGGAGGTGGGTCTGTATGGTCGACACCAAACCTTCAAACAGCTGATATGCTCTTTCCAGCGGTCGGTCGGTAGCAGCTTCGACAGGTCCTGGGGTAACAGTCTGTACAAGAGACCTGCATTTGTCGAGGAACTCAACTTCTTCTGTCTCCTTATCCTTGAGCTGTTTCCTTAGTCGGGTCGTCCTCCTCTTCAACTCTTTTGCTAGGGTGTTGAGTAAGTGGCCAACCTCTGAGTCGGTCAACGAGCTTACATCCCATAAGCTAATCCTTAGTTGAGCGGGTCTAGGAAGAGGTTCTGTTGTCTCCTTTGCTTGCTCTGTGGGTTTGTCGTGAGGACCTGCAAAAGTGGAAGGTGGATCAGAGGTCGAAGGGGTTTGTGTCGGAGGGGTTGGTTCAGTGGTCGGGGGTTTTTGTGTTTGGGGAGGTGGTATGTCCACCTCCGGCTGTGATGATGATGATGGTCTCGGCTGTGAATCAGGCGGTGGTGGAGGTGGTGGAGATGATGGTGGTGGGGGTGGTGGCGTTGGGGAGGGAGGGTTTCCTGATCCTGGTGGTGATGGAGAATGGTGTTGGGAACTTTGGTCGGAAGACATAATGTCTTCTTTCGGTCGGTAGTCAGTGAAGGTCTGTTCAATGCCTGATACATCGCCACCTTCTCGAACCCTTGTAAATACTTTTGTTTGGTGGGCGTATGTCTTTTTGCTTGCTTTTAGGGGAGTTGTTGTCTTGATTTTCTGCACTGATTTGAACAGTGCAGGCAGTGTTGCAAAGAAGGCTTTAAGCTCCTGGTCCGAGCTGGCCCTGGCTCTGAGTGCCTCAGGGATAAGTCCTTCAAAGAGTTCGGGGGAAACGTCGGCCTGCTTTACTGGTGCTTGCTCTTCGACTATTTTAGTCGGAGATGGAGGGGGAGGAGTCGTCACCAGGTCGACCACATCTTCGGACAGTGGTGTTGTTTTGGCCTTCTTTGGCCGACCTTCGGGTGCTCCTGCTTCGACAAAACGTTGAAACTGGGTTTCAACAGTTACCTTATTTGCTCGGGCATCCTCGACAATATCGAGTGCTGATGCTGCCAGTTCGTCGTCGTCGTCGATGGAGTCAGCAAGGACAAGCTTACGCTTACCTTTGCCTTGCTGACATTTCTGCAGTTTGATGTTCCTTCTGGCAATGGCTATCTCCTTCGCCAGTTTCTTGAGAATGCTCCGAGACACAGCATATTCAGGGTTGTCTTCCTCGACTTCCCCTGTCGGGGTCTGAGTTGGGTCGACGGTCTGAGTAGCCGGAGGAGTTGTGTGTTGTACTGGTTGTTGTGCTAGTGGTGGTGTCTGATGTTGCTCTGTCGGGGGGTCCACTACTGGTGCAGTCGGATGCTTCACTGTTATGTGCACCCGACCAGGAGTGCCGGTCAGAGTATCCTGCATCACAAAGGTGCTGATATACAAGTGCAGCTCGTAATCTTCCTCCTTCTCCTGGTCGGTCAGAGGTTCGACTATAGAGAAGTCGACCTGTTTTGCAGCCTCCGGGACTGTAATTTTGGTTTTGGCTTGTCTAGACAGCTCCCGAAAGATCCGGTCGACTGTGGGATAATAGTCGAGGTCCCTGGCATTTGAATCCTGAGTGTGGGAGGACCATACTGATGTATGGTCGAGCTCCAGCTGGATGTGGGAGTCGGCTGGGAGGTGTCGTCGGATGTTCTGGGGCACCCTCCACCTTGTCGTGCGCAGCTTAAGCTGCTGGAACCAGTTTTCCAGAAATACCTTGCCTTGGTTTAGTTCATGCACAGTTCCTTTTTGGGAAAAGGGTTTGAACTTGTGCATCTCAAACCTAGTCGGCTCTCGGAAGACGGGACTGCCTTCCGGGCATATATAGTACATAGCAATCCAAATGATTAAGGAGGGGAATTTGATAATACCTCCTGTTTCCTGACAGCGCTCGCATATGGTTTTGACCAAGTCTGCGAGGTAGTCTGCCCATCTGAAGATGCGCCCGTCGGTTGTAATTTTGTCGACGGCGTCCAGTATTTCCAGTTTGAGGTCACTGCTGCGACCAGCCCAGGTGAGAGTAATGGCGATGATTTTCGCCACGATCTGTGGTGTTCGTGCGTCGATCTGACTGATCATCAAACCCTTGGAGTTTTTACCCGACGCCGAACCTGTAAGGCGTTCGACTAGCCCTTCCTTGATCCCAATGGGGACCGGGTCACCCTGGTTTGACAGACCAGTAAGTCGGGAGATAACATCTCCATTGATGTCGACCGGTCGGTCAAAGTAAAATCCGCCGTTGTGGTAACGACTGATAATGAATTTGACCGTGGCTTCCTTCGTACCAGTGAAGCTGGCCATGAGAGGTGCGTTTGCATAGGCATATATGGTGCTATGCCTAACTTTCTCAACCTCCTGGGTCATTCGTCGGTCTTCAAATGCCCATTCTTGAATATCCGTCCATAGCTTTTGAAACGGACCCTCTTGGACTTTCGCGTTTTGTATTCGTTTGAGTCGCTGGAGTAAGGGTGAGTCTGCTTCCTGAAGTTCTTGGGCCTTAGCCGTAGCTCTGGTGCGTTTGGGTGCCATGGTTTCTGACTGAACAGACTGGTCGAAATTCTTACAAGGCTCGCAAATTTCAGTCAACTGGGAGTTTGAATGCTCTGTAGGTACGTGGTGTGGTGAATGAACTGTGGAATGTCCATTATTTATAGGCGCGGGTGGGGTGGAGTGTCGAACTGGGTGAATTAATGGCGGACTTGACAGTCCAACTGCAACACTCGAGTGTGATTTCATGAATCTGGGGTGGGGCTCGAGGCCATTAATGCGGGATGGGACGCTCCAGGTCGGCGGTCGGTGTCGGTGGTGAGAACGGTCGACATGGTCGGTCGATGAAGATGGTCGATGGAAATGAAGTCGGTTGTCGAATGGGTGAGTGGCTGTCATGATGGTGTTTTCTGAGTGTACGGTTGTTGATTTTTGGAATTTTGTATCTTTTTATAGGTTTTTGGTGTCAATTAAGACCGTTATATGATTTTTTTTTTTTTTCAATTTCTGTATCATTTTAGTCGGGCTCCATTAACAAGCTTCCGAAATACCAGGCCCTGCAATGTTTGTAGTCGGACCGACCCATTGAGATGTATTTCTTCGACCATGTATGGGCCCATCCATTATGTGTGAAGTTTCTTAGGCTTGCCTTTGACTCGACTGTTATACAGTAGGGCAAGGTCACCGACTGACAGATTTTTGTTTCTGATATTACGGTCNTCGACTGACAGATTTTTGTTTCTGAGATTACGGTCGTGCCAAGCTTTCTGCTGTTGTTTTTGTATTTCTTGGTGTTGGATGGCCATAAGTCTATGTTCTTCCAA